>KZ308718.1:468856-510835 GCA_000376725.2 Ladona fulva | reverse complement strand
TAGAAGGCTTAGACAAAGACTAAATCTCCTTGATAAATTTAGAGAAAGCACGTTCGTAGATGATGTAGCTGACATAATGCGCCCCCCATGTTACATAGGCCGTTCAGACACTGCGAGAAAGATCAGAGAAATAGATGCTAAAACGAATCGATACAAGAATTCATTTTTCCGCGAACGATACGCGAAAGTAATAGATTAGCGAAGTAAATTCATGGTGCTTGCGCCCCCTGTCACACGCCGAAAGGCGGCTTGCAGGGTACTAATGTAGATGTAAATGAATCGTTGTGTGGGTCCCCAAAGTTCCAAATGCGTTTGCCAACTAAGCGCTTGAAATTTCTCGTGACTGAATCAAGTTTAAGATGAGTTCGGCAGAACAATTATATTCCTCCAATAGTCCGACTTTATGTTAAAAAATAATGTTATATATTTCAGATATTAAGGCCCTTTACACGCACGGTTTTAATCGCGCGATTGGCTTGATTCCATTCAAACGCGAGGGAAAGACTGCCCGTTTAATAGAAAATCGGAGTGATGTGAAAGCACGTGGAAATGCGGTATGTTATTGTGCTACTCAATCATGTGGTGAAGAATGCACGTGTAGACGCAGTCGAAGTCAGAGATTTGAGTATGGGTAGGAGCATGGTATGGTATGCATGGGAAACCAATTTTCAAAATGGCAATTTTCTCAGTCGAACGATCGTTCAGGCGTTAGATCTACAGTTTCTTTCTTTATCGTCAGAATGGCAGACTTGAGATGTTGGAACAAAGAACGAGTTACCAAATTCTTAAACGTATGCAAAGAAAATCCATGTTTGTGGGAGGTGAAGAGTAAAGAATATACCTACAAGAATTTGAAAAACGAAGCATACGAAAAATGCATTGCTTACTGCCAAAGCTTTCGCGGTTCCTTCCGTAAGGAGCTGAAGAAGGTCCAAGAAAGCTAGAGAAGTGGTGCAGGAGCTGATATGTACTACATATGTAATTTCTTTATGGTACTATGATTTCCTGGTATTTACGAAAGATCAGGAGATGCCGACCGAAAGTATACCTATTTTGCCACTAACCATACGCAACAAACTGTTAAATAACTCTCTCTCTCTCCAGTGGCGCTACAGCCCTAGTTGGCCTCATCAATTTTCTGTCTCCATCCATCTCGGTCTCTTGACTGTTCTCTCCAACTCCCGAGTAGGTATCTTATATCCTTGCGTACGTTATCTTCTCATCTTGCCCTTGGCTTGCCCACCGGTCTCTTTCCTCCCACACTCACAAGGAAGACAATTTTGCCACCCGCGTTTCTGGCATCCGCTGGACATGACCTGCCCACCGGAGCCTCATTAACTTAATGTGTGTGGAAATTTTGGGTTCTTTTTACTGTTCATATATTTTGTGGTTCCAACGAGTTCTCCATATCCCCTCACTGTTTACTGGCCCAAAGATTCTCCTCAGCATTCTTCTTTCTAGGCTATCCAGTAGTTTAGCAGATTTGGCTGTCATTGTCCATGTTTCACTTCCGTATGACAAAACTGTGCGTATAAGGGTTTTATAGAGTTTGATCGTATGCCTCTAGAAAGGATTCCCAGAAAGATTTTAGAATATAAGCCATCAGGGAAAAGAAGCATAGGAAGACCAAGGCTACGTTGGTGAAGTCGGAACAGGCAGAATGCCTAATCCTTGAAAGGAAGATGGTGATGATCTTTGTTTCCATGTACACATTTTTAGATTTAAAGACAGGAAGTAGGGAGTAGAAGGCACGGTTGGCTGCATCAATTCGCTTCCTTATTTCCTTGGTATCATCGTTGTCCGAGGACACATTGGAACCAAAATAGGCGAAGTTGTTCACACCTTGGAAGTTGTAGTTCCCGATGGTGATGTTTTGCCCATTAACTCTATGCTTTCTACTTTGTAACATGAACTTAGTTTTATGTTCGTTTACTGTAAGGCCTAGATCTTTCGCAGCTGTTTCTAAGTTCCCAAAAGCTTCCTTTATGGATGGTACAGGTCTTCCCAAAATATTCAGGTCGTCTGCGTACCCTACTATTTGTTTTGATTTATTTGTGAGGGTTGCGCTTGTGTCAATTCCAGCATTTCTTATAACAAGCTCTAGAGCCAGATTGAAAAGCATGGGTCCGTCTCCTTACTTTAGTCCTTGGGTTACTTCAGAATTGCTAGTTAGGCTTCCAGCAACTTTCACTTGACATTGAGTGGTCATCATTGTTGCTCTATCCAATCTTACTAATTGTGGGGGTATGCGGAAATCGAGCATGATCGTAAGTAGCTTATTCCTATCAATACTATGATATGCTTGCTTAAAGTCCACAAAGAGTTGATATAGATCCAAGTTAAACTCCCAAAATTTCTCTGATATTTGTCTTACCGTGAACAGTTGGTCTACGGTGTATCTACCAGTTCTGAATCCCGCCTGGTTTCCCCAATGATATTTTCAGCAAATACTTCCAGTTTATCTTTAATGATCATTGTAAAAATCGTGTAAGCTGTGCCAAGTAGAGAGAGTTTGTACATTCGAGCTTATCCCCTTTTTTATGGACTGGGCAGATTACGATTGTGAGCCATTCCTTGGGGTTTTTTTCTGTGCTCCATATTTGTAATATGAGCTTATGGAGCATGGCTGATAGTTGTTCCCCACCATATTTGAATAGTTCTCCAGGGAGGTTATCTATCCCTGGTGTATTATTGTTTTTTAACTCTTTTATTGCTCTCATTGTGTCCATTATGGATGGTGGTTCAATGGTATCTTCTCCATCTGCCTCTGATTCTAGTCTTGGATCTGGTGGGGCACTTTGCATGTTTGAGTTTGGATTGAGTAACTCGTCGAAATATTGCTTCCATCTAATCATCACCTTTTCTTTGTCTGTCAGCAGGTTTCCGTTGCGTTCTCTGCATATGTTAGTACTAGGTTGGAAGCCTTTTTTTTTTAAAGTTAATTTCCTTATAAGCTTTCCGTGTGCTATTCTCTCTTAAATTTTCTTCAGCTCTCAGCATGAAAGAATTAAAATATGCTTTTTCTTTTTCTTTACAATTCTACTGGCTTCCGTTCTGGAGATTTCATACTTTAATTTCTTGTCCCTGGTCGGCCTTTCCAAATATTTCTATCTGAATTTTTCTTCTGGATGGCCTCAATGCATTCCTCGTTGAACCACTCAATCTTTTTATTCTGTGGTTTGTGTCCCAGTGTTGATTCCGCAGCTTGCAAGACTGCATTTTTTAGGTTCTGCCATTCATCTTCTACTGAGTTTTCTGTGTTGTTTCGTTTACTAAAATGTTGCAGGTTTTCACTCAACGCTTTTTAGTAGCTTCTTCTGGTGTTGGGGCAGTCCAGTTTCTCGAAGTTGAGTTTTGGAAGGGCCTGTTGTCCATTTTGCCTTTTGTTTGTTGTGCAACATCTAAAATACATGCGATCTGACTCACAATTTCCTCCTCTAAAACTTCTGACATTTGTGACCCTGGAAGCTCTCCTTTTCTTAATTAATACAGGATCTATTTGGTTGTGGTGTCTGTTATCGGTGGTAGTCCATGTTCGTTTATGGATGTCTTTCCTAGGGAATTGAGTCGATATTATCACCATGCCTCTGGATCTGGCGAATTCTTTGGTGCGTATTCAATTTTCGTTACTTTCTGTGTGAAGGCTGTTTCCCTGCTATATCTTGGTAGTTTTCTTCTCTTCCAATTTTCGCATTTCAGTCTCCTATCACTGTCTTGATATCTTTCGTTGGAATAGTGTCAAATACGTGTTCTAGCTTTAGGAAAAAAGTTTCTTTGGTGATTTCATCTTTATCCTCCGTTTCTGCATGGACATTTATAATTGATAGGTTAAAGAATTTTGTTTTGAGTCTCAGGAACTCACTATCCATCTGCAAATAGTTTTTATAGTCATCAGGATAGCTCTGCCGCAATTCCGTAATCAATGGAGTGTCCAAAGCGCTGTTTGTACTCTTTCGCCCACACTCTCCTCCTCCTTTTTGGTTCAACATGCTGTTTGCAGGTTAAGCTATCATACGGGAAAGATTTCTTCTTCGCTGCATGTTAAATTTGAGCTCGACCTTGATGGCACTATTAAAAAAGGTTATCACAAGCGGAGCCGCGCCGTTCTATGGATGCAAAGGGGTGCATCGCACCCGGGCGGCTGCATCCAAAAGGCGGCAACAGAAGCGTAGCCAACCATTATTATCATAACAACAACATTATTTGTTGTTTTCTGTGTGATAAACTACAATACACACGCTATTTTGTTTACACCCTTTATTGTGCTTCTCTCGTCTTAGAAGCAGGGAATCTAGTGGTATCATATTCTGCCTCACACTTCATTTATTTATTTAATAGTAAAACGTTGCAATTAGGTCGAAGGACCAGGTGGTACCGGTCAAGGGGAAGTAAGAAAATAATACTGACAGTGGGATCTGTCCGGCATTCGCCCAAAGACGGGAGGAGAACCCCTCCAAAAACCTCCCGTGGACGGTACAGAGGTTGCAATATTTACATAATTATAGTAAATTCCTCGTTTTTCGTTTTATTTGCGGAAGAAAAATCCATAAGCGGGAATGTTTTCAAGGAAATACTGAANGGAAAACCTGGAAAAATCAGGGATATTTATTGTTCTGGAAAACTCTTGGAATAATCAGGGAATTTTTTCATTTTTCTAAAAACCCTGGAAATTGTACGGCAGCCAATTTCCTTTAGGGGTTAAACCGGCTCGGCTCTCGATGGCCTAGGCATGAAATGTTGTCTGTAAGCCCATATAAATACTTCAAACTTTGTTGTTTTACAATGTAACATTTCAAAGATTTGCAGTAAATCGTTACAAAGTGTTGAGGTTACCGAAGTGTCCTCGTTTCACTCGCATCCTGCTTGCCATAGATATTTTCCGTAACCAGCAATAAGCTTTGAGTGTAAAGAACTGTGGCTAAGGAGAAATTGTCTTGATAGTTTGCGTCTTCCGAAATGTAAGTACTATTAGTTTGCTTACTAACACGATGTAGTTTTGACAGAGACGTGTCCATTCAGAGAAAGTATTGTGAAAATCGCGGAATATGTATCCTGATTATTTCATTCGGAACCAGGGATATGTCGTACTTAATAGATTGTAATCTGACCTTTAATATTTACAATTTCATGTTCTCAGAAGTTGCCAATTGTTTAGAATCTGTTCCAAAAGGGTAGAAATTGATTTCATATCTGTAACTACGTTAATATTACAGGTATCCGAGTTTTTAAAGCTTGTAAGCTACCTTACCACTTTTTACTTATGATGTTGAATCATTCTCTGCGTGTTTTGTTAATGAAACAATTTACTTTAATAATATAGACAGTTTATGTTAACACACCATGTGACGCCACGGTGGCATTGCTGAATTTTGTTTTAGTATGCCTGTGAAAATCATATCGTCACGCCAAACGGAAATATGTTTTCTCCATGTTCTCTATTATTAGTCCTGTTTGTTTGCGATCTGAGTGATTTGAAGGTGGTACGATTTTGGCGACGCGTTTTTCCGCCGCACATACATCCCAGTCCAAAGTAAACCTGAAAGGGCAAGTCATTCAGGTCTCCATGGATGGCCCTAACGTAAATAAGGCATTCTTTAAGGAACTAAAAAGTATGCTGGAAGTTGAGGGTGAACCAGAGGATCCTGCACTTATAGATTTTGGAACTTGTGGATTACATACTGTATATGGTGCATTCAAGACAGGTTGCATAAGCGCTGGCTGGAACCTTGTCCAGTATCTGAGAGCTGTATATAATCTATTCAAAAATGTTCGTGCTCGGCGAGCTGATTATACCAACGTTACTGGCACCTCTGTTTTCCCGCACAAGTTTTGCGCCATACGATGGGTCGAAAATAAAACTGTGGCCGCTAGAGCACAGCAAATCTTACCAGCTCTTGAAGCGTATGTAAAGGAAGTAGAAAGAGTGAAGAAGGAACAAAGGGAGGTAAAACCCAAACCAAAACCCACTATTGGAATTCTTGACAGTTACCAGGTAGTGCATGNTTGTAAATTTAAGTTCGTTAAATTTATTAAAAACGTACAAAAATGAATTTATATCACGGAGCTTACGCCTCGCAGCGCACGGCAAAGATTCGAATAACTGAGACACAAAAACCTATTCAGTGCATATTTTATTCAAGCATTTTATAAATATATTGTTTATATCATTGTTCTCTACCATTTACATTCGGTAGCGTTTAATTTTTAGCAATATTTAGTGAAGTAAATCGGTAAATGGAACGGGAGTGCATTGAGGCAGAGCGTCACACTTAGTTGCCAGAAGGAAGTCATCTATACCTCTTACACCGGTGTGAACGGTTCTGATGACTCCCCGGTAGAGATGACTTACTTCAGTTCGGGGAGTTATCCATGCCTAGGTATAGATTACTCCCACACCTCTTGGGAGCCATATATATAGGCAGGTACCTTTCAGGCAGGGAGAACTCCCTAACTACTTTATACATTTATCAAACTTAAACCGATAAATCTCATATCAGATATTAGTATTAGCAAAAACTTAAACATTAGGCCACACCTTCACAAAAGGGAAAATATTTTAGTAAATGAAATTGCGAAATATTTTTCAACAGTGATAGAAAATGACCAGAGATATCGTTGAAATCTTCTCGTAAAAGCCATTCCCCGTTATTACTTGTAATTCGTTTACTAAAATGCCTTCCTGTAATTCCGGTTGTTACTTATTTACATGTGTAAATTCGCACTCGAGTAATGCAAATAAAAACCTATAACTAAGTTTACATTGACATTCGCAATTTTCTTACCTTCACGATATCCTCACACAATATTATTTACGCGTAAGCATTCTTTAGAAGATATTAAAATTGAAATATGAAAAAGAAACTCCTATATTATCGCTTTTATCCGAACAAACTACCTGCAAGCGTAGTTTATAGGCATAATAATAAAACTCAGTTCCCTTCAGGCTAAGAGTCGACGCTAGTTAACTCGGGTTAACTTTGTCGACACAAGTAAAGGTTGTCGTGAATTGAAAGCACCCATCGTGATACGGTTAGCAATCGAGGTAGGATCCCAAATAGACGCGACTTGCCCAAATCTGCAGGTTGACACGGTCAGCAAGCGAGAGAAAACTCTCTTTCCAGGTTGTTTCGAAATTTCCTTATTACTTTTTTGTTTATTTTACGTTGTGGTTTAGCATCCCTGATGTAGGCGATTCTTCTTTATGGGTTTATCTTGCGTAATTGAGGCACTGGCGAGGGTATACTTGACATTTGTCAAATTCGATCCTGATTGGTTTCCGTTCAAAAGGTTTCTCCCCGTCGGTTCTTGAAGTATGATTCTAATTACCAGATGAAGTAATTTCACAGATGCTAGCAGCTAATCTTCTCCTACTTCCCAATCGTTTTGGCTTCCCAGCATGTCGTTAACGGTAAACGGATGTTGTTGATACGACCGAATGTCTTACAGATGCCGCTCTGATTGCTGAGGGACCTTAATAAGGTTGCACCTTAAGGTCATACTGCCTACATGACGTGTTTGGAGAACGATTTGCCGGTTGAGGATGATGCCAAGGTATTTGCAGCTTGCCCAGTTGCTGATGCTTTGTCCCCGTTGGTGGATCCAGAAGTTCCATGGCGACTTTGTTTAAAAAGAAGAAAGGAAAACTTGGATTGGGTCACAGTAGCCTCGTCCATCCCTCAATTGATTGAATGTATAGCTGGAGGACATCTGGTTGTCGTTTGGTGCGGTTGCCCATGTCATCTGCATACTGGGCGAACTGCACTCCCTTCTTCGTAGCTTTGGGCATATCGTGGCGATAGACTGAAAAAAGATACGTCTTTTCCCTGGAAGTTTCCGAAAGAAGGTGGGTTGGATAATGAGTGCGGATGGCTTGTCTCATTTTTAAAGGCAGTGATTCCTTTGGAAGGCAGTCGATCTATCCTTGTGCGTGGACCCTCGCCATCTCGCCCTTATTTCCAGCCATCTCCTGCACTTGCGACGATTTCGGAACATCCTTTGACCGCCAGCATTTACGTGTTTACGAGAAAACCCGCGAAAGTGAAAATTGAGACGAGAGGTTTATCGCAATTATGAATAGCGCATTAGCTTGGGATGCCTAAAATCGAATCTTTTCGTCCAATTCTGCGTGGACCATCGCAATCAGTCTACAAATCCCTGATCAAAGTGAAACAGAGCGGTGAATGATGAAAATCTCCCGGAAGTAATTTTCTGCATCCCTTTTCTCCGTCGAGAAGGAATTGCATTTCTCAGAATTACGACTCTACCGATATCGATTTTCGGATATCAACTTCATCAAACATCGCTCTCATATGCTTCGGATGCCTTCACTGTGACTTTTTTTCGCAATTTTATTCCGCAACTGATTCCTCTCTCTTTGTCGAATTTCTTTTATCTCATTTTTGTTGGAGATTTTTGCGTCTAAAAGATGCCTCTCCTTTTACTCGAGACTTCTCATACTGGTTCTTTGTTCGCCATTCTTCATCTGTCACCAGACTTCCCCGTGGCCTTTTTCTTCTCCGTATCAGCGCTCCGGCTTTTATCCTTTTACAATTAAAGGCTAAAAGTTCTTCATTTATAGCAGTAAATTGTTCGTATATTTCTTAAATAGTTTTATATGCATTGGCTTGTACCTCGAGAAACGAAGCTTTATCCGTTTTTCTGCTCCTGAGGATCATTGCTCGATTTGCTCACTTCTTTCTCAAAAATGTATCTGCGTGTCCTACGCGTATAGTATTTCTTTATTTAAACTTAATTATTAATTTTTTAACAAATATTCTTTTTTTAAAATTATGCTGCGTGTTAGACGCTGATGAATATCTCCCTGCCATGCGCGGACTACTAATGCAAATGTAAATATGTTATTTATTGTTTTTTCGATTTGTTAGCTTTTTAAGTCTGCCTATGTACCTTGCAATACGTCTTTCGGCGTGTGGCAGGGGATGCATCCGCCATGACTTCCATAATCGATATCGTTTGCGGAAAGGATGAATTATTGAAAGGACTAGCATCTATTTCACTGATTTTTCTCTCGATACCAGAACGGATGATTTAACTGGGAGGACGCATAATATCGGTTACATATACTAAAACTGTTAATTCTCTCAACTTATTAAGGAAATAACCTTTTTGTGAATCTTCTAGAGCAGGGTTTCCCAAAGTGTGTTCCGCGAAGAGTTTTTAAGTGTTCCGCGGAAACTTACGAAGAATGATCATTCTTGTATGAATTTCGGTTTTGAATTAAGTTATAACATATTTTAAAAGTCAGGGGCTCTTGATTATATAAGAAGATTGTGCTTTCACTGAACCCTTGACTCTTACTTTAATTAAATCAATTATTACTAATATTTATTGACAGAAAAAGTAACCAAGGTGTTCCGCTGATATCATAGAATTGATAAAGTGTTCCTCCGGAGGAAAAGTTTGGGAAACTCTGTTTTAGAGAATCCCATCCTTGGTCCTGAAGCAACGCTTTCCGATTGGCCGTAGCGATTCTTCACAAAATGTGTTGCCTTTCGTTGCTCTAATTTTCGAATTGAACATTCGTCGGTTGGACCCATACTCTGCATTCATACTGAAGGTGGTTGTCCGTGTATTAAGCCTTCTTTTATTCCCGTTTTACAGACAATTTATTTTATGTCAAATCACAGTGTAGGAAATTAAAGGTTGCGTTTAAAATACTTAATCGATTATTTTTCCTGCTGTTGATTTTTGTCAATCCGTTTAGAAATTTTCAGTTTGTAATTATTGTTGATATTTTTACAGTGATCCTAATGATTGTGCTTACAACTAATTGATCTTTACTTATTCTACTAACCATCCTTAATATATTTTAAACGTGGGATTGGGTGAAGTTTTTTTTATTCGTGAAATACTTTCTCCCAAAAATGAAACAGCGATATGTAGACTTACTAAAGGCACTCTTTTACTGAACCCGATTTTATGAGCACAACCACTAATAAGCGTAATTGCCTTATAAGAACATGCCTTTGCGAATGAGAAACGTTAAGTAAACAATCTTATCTATTTTGTAAGAGATCAGACCTTTCTTTAAACATTCTTACACAGTCTACATCTACATTAGTACCCTGCAAGCCGCCTTTCGGCGTGTGGCAGGGGGATCATCGTCGGTTTCGCTTTCTTATGGCCTCTATCGCAACTAAGCTAAACTAACTGTCTCTTTGTGGTTGTGTGTAGTTCGGGAATAACCTACTCCATCTTTTTCTGGAATAAGTTACTTCCGTTCCAGTAATCCTCACTTCTTTTCTTTGGATGTTATTTTGCATGTTAAGTGGCCCTCTCGCCAACGCTATCGCCGCCAACGCAGGTGTCAGAGCACCGATGGGATTTTCTCCAACGGGAATGCCTTCCGTTCCATTTCCTTGCCTCTTCTGTATCCCTTCTTGCAGATTGGCCGTTAATCCTCTTGGATGTCTTGGTATTGCGTGTGTGTATGCACTAGGCAAAAGATAAAGCGCCTCTCTCATCTATCTATATATATATAAAGCAGAAATTCTGTGTTTGTATGTTTGTCTGAGAGTGGAGTCCACACAGTTTGTCCGATATCCGTCAAACTTTGCATTCGTGTTCTCTGAAACCCGGAAGGAAGTACTGTTACCTTACGAGATAAGTACCAAAAGAAGGGAAGTTGAATACAGATTCTTATTATAGTCATGGAATATTGCTTTCGTTTTTAAGTTCCGAGATAAAATATACGAATATTTTGTGAAATTTGGAATTTGTAAACAATCCGTCCCCGTGACGACCAATGTGATTGTTGATTCCGAGCTCATGCATTTTCTCATGATACATTGTGTATTTCTCAGAATACATTGTGTATTTAGGCCCATTTAGAAGCAATTGACGATATGAAGAGGAGGAAAATCTTCAGAGATTTTAGTATTTGCAGTCGCGAAGGATTTGCATTGACGATTCGTAGGGATACACGTACGACCATTTAGGAGTGTTTTATTGATTGGTTCATTTTTGATGACGGAATTTTGAGGAAAATGATGGAGCTTCTAAATATTCTTTTCTTTGAAAAATCTACATTACGTATCTATCGGACTTCTGTATTTAATACCATCTCTAAGGGTTAGATGTAAGAAGAGACTTGTAAGTCTCAACCTCGCCCTGAATAAAGTCCTTTATTATTATCTCTGTTTTCGCCATTGAGAATCAACGGACACTTCAGCAAGTTGCGTATAATTAGGGATTTGAAGATTAACTTTTCGCTGTATGGAATCTTTTACGACGACAGAATATTTTCGTTTTATATCACACAAATTTTAAACAGTATCACGTATTCTAGATACAAAAATTGTTTTATTTTAAATACTCAACATGACAATTTACTCACAAAATATAACCGTATTCCGTTATTTTTTACCATTTCATCTTATTTTACCCTACTGTGCGATTCTGTACATTCCCGATTTCCTCGTTCCAAATGTTGAGTAAATCTAAATTACCTCTTTGTTAAGTATAATCCACCAAATCTCATGAATTGTTAAATTTCCTTTAATGATTCGCCATTCGGTGATGATTTTACATCCGATACACTCACTTTCTTCATTGTTGACATTATCTCGCTTTCTTTTCGAATAAGAAGATCTTTGTAAAATTTACAAGCTTTTCAGAACCTGAATTGCTTCCAATCGCATCCGTTAACTGATTAAGATCTTGTGTTAATTCTGGAAAATTAAAGTTTTCCGTACGGAGATATTAATTCAAAGAAATATGCGGGTACTGGAAAGAAGCCATTTGGCAAAGTTAAAGATTAATTAGAAATGAATTTATTAAAGTGAAATGATATCCGAAATCCTTTTTATTTTAAATTTGTGACACTTAAATGTTATATGTCACATTAAACGCTTAATGTCTAAATGATTCAAATTATTTCCACTGAAGCATATGAGGCCATGAACAAACTGATTAGACTTCCTGAACGAAATAACTAAGTAACTTGATATTCGCTTCTAAATTAAACGTTTCCCATTTTGCGTTTCAATTTTATATTCTTCGTTTTAAATAATGGCGAAAGTGGAAATAGTTTGGCTTGGGAAATTTGTTTTGAATTACAGATGATTTCGTTTCAGGCGAATGATTTTGAATGTTCTGAAATCACGTTCTACGGACGAGAATTGTATTTAAAAAATAAGTGGTTTGCCGTCTTCCATTCAAAAATGCATCACTTTTCTTACTGTTTAATATTATGAGTGAATTTGAGAAGACATTCGGAAATGGGCAGAAGATTACGGGCAATCCAAAGACTGCAGACTTTGAGAGTCATTAGTTTTCTTGCAAACTACGGCTTTTTGTAGATTTTCTCAAACTCTAAGATCTTTGTAAGTTCTCATGGGAAACAATTTTGTGACATTCTACATCTACATTAGTACCCTGCACATTAGTGGAAAGGTATCGCTATTATGCAAACAGCTTATACTCGTATTGTAAATAATTCATTCTAGAACTAGGTGGTGTCTGTTATTTCGATAGTTCGCGGGTTTATCCTGAAATTAACGGAGTGAAATTTTATAAGGAAAGTTTGCTGAATAAATATAAATATCTTTGCTGGATTTGCTCGTATATTACCGTAAGTCGAACTTCCAAATTTTAAAGTACATCAGGAGCACCGTTATTACTGGTTGTATTATTGATAAGGCGTAATTTTTCAAAAGATCGTATTCTTTATGACTGCCGTCTCAAATGGTCAAGGGAAGATGTAAAGATTCTTTCCGTATCTTTGTTGTCTTAGTTATTTTCGTTCGGCAGTTTTCTTCTCGGTGGAACAACTTGGAACATAACTGCCGTAAAAATGGTCCAAAGTGATGAGATCGGAAATTTTCTATTTAAAGCGAAAATGATTGAGGAATGGCATAGTCGTGAAATGGTCTGCATGAAATCCAATAACTTCCATCTGAAATGACGGCCAGAAATTTCAATCGAAGCGCGCTCTCATGAAAAAGAGGACGAAGTTGGCTTCGTAACGAACTCTGAAAACTATGCAGTCATCCTATTCGGTCCATTATGACGACTAAGTCCTATCGAATTTGTCTGCAGACAAAAGAATTTTTGCCCCATTAATTAAGATTTTTTTGTATGTGTTGTCTAACAAATTGATTTTATGACACGAATCGCTCGTGTTTCACACCATTTCTGCTTTTTTCGTAGATTTTCTTTTTGTGAAAAGTATTAGAGGTATAATTGTGTTGCGCTTCTCTTTTCTAAATATGTGCAGCACTGCAATATTGAGTTTGTTTGAATGCAGATTCTCAAACTGTCGTTTAGAATTGGAAGAAGCATATCACCGCTCTTGTTTTCACTTCCAATTATCAATTTGCTTTAATAACTGCAATCCACACCTTCACACGTTTCTGCGTATTCATCAACTCAAAATAACTTGAATATTTATCGTAGCTGCTTCATGTAACTACTGATGGTTAACCACATTTTTTATATGCGCTGTGAAATTGCTAAAAAATAGGGAAACAAATTACGCTGTAGGAGTGAGTTAATCTTCTGCGGTTTCAATCGGCCGACAGCTCCAAAGATTTCAATTCTGCTCGACGTTCAAGTGATTCACCAAAACGCGCTCAGTACACCATGCTCAATGTGATCAGAAACGCTACTCATCAACTGTATCACTTTTCTCGCTGTATTTGTGTTATTTAACACTCATCAGCTTCGTCGCTTATCTTCGGAAGCTATTTGTTATTAAAAGTAGATGTAATTTCGGTGGAATAAAAGTTGAGATTGTATTTGGTAGTGAATTAGTCGGTTAATATTAATGTTTCCTCGTGAATTGTAGAGCAAAAAGTCAAGCAAAAGAGAAATATTCATGCTTAATTATGTTATAAAATATGAGGAATTTTAATCCCCTTACCTTTAATTTCTTTTCATCTACATCTACATAAATAACCTGCACGCCGTCTTTCGGCGTATAGCAGGGAGTTTCGGGTGTGATAGTTTAGCTTATTGTTATCGCGTATCGTTGGCGGAAAGCATGAGTAAGAAATAATGAAATAATAACGCTCTCTAACCTTTTCATCGCATCTGCCTACAATGCACTTTATAAAACCGAGCTTTTTAGTTGCTTTACCGCACATCTGTCGAATATTTGTGCTCCAGTTTAAGTTATCTGAAGAAGTGATTCCGAGACATTCAACTGAGTCCACTACATTTATAAATTTAGTCTATTCCACTAATTTTGTACGGACGCAATTGTTTCCTTTCGAAGGAGTATATTTCTGAGCATTTTTTTTCATTAACATCTATTTACTATTCTTCTCACCACCTTTGAATGTGAACTAAATCGTTTGATTGTGAAATGCTCTTTTCGTCGCTTCATGTTTCTCAGTATATTACCGAGTCGTCCGCAAATATCCTCACATTGCTTTCATACTCGTCCCTCAGGTCATTGATGTCAATCAGGAATATTCGTCGTGTCTAATTACTATGGATGTAATGGGTAACGGTGATGGTCATTTTCCAACGGCGCCGTTGACTTTTAATCCGCCGCTGGAATTCCTCTTTGGCTTACTTGAATGAGAACCGAATTCGCAGCACAAATTATAATCTGAGCAAATTCCGCGGGAGTGCGTCGAATAGGGGCGAAAGTGGGTCCGAGACGCAAAGGAATGCAAATGGAATGCGACGCGGCGGCGGCGGCGGTCGAGCAATCTATTTGGGATACGCGTGTTGCGTGCGGAACTCCTCTTCATTCCCTCCTGCACGCATTTGAGGTTGCTTAATCCCTTCGCAACCAGAATTAGGTCCGAGATTTACCATATGTTTTATCGATGCGCGTTATTGGCGAATCCGAATGATAAATTGAATTCGTTTCTTCTAATCCTTGAATGTGTAACGTTTAAAAAGTTCTGTGCTTCCCTCTTTTCGTCCTCAGCAGTCCCGAATATTTTATTTTCTTTGGAACGTTGGTAGAGCGAGGAAAAAACCGCAAATCATCGATGTATACGTTTTGAATTGGATCGGATAAGTTTCAGCTACGATGTGTTGGCTAAATCCAACTCGCGAAAGATTTGTATGTCACAGAATGATCTTATATGTTCACGACGATAAGGGTCTGAGGTGTCTTTGCACGTAAATGCTTGCACCTTAGGAGATCTACCATTTTTTCCTTTTCATTTAGATCAGTAACCCGTTAGCAGCCGTATGGCGTATGGCAGGGAGTGTGAAAACACCGAACCTATTAATAAGTTACCTGATTGGTATTTCTAATGCTATCAGGAAAGAGAGACCAGTAACAGATATCCGTTCTCGCTATAATCTCGCGAAATCCGTCATCTGGTCTCGGAAATCGCGCTCGCTGAGTACGGGATTCACGATATCGCGCATTTCGTCGTGCAAATTAGTAATTAAAAATTTTTGGAATAACTTGCGCCTATATTCGGTTCTTCTAACCTCAAGAAATTCCCAGCCATGGGTTTTGATAATTTCTGATACATTGCTATGGAAAGTGTAATCTCCCGTATCGAAACGAGCCTCTCTGCGTTGTACGCTCTCTAGCTCCAAGATCAACCCTTCTCGTGTGGATTCCATACTGCGCAACAATACTCAAGTAATGGACGAACGAGCGAGAAATAAACCACCTCTTTGAAGTTCGACTGACTACCCCTGGAAACGCGGTTTCATAACCTCAAAATCCTATCATTTGACCCCACTACATCTTGAATGCGCATTTTAAACGACAAGTTACTACTGAAAAGGGCTCCTTGATATTTATCCTTAATTAGCGCCGCGAATGTGATAGGGGTTTGACTTAAATTACGATTCTGGGAGTGGGTCATGCTCATCGCTACTCATTCTTCTACGTTCAAACCTTTTATTTCGAGCGAATTCCTTCTCTGAATTACTTTGTCTGAAATCAGTAGGCCGTTAGTACTGGAATGCGGCTGATGAATTTGTGGATATTCTTGCTTGCTTCCTTGCTAAAGGAACGGGCTTTAAAGACAAAGTATAGAATATTAATGCAAATTTGTGAAATAAGCTAAGTTTATAGTGCACCATTTTGAAATCTTATTTTTATGTTCGATTTCCTGGTTCTTTACTGAAATAATTTCTCGACATAGTTCAATATAATGTTCACCTTAGTTTAGCTGTATAATAAAATTATCAATGCATATAAATTCTTGGCAGTAGTATTGATGTATTGAGTAAATATGAATCATTAATCAAAATTCGTTAGGAATATTCTATGCAAAAGTAGATCAATGAATCAAAAATGAAAGATGATATCTTCTCTAATTTTGAAATCTGCTTAAATATAATATGACCTTATTACCTATGCAACTGTGGTTGTTTGATGTACAATAAAACATCGCAGTATATAGATATTATATTATATATAGATATTATAATGATGGGTTCGAGTCCCATTCGTGTCGCTATTTTTCAAAATGTGAATTGGTGCTTGGATAAGATCATCGATGGAAATATAGCCTCTTCTTATAAATTGTCTTTTAATAAGTTGTAATTTTCTCTTTTTAAAATTATCAGTCTCTCCTCTTATAATTGTTCAAAAATGTCTATAGGAGCATTTTCCTTATAACTAAAGAAATGTTTGACGCAAAATATACAAGCTTCACGCTCAATCACTTTCTCCAGGCCATTGCCGAATGTGAAAACCCTGACAGTAAACCATTCAAGTATTTAATCAGCGACACAACATTCTGGCAAAAAATTGATTTGATTAAAATTATGTGAGTATTTCAATATTTGCACATGTTGAAAGATAAAAGATATCTTTTATTGCATTTCCGAAAAATAAATAATCCGAAGAAAATTTACCTGAGGAATAGCCTGTTTCTATAAACTCCACCCTGTCATCTGAATAAGTTTCCAGAGAATAAAACAAACCTTTTGTTAGATTTTTATCCGTTTCCTCAAATTCGCAGGAAATTTATTCTCTGAAAATCTATCGCTTAGATAGAGTCCTTTCACGTAGATTTTTAGCCATGGCGCTGTTGTGCCACATATGGATCGAAATGAGGGAAATAGTATCGGCGAATTCTCGACTATAACAAAAAGGAAAAAGAATGTGAATAAGAATAAATCAGGTATACGCTTTATCCCAGAAATTCAATTTTATGAAAAAGAAAAATTGAAAACGCCAGCGAAGCGACTGTGAAAGCATTGAAATCAGGATAAGGAAATGTACGAAAGAATACCAGATGGATTAACACTGAAGAGAAGTTTAGATTTTGTTTGAAAGTTGTTTACTTCACATACAAGTTTCATACTTATTTATTGGAATTCAAGAATTGCGATTTGATTAAAATGTACCTATTATACATTTTTAAACAAATCGCTGTTGGTTTTAATACAAAGGCTTCTTGGTTTTCTAACTTTCTAGTTTTAATTTCCGAGGATTAGATTTCAATCCTCCTTCATAGTCCATTGTTTAATGATGGCAAAATTGATCCTGTTGGGTTGCGTTAGATAAATATCTGATATAATAAATTGTTTATTTCATTATATTTAATATAATAAATTGTTTATTTCATTAAAGATAGATTTTTCAACTCCGAATTTAAGATAATGAAATTTATTACGAAACTATTATATTTATTTGAGATGTTGTAATGAATATTTCCGAAACAATAACCAAGTATATATGTTTCATTAACAGCGTAAACCTAGCAAATGTTTACAATTACTGGTTAATGTATACATGTACCTAAGATTTCTTGAGAAGGATGGACTGAGGTGGAAATATTATATAATATATTGTCTGGTAAGTGTACACATTTACTTGGGAGATAATACATTTCGACCTGGAGTTCATGCATTTACTGAAATCTTACGTAAATGCATCCACTCATTTATAACTATGTATATTGAATATCCTTCGCGCTTTTTCTGTAACTACGTTTAACGCAGGAATACTTACGATTGTGGCAACAATAATTTATCAAGCTAAAATACAAGATTTCTCTAGCTTATTATAGACGATTAAAACATCATTTTACTAGAAAAAAATCTTCCCTTGCCTATGATTTATTAGATATTTGAGAATAGTTTGAAGTATAAGTTAATAATGAAAGCATTATGTATAACAGTTGCTATCAATTTGAGTGTATGTTGAATACTTAAACACAGCGAACTGCCGAACTAACGTTTTTGTTTGAACCAAAAGAAATCGAATTTAGATGTAGATAAATGTAAGATATGTTGGGCTATCCAATTAGGTTTCCCGAATTTCTTCAATTAACTGCTATTGCAATAAAACACTAAACTGTGATATCTTAAAACTAAAAATCGTCTGTTGCCGCGCACGGAGCCATATTTGCATATTATCGGCGGAAAAGCAGTTCATATGCTGCCACTAGAATGGATAACTTATTTGCTCTTTACCCTGAGATCCAAACTTTCTAGAAACCCATTTTCGCCAGATTTACAGTTTACCTTGAGAATATCTCTTATCCAGTGTTACAGAAACCTGCCATAGATGACTTTGAGGTCTTAAACTACGCATTAAAATGTGTATTCTTTGATCCCCAAGAGAGATCGATCTAAGGCATCCATTATCCATGACCTGCGTATACCAATTGGGAATATTTAAGGGTACATCGAGTAAATCATCGTCTCTATAAATCCGCCTGGGTCTTCGTGTAGACACACCTTTACTTATTTGTTCGAAACCGGTCGTAGTCTATACAAGTTTACCGGAAAATACGAATAAGTTTTTCTTGAATCTTAATTATCAAAAATTGTACTCTCTTTCGTGTGGAATTGAACGATTCAATTTTTCTTCAACTTGTCAATAATGTTGTATTTTTCTTTTCAGGTAAGTTCCAGCGTCTTTTCATCCGTCACGGTCGGTATGTTTCTTATCCGAATGAGAGATAGCGGTCGATGAGTAATTTCTGTGAGTACAAACCAACGAAATCAGTGTCGATCGTTTGAATTTAGATGCTAATGCGACTATTTAGCACACTAATATATGCACTACCAGAACCGCGCCCTTTTTATCTGCCGCCGGGTGCGAACATAATTTGCTGTCCCTTAAAATTAAAAATTAATTTCCTGATTTGCAGGTAAAAATTATTTTCAATGACTTAGAAAATACCAGCGTTTGATGACTTATTTCCCCAGCTTACATTGGTCACAAATCATCAGTAACAATGCAACTTTCGTATGCTGACATAGTAAGTTGTCTTTAAGAGTTTATAGTTCACGCTACTTTTGAGTATTATTACCTGAGCAGCAACAGCCTCTGGAAGTGTCAATAGAACACGCAAAGCCATTTGCAAATTAGAAAAGACTCTGATAAAATCTGTTGTAAACATATATTGCAAATCCTGAAGAGGATTTGTTCTTGCTACCAGAAAATCTTTTGTTGATTCCGATTCTTCGTTTAAATCAACTGCACAGGTTTCGTTAATTTCGTTGCTGTAGCCTTATATGTTTCATCGTCTTCAATTCCCATAGTCACCAATGGCGGATTTTCGAAGGAGATTAATATTCCTTATCACTTTTCGGCTAAAGAAGGTGTATAACCAGCAATGACTTACGTACCTTTATTGGCTTAAAAAGTGTCATCATCATTTGGCAACTATTTAACTATAATAACAATTCGTGCGGGTTCTTCTTCGCCGGCTGTAGAATATCTGCCCAGAAAGTGGGAGTCTTGGGTTCGAGTCCCATTCGTGTCGCTATTTTTCACACCTGTTTATCTTTGGTATCAATGTAGCAATAAGCTTTTTGCTCAAGTAAACGCTGTACACTGTTTAGCCTCAGTATCTCATCCAAGGTTTAATAATCGAATTATTTATATTTTTAATANAGATTGTAATGTTTTCTCACTATCGCTATTCATCTACTACATTTATCGCGA
The DNA here is from genome assembly GCA_000376725.2 of Ladona fulva. Classification (NCBI taxonomy): domain Eukaryota; kingdom Metazoa; phylum Arthropoda; class Insecta; order Odonata; family Libellulidae; genus Ladona; species Ladona fulva. Next base: position 490,980 of record KZ308718.1, on the reverse strand, counting down.
CAAAATACCATTAAAAAGTTAACTTGAGATGAGTTCAGAGAAAATTGTCCTAAATAAGGTTACACTTAAATAATAATAATAATTTATTTATTGCAAACAGGAAAATACCCAATTACATGCGATACAATAAAAGAATAAATAAAAGGACAAAAACGATACATAAATACTAATACTAAACATAATACTAAAACTACATAAATTACAATGCATATATTACAAAGGAGATTGCAATTACATGTTGGAGTAAATTTTCCTCTTTAAAGATGAAAGGAAATCGTATAAAAAATCAGCTTCCTTCGCTACACTAAGAAAATCATTTGCTGATATTAGAATTCCAGACATAGGCTCAAAGCGACAAACATCCACTCTCCCAAAGGAGTCACGAAAAAGTTTTGTCTCTAGAGCGTCTCAAAGGAACATTAAAATTTACCAGTGAAACAAGTTCACTAGAGTCAGTCACGCCCGTTAGATTATATTACGCAAAAACACAATTTTATCTTCTCAATGGATTGAGTGAGAGTGGTATGATGAGAATTCCAAATTACACTATTAAATTCCAAAACTGGGCGCACAAGAGAATAGTAAGATTTGAGGATAGTGTTAACGGAAAAGTTATCTATGCAATTACGCTTCAAAAATCCTAAATGGCGGAAGGCCTTGGAACAAACAGAGCGGATATGTGATTTAAAACTCAGCTTGGAGTCGAACATAACACCAAGATCTGTAAATGGATTCACACGTTCCAAGGAAGTACCTCCAATACTATAGTTAAAATTAATTACATTTTTCTTTAAGGAATAAGAAATAGTTTTGCATTTAGATAAATTTGGAAAAAGATTCCATTTCTGACACCAGCAAAGAAAAGTACCCAAGTCATTTTGCAAAGTTTGGCAGTCATCAAGGGAAGATATCATTTTTGAAATTTTGCAATCTTCAGCATAGAGAAGGCAAACACTTCGGAGACAGAGGCAAGTCATTAATAAAACATTAAAAAGGAGCGGACCGAGAATGGACCCTTGTGGCACGCCAGAGGTAACACCAACAAAGGAAGAGAGAGCACAGCTTTATCGTGTATTAATTTAAACCATATTTATAGGAAAACGCGTTCGGGGTGTTAAGTAATCTATTTTCGCGTAAAAAATGGATATTTTTATAGTAAGTTTATTAGTGGATTTCTAGTGTTCACTAGATATTTTTGTGTTTCTCCGTTGGGCTCTCCTTCTAATGTGGAAACCTGCTCTTTTTATTTCGTCAACAACAAACTGCTTCGGTTATCTTTTTCGTGTATTTGCAGCACAATAGCTCCAACAGTAATACATATTTGATTCATAATTCAAAATATTAAATCGGCACAGTTGTTAGAGATTCCAATTGATATATANAAGTTTCAACGGACTAAAGATAGCAGAAATCATATACATAAAAAGCAAAATGTGTGTCCGTCCCCCTCTCTATGCCAGAAACGGCTTGATATAGACATGTGAAAAGAACTGCATCATGTTTCTACGATGATGAAAGCCCGCCGAAAACTATTCTCATCTCTGTAAAGACTCGGGTTTGAACTCAGGAGCCCATAATATGTTTCCATAAGATTGCACGTAATGTTCGTTTTCGTGTCTTACATAATTGTTTCTCTTACATAATTAAACTATAAATAATGGTCGTACGAAATCGAGACAAACGTCAAAAGAAAGGAAAATGATTATATAATCTTATTTTAGTTGAGAAATATTCGAAAATGGGTAAGGATGACTTTGCGCAAGATGGTGCGCACCCAGGAAATATCCCAAGGAAGAATGGGCTTGAAAAAAGTCTGACGGGACCGGGAATCGAACCCGGGTCTCGGTTCGATTCCCGGTCCCGTCTGACTTTTTTCAAACCAATTCTTCCTTGGGATTATTCCTGGGTGCGCACCATCTTGCGCAAAGTCATCCTTACCCATTTTCGAATATTTCTCAACTAAAATAAGATTATATAATCATTTTCCTTTCTTTTGACGTTTGTCTCGATTTCGTACGACCATTATTTATAGTTTAATTATGTAAGAGAAACAATTATGTAAGACACGAAAACGAACATTACGTGCAATCTTATGGAAACATATTATGGGCTCCTGAGTTCAAACCCGAGTCTTTACAGAGATGAGAATAGTTTTCGGCGGCCTTTCATCATCGTAGAAACATGATGCAGTTCTTTTCACATGTCTATATCAAGCCGTTTCTGGCATAGAGAGGGGGACGGACACACATTTTGCTTTTTATGTATATGATTTCTGCTATCTTTAGTCCGTTGAAACTTATTTTAGGGGCATATTTTCGTATTCGAAAGGAAGCTTTGAGTACCGTTCATGGCGAATCATCCCGTTCATCGTTTTAATTAAAGATTTCCGATGAGTTATATATTATATGAGTTCTAGATAGATAAATAGCTTGTAATACCTCCTCTGGAATTGGTTGCCAATAGCAACTTCACGTCGATTCAGGAATCGCTCTTGTATTTAATGACCCATTTTTTCCTCTTTGATGTTAAACGTTTCTTTCGAACTCTTTGAATTCCTGTTGACTTTAAATTATCGAAATGGAACCATATAGTATGATAAAATGGGCTTCCATTAGTATGGGAACCATATAGTAAGATAAAATGGTCCGCTGCATAAGAGCATTTTGTTGTTTTATTTGGATTGATGTTGCTAAATTGGATTTAGCTAAATGCCGAATTACTTGGTTCGCAGCAGTTTAGAAGATGGCACGGGGATTCGTACTTGGGTTTTGCTTTGCACTTTGGCTCTTCAATGAAAGGTACCAATGTCTGTTGTTGGTTGGTCGCTGTAAGAATTCCCCATTTTTATGCTTCCATATTTAGTTAATTCACCATGGATATAATTATCTCATGGCGATTTTCAATAACACGCCTTTGCCAGTTGATCGAAATTAGGTTTCCACTGTAACGGAATCACAATTCATTTGTAACATAATGGTTTTCTTAACTAGCGATAAACTTCAAGCGCAATGCATTCAAACAAATTTTGCATTTACATTTAAACCCCGAAAGACCTGAAGGGAATGCCCTCGCTCTGCCTGCAACTGACGTTCGCACGCCATTTTCCAAGTGTCGCTCTAGCCAAGATTCAATCGGCTGAAACTTTTTTGCCCGTGTCGCGGTACTTCATTAATCTCACAATCAGAGATGGACTCATTGACATTGAAACCCTCCAAGCCGCCACCGGCGCGTGGCAGGGGGGTGTAAAAACTCAGACAATCCTATCACACCCTAACTACTATTAGCTTCTCTAATACTTAGTTTTGAGCTCGCGCACGTTGCTAACTTGAATAACAATATCAGTTATCTCGTAGACGAGATCTGTAGTGATAAACTTTTGAAAAAGTTTCCTCCCGAGGAATAACTGAAACACTTCTATCGAATCTAAAATCTCCCTTGACAAACAGCCGCTCTACGGTGAACCATCTCAAGTTAGGAGACTGATCCTTCTTCGTGAGGAAAAGTTATTCTTTGACTCTGCATTTCTCAATCCACCGCTCCGATAGTAAACTAGCTTAACTAAGTTTGATCGATTTAGCGATTATTACTTGACAGTCGACAGATTGACATCGGAGGAAAATTTCCTAAATTAATATATATTTTTGCCGAAGTTTGGGAAACAAAATTCTCTGTCAAAGTAGAGTTGGGGAGAAAAAGTTGGAAAACCAAATTCTGAGAAAACCACAACACACATTTTAGCGATCTTTCAGATCGGGTACTTCACATAATTGTTGAAACGGTATTTTACTTTCTCAGTGGCAAAGGATGAGGTAATTACAAAAAATAAGAAAATAGTTCAACAGGGGACAAATACATCTACATAAATAACCTGCACGCCGTCTTTCGGCGTGTGGCAGGGGGTGAAAACACCGGGCATTCTGACTATTTTTTAGCCTATTATTATCATGTATAGTTCGCGGAAAGAATGAATTCTTAAAACGACTCGTCCTAGCATCTATTTCTCTTATTTTGCGCTCATTGTCGGATCGTCCAAGGTAGCAGGGAGGTCTCATAATATCTACTATATCTTCCCAAATGTACTTTCCCTAAATTTATCAAGCAATCGAAATCTAGCTTCTAGTCTCCTATCTTTTAATGATTCCCAACCTGCATCTGACAGCATTTTGGTAACGCTTGCTTTTTTATCGTAGCACTTCTTAACAAAACGTATCGCTTTCCGTTGCACTTTCTCGAGTTCACGGATGCATGTTTCGTCTGCCGGATCCCATATACTTGATGCATATTCAAGATGAAACCTAACCAACGCAAAATAACATAGTTCTCTGACGTTTTCGTCACATTTACCGACAATACGCCTAATGAAGCCGAGTTTTCTAGTTGCTTTAGCACAAATGTTACGGATATGTGTGCTCCAGTTCATGTTATTCGTAAGAGTGATTCCGAGATATTTTACCGAATCCACTACTTTAATTACTGTTCCGCTAATACTGTGCGATTTATTCTGCCGCAACTGTTTTCTTTCGAAAACATTAACTACGGAGCATTTGCTTGTGTTTAGGTCGAGTTACCATTTTTTGCACCACCGTTGAGTACGAACTAAGTCATTTACTAGGGATTCCTGGTCTTCCTCGCTTGATATTTTTCTATATATAACTGTGTCATCCGCGAATATCCTCACTTTACTATCGATTTCGTGGCTCAAGTCGTTTATGTATATCAAGAAAAGAAGGGGCCCAATCACGCTGCCCTGGGGTACGCCTGAGGTAACTTTGAACAAATATCAACCACAGGCAGAATGAAAAGTATGCTGAGTTATTGATCGTTAGCGTGATTCTTGTACGCGTCCGTGAAGTCTCAGCGCTGTCTCCTTCACTCCGCAGGAAGACCTTAGCCACATTTTTGTACGATAAATTGAGGGAAGCGTACGAGGTGATGCTGAAATCCGAATTCCCTTCGCCTCTCCCCTTGTGTTATCCATCACCACTTGGCTGCATTTCATTCCGCTCGGCATTTGTTTCTCCCTTTATCCCACATCTGCCACTAGGGATAAGCTGACGTCTCGTCGTGGCGCGTGCCCCCCCTGCTTCTCGACCCTCCCCCTCTCCTACTCGTCCCTTCTGTTGCCCCCTGCTTTACGTGCTGCACGTCCCCCTCACCACGTGCACTGCGACGCCACTCTCGAACTCCCATTGACAATGATGTGACTCCTACTTTCTCGTGCATCTCATTTTATAAACTTTTTCCTGTCTTAAACCTTATTTTCCGTCCTTTGCCTCTCTTCCAAATAGTATTAGGAATACCAATCAGGTAGCTTGTTAGTAGGTGCTGTATTTTCACACCCACTGCCATATGCAGTATGGCGGTTTGCGGGGCACAAATGTAAATGTTATTCAAAGTTTATTTCAGAGAATTCCCTAAGCAGAGCAATTAAGGTTAATTGGCTAAGTAACGGATATCGCTGGTCGTTTACTTTTTCTTCTCATTTCATCAGAAAGAACGATTTCTTAATTTCCAATCTTTTAATTCACGTTCAGAAGAGTTACATCAAGCAATAAATGGAATGCCTTCTCTGGGTTCTTTTATCTTCAGAAAAAAATGTTTCACGTGATGACCTTCTGTCGAACTTCAAGCCAAAATATTACCAACTTCGTAAAATATGATCAGCACGAGTACGTTGTAAGGTAAATACATATGAAATTAGAATAACATGGTAACTGCTGCTGTTGTAATTCAAGATTCTCCATTTCTTCTTCAAAGCAGTTCGCTATTCTGTTACTTTCTGGTCTTTATGTACATTATGATTGAATAATTCGTGTGCAAATTTCGAGAAGGATCTGGTTATGCTAACCTTAAATTTTGTGCTAAATTTATTAATAAATTGGTTAATTTGAGGTCAACTAGTTATCGGCGAATCATTTTTCCAAACATATCATCAAGGCTACATTTAATAAAGTATCAGGGTCGGTCAGAAAGTACCACATTTTTTTCTCAAAAACTGTATATTCTACAAAAATGAAATTCACACATATGAAAGAATGATTTTCTATTTGATCAATCTATTTTCCCACATATTCTTGTTCTATGACCTTCCTCCAGCGATTGACTCGGCATGTATGCCCTATTGGAACCGTCCTCGCTGTGGTTACGGTTTTCACTTTCACTCCAAACCCAGCAACCAACTGTACTATTATCGACTGCAGATGTTCCATAGACTTTGTACAGACGTTTGTGAATATTCCCTACCGTTCCTCTACGAAATTCAATCGCAGCACGTTGTCTTTAAGGTGTATCGCGGTCAGACTCCATTTAGAAACTTTCCTACAGCGGGAAAGGTCAAAGAATTCGAACCTACTAATTCGAATTACTAGCATTGGTTTTGGATGGAGAAAAAAAATGCGGGGCATTTCTTTTTTGGCCAACCTTTGTAATTCTTTCATTCCCACTCTATATTCCAGTCATAATAGAGTTGTGCATTATTTACATAAGACTGGAAAAAGTTTAATAGAATAATTTAAGTAATTTAAAGTCTCTTTCAAATAATGGCTGTCAAAGTAAGTTTGATTATGCCTTTCCTATTAAAAGTAACGGGTGATAGACATGAATCCCATTCCACATTGATATTTTACTACGGAATAAATCGCCTTTGAATTGAATTGCCTCTTCCGGAAGTTAAATGAAGATTTTTCAAGTTTTGGGCTGAAGAATTCCATACAGTTGCTAAGCATTAAATTTTGAATTCCCGTACAAAATTAGTGGAACGAATGAAAATCGAATAGTCGACTCAGTTGAATATCTCGGAACCACTCTTACAAATAACTCAAATTGGAGTGCACATATTCGACAAATCTGCGATAAAACAGCAAAAAAGCTCTGACTTTTAAAGCGCATTGTTGATAGATGAAAAGGCTAAAGAGGGATGTTATTTCACCTTGCTCAGGCTCCATCGAATATGGGACACAGCGGATGAAACGTCGTTATTGAGGACGACAATTTATAGGATAATCAGTTACCATTATCAACTGTTCTTGATTCGACGCAAGAACGGTTTAATTTTTCAATAAGTTTCTTATACAGACATTTAATCTGTTCTTAAATAGGAAATTTGCAACGGCAGACGCGAAAGCTCACAATCCAAAAAGCGTGCAAGTCACTTTTACTCGTATATTATAATCATTTCTTTTTCTTTTATCGCTAAAATGCATTCTATAACTTAGTTTTGTATTTATAGAAAAACTTATACATATAAATGGAGTTCTTTTATATAATAATACAAGCTGAAGTGCTTAAGTATATTCTCAACGTGAGTACAAAGAGCAAGATCTGTATTGAATTAATGACATGTTAAAAAAAGAGTAAATACAAGTTAAACAAAATGAGAAGAGAAAAAAGAAAACAATGTCACTCATCTTCTCCTTGTATACATTGGAGTATTAAGGAGGATTTGGGCTAATTACAATGAATACATTACATTAGATTAAATTACATACATTAGAGTCACTCAAACTGCTTACATACGAAAATATCCGATGGTTATTCTTCCGCCGAATCACTTATTTAATTACATTTTTGAGACATTCCTGAAATCTTTGTTCATTGTCGCTGTGTTTTTGCAAAAAATTCTTAGGGAATTTTAGGGTTGAAGGGCATTCGTCATTTAACAGTAAATAGTACTGCGTAACCTACTATATAACATATATTATCAGCTCTTTTCCGGAGTCGCAACCGAAACAACCCGAATTCAGACCGAAAGTTTATCATGCTCGTTTGTCGATAGATTCCTTAGGAAATGTGATTTTCTTGTAATCACGCTTACCTATCGATAAATCGTTTTCAGTCTTATAGAAGGCGATTCGGCCCGCAGTTTAATTTTTCTTCCATAGCGTTAAATATCGGCTACCAATTTTCTCCTCGTTGAAAATCCCAGTTGTTGAACCGTTTCATTAATCTAGACCACCTTCAACACCAGCAATTTCCCTTCCACTTCATTCCGCCGAATCCCGCTTTTTTGCTCCACTCGATTCACACGTCACTATGTACGTAATTGTCGTGCGAAGAGAGGTACATAAACAGGGCATTTCTTTCTTAATTTCGTACTGTTCAAGACCGCGCCCATTGAGTTTCGCTCGGCTTACCTAACGGCTTTAGCAAGCTGTTGCCGCGAGCGTTCTATTCGCGCCCGTTTGAGCGGCTAGCCGCGTATTAACTAATACATTCGCTCTTATTTCAAACGGCTTCCGATTTTCGACACGTTCTCTTTTGGTCATTTTCTGCGACAAAGATCCGTCGCATTGCCGACCGAAAGTGCTTTCTCCCAAATTGCAATTTCACGTCTATTTTCGCTGACTTAGCTGTAACTTCAGCTCTGTTTTATTGTGATGAAGTTCATGGTGCCATGTTACCTCTAAATACTTGATGATGTCTCGGTTCCATCTGTCTTTTGGCTTTCTTCTTGCTCTCTTAACATCTCTCGGTGTCCAGTTGAGAACTGCTGATGTCCATCGGTTGTCGTTTCTTCTTGCTATATGCCCACATCCATTTCAGTGATCTGACCTTATCTATGATATCTGTCACTCCTGTCATCATCCTCTCCCAGCTATTGCGTTTCCTATCCTTTCTAGTGATTCCAATCTTCTTCTAGTGACAGTCGATCTTAATATTAAAAAGTATTTATGTCCCTCTGAACCGTTAATGGGAATGATATCTTCGTCGCTTCCGTTGAAGTAATAGAAATTCAGTTAAAAGGAACATCTCGTTCATATCATGATACACGTTTTGGCTCGCTTAGAAAAGATGCCTCATTTGAGGATATACTAAACGCGTTTTAAGTCGTGTGCTCGCTCTCCCAATTCTAGTAATCCGAGAATTGATTCAACGTGGACCACTCCCACTGAGTCCCAAGTGAGTCCAATACATCCTCTCGCCGTCACTTCGAGATCATCCAAAACCTTCGTAAACAGCCACGGAAACTGTTCTCATTCGAAGGGCAATTTTTCTGTATTTGGTATGTTTTCCCTTCTTGAATTGCACCGTGTTTTTCTCGGTCTCTCTCTCCTTAAAGATTCCGTAGAATTCCCCACTCATCAACTCAGGGAACCCCACTCATCAGTCTGAAACCACTTGTGATATTCTCCGTCCAAGCAGTCCCCCGTTTCTTACGAGTCGATCGACATCATCGGCCCAAACAGGGCTGTCTTAGTCCGCCATAAGGTCTTATGACAGGACTAGCTTATGGAATGATAATTTTAAATTATTCCGAAATGTATGTACCCTACAAAAGAAACTCTATTGTTCTTTTAATCACTTTCTTGTTGGTGTTTTTTAAAGATTCTCTTCTTATAACTTTGAAATATTCTAGCGTTGAATATATTCTATTTCTGTAGAATTAAAATCATCCTAAATTCATCTTATCTTGTACGCTTACAAATCCTTAGTTAGACCAATATTGGAGTATGATGCAACTTTGGATCCACAAGCAGTCGGCCTCGTTAAAGAAGTTGAGATGGTGTAGAGAACGATATGTTCAGAATAATTTTAAAAGATCTTCAGGTGTAACGGAAATTTGAGAAAAACTAGGTTGGGAATCTTTGCAAAGCAGAAGGAAACTCATCGGTTAAGGAAGCCTATACAACGCCTCCACTGGCAATACATAAGGAGTAGGACTACTTGAGTAGAACGCACATAAAATCAAACCAATAAATATTCATAGTTTAACAGAACCGCGAGTGCGTTTCAAAGAAGCTGCACTAACTGGGCGACTGGGATAGGTTTGGGAGAGTTACTTGCTTTGTTAGTGATTGTGAGTTTTAGTTCATGGATTTGATGGACTGTTTTGTGTTATTTATTGCCAACTTTCTGTTTTCCCCTCAAAGCTGATCGCTTGCGTTTAGTTGAGCTGTGGAGTTCGCGACGGACTTGGGAATGAACATTGAAAAACTGTATTTAATTTGTGTGATCGACAAGGATTTTATTGTACCTGTTTATCTTGTTATTTTATTATAATGTGTTTTTACATAGGAGTGTAAGTTAAATCTTTGCCACCTGAACATTGTTCTACTTGTAATTTTTATATATAACAATAATAATAATCTGCTGTTTCGGAATGGAAAAGTTTGATAGAGTAATTTATATTTTCGTCCTTATCAAAGTCACAACGGAAATCTTCCATCAATAAGCGTTCCTCTTTAATATAGTTTTATTTAATGATTCGATGTGTGTCTTGTTTTTCTAAATCTTTGCTTTTTCCTCATAGTTTCGTTGTTTTCTCCCGATTGCTAGGTTGAAGTTTACCGAGGATTATTATCCATTTGTTATTACTATACGGAGTACCAATTTATGAATCTTTAAATAGTAAAAAAACGCTAATCTCATCTCTTGACGCTTAATCTCATCCTAGTATTTCGAAAATCCTTGCGCGAACATTTAATTAACGAAGTATTACTTATTTTGTATCAGAAAAAAATAATTCTCTGCGTATTTTGACGTGTTATTAGTTATCGGGCCTCGGGATTTGTGTGACGACAAAAATCCCTTTCGGGTGAAAGCGGTTCGATTCCCGGTGGGGAGTCGGGTCCGAAATGACCTCAGCTGCCGAATTTCAACGTTCTATTTTAACGGAAAATGCCTTCAACCAATTTCTGAAAATCCGCGCAATGTATATGATGGCGAAAAGCACCGCTTTTGGGGCCTTCTAGGATCAAACCCAAAGTACCCAGGAGCAATGTCTTATTAATTCACTTGTGTATTTGTTTGGATTTTAATGATGCGATGATCGAGAATCGATAGAATTGAAACGGAGAAAGATTTCAGCTTTCGAAATCTGAGCTATCAGTTCATGTTTAATCTATTTTGATGTGTCATGAATTTGGTGAGGATATAATGGTTTGTAGAAAATGTTCCACGCCAATAAATTGTCTCGAACTATAAATAATGGTATTTATCTGCCAGTACTTTGCCTTCGTACTCCGCAAGTTCTTCTTGCTTACAGATTGAATGGGGTTTGCAGTTGATGGATAGTATTTGGATGAAATTTATTTCTCAGACATGTTACCGGAATATTTTGCTCTATCACGTAGTTTTTAATACCTTTATCGAAGTCTTCGAAATTTTTTTGCAAAGTCTCCTGTATTGAAGAAAGAGTTGTGCGAGCGAATCAGGTTGTCCACCCCTCATCTGGGCGTGCTCTTGCCTCCCACACTGTCCGTTTCCTCCCTCGTGTGCCGTTGGGATCGCACTGCGATACGGCTTTATATTCTCCCCCTGCCCTTGCTATTGGTTTTACGATACGATCTGCTTCCCCAGTGTTCTCCACAACCTCTACGGTTTAATTAACGACCCTTCTCGTTATTCGATTGCTGCTAGTTTATTACGGCGCGGATCCTTGTTTTTTCATATCTGTTCGTAATCCAAGTAATTATCATTATCAGAATGGATCTTTCCTGGGACAATTGTCAGCTGAATATTTCCAAACTTTTCTATTTTATGTCTACTTTTTCATTTCCTGGTAGGTTCTGTTTTCCAGCAAATCTGTTAATTCATGTTAACATAAAACTTTCGTCTTCCTTTCCTCCGTTTTCCTCTTTTCCTACTCTAATGCAACTCAGTAGGCAGTCATTCCTCATGACAAGCAGTTTGCCTTCCTTCTTTTTATCGTGTTAATGATGGATCTTTTCTCTTCAATTCGTTCCAAAATTGCTCATTTCATATTTTTCATGCTCATATTTTTCTTCGATCAGCATTGTCGGAAGAGGCCTAGCCTAAAGTGCGCGTAGAAATATAATTGCGAGCGCTAAATCTTTCTATGAAAAATGGAAGAAATTGAGATTGTTCCTAGCCAGATGGTGAATAATACAGCGCTATGCCACGGTATTTCCGAGCGTACCGTGAAAAGTATCATTAAGGAAATTAGGACAAGTGATCATGGAGTTACATGTTCCCAAAAAGGGTGTCCTAGAAGACTCCGAATTGTATTGAATGAATTTTCCAAGGTGTTCTTAAAAAAAGTGCACGACTTTTACCTGTAAGAAGTTTACCCAAAAGGTGCTAATGTATTAGTTGATTTGCACGTAGAACATGACGAATTTCCTTAGCTTAGTATATTTATGATGTGTTTGGTAATGAGGGGATTGGGATTCAAGTTTGAGGGATATTACTGTAAATATAAATGTGTAAGACACGAGCAGTTCTTGTGGCAATTCCTCAGGGGGAATAATAGTAAAAGTACCAAAATCTTTTGTGTTTTAATAGGTGCCTCAATTGCAGTTACGACCAAGGCACAATCAGCACGGTTCAAATGCTTGGTGCGCTTTCTCTCTATCTCTATATCTCTTCCCCCAATACATTTAGGAAAAATCGCCCTCGCTTATTTTTTCTAAATTTTAAATAGCGCGTAGTAAAAATTTCAACTGCGTAGGATCAAATTTGTAGGAGGAGATCGATTTTTAATTCAGACGCTTATCAAAGGTCAATAAATCACGATTGGATCTCAGAAACACGTATTATGCTTCATAATTACATACCACATTTCTGCTAAAAGTTCGGTTTTTCTGTGACTCCTGGTCATTGTTCCACAAAGGTGTTAATATGACCAAGTCATGGATTTGCGTGAAGAATTTTAAAGACAAATAAATGCTCTTTCGAACGGTGTACAACATGTCCCTATATAATAGCAGATCATCAATGGGTAACGCGTCGAAGTCCAGGTATATACTATTTTCAATCCGGAAATAGTATTTTTTACTAAGTAAGGGTGACATGGCAACGAGAAGCTCAGAATAGAGAGAATTGGGGAGGCCTACATCCGATGACGGATTGAAAATGGCCGTGGATGATAATGAATGGTTCATATTGACCTCTTTTTCTGACCTTCTTGGGTCCCCACTGTTCATCAACTATTGCGTATTACGCAAATTGTTTAGCTTTTCTTGGCTCATCGACGAATGGAATCATTTCGTGAACAATTTGAATTTCGAGAATGATCGTTTCCCAGCAACAAAAGTCACCGGAAGTCTCGAGGAAAGTCGCAAAGCGATTTGCAAATTACGAAAGACTGATAAAATCTCTAGTAAAGGTATTTTCCAAAACCTGAAGAGGATTTATTGTTGGTACTTGAAAATCATTTATCGATTCTAATTCTTTGATAAAATACACTGCACAAATATTCCTTTCTCGTATTGACTCTCCCACTATTCTTCCTATAAATGTTTACAAACCTTTAATTTCACATCTTAATCTTTCCTAGATTATTCATGTCTATCACACAGAAAACAACGAATAATCATGTAGTAATAATAATAATGGTTGGCTACGCTTCTGCTGCCGCCCTTTAGTTAGTCCCGCCCGGGTGCGATGCACCCATAGGACGTCGCGGCTGTGGATTTATATATTCACCACTCCGTCAAATTGTAAAATACATCGTGAGATGAGTGAGGTGGTCGAAGATAGCAGTTATTAATAAAAGTAGTAAGCCCTAGGATAGTGGAAATTTCTTGTTCTCATGCGTGTGTAACTCCTCAATTTTAATTTCCTTCTCTTCTAATAAGTGTTTCAAAAAAGTATACATGGTATGGTTTTGTTTCTAGAGAACTATATTGTTACTATTTGATGTAATTCTGATTTAAAAATAGATTTTTACTCTGTAAATCAGCATCGCCGCTCTTCTTGTTCTGAGTTTCCGTTTCCGCGTCATTTCCCCCGCGGCTTCTTTGCTTCTCCGCGGCTTTCTTTGTCCATCTTTCGGATAAACGCGCAAAAAAGGGCTTCTATTAGAAATGCCGGAAGCTGAGAGTGGAATGCTGGGCGCGTGTGTCACTGGGCGCGTGTGTCACTGGGCACGTGGTCCTCAACTGGGTCTCTTCCTCTCTTCCTTTTTTACATTTTCCGTTTCTCGGCTCAAGTTTGACTTGTAATAGTTTGGAAAAGTCTTGTGGAAGAGTTTTATCATTGTACTAATATTTGAACATATATATGTCTGAATACTTTACTATGACTAGATTAGTAAATAATTGGTTATTGACAATCATACGTATTGTAATTTTTGCGTTAGCTATTATCGGATTTCGGTAGCTGTAGCCCTTAAATTTTTATATACTACTTTTCTATGACACCTGAGCTATTTCGATTCAAATTTCTTTTCTTTGGAGGTAAAGAAAAAAAAGTTTTTCCTCTCTTAAGTTAGAATTATTAAATGTATAATTAGGTGCATTGAAGGACCCGCCCGCGTGAGGTCTCAATGAGTCTGTGCTTAGAAACTCTCAATCAAAACAATACTACAAATTGTTCTTGCTTTTCGCTTCAATAAAGAATTTTATATATGTTGAGTAAGTCCACATGATATGTTAGTAAAATATGTTTCGTTTATGTCACTATATAATGTAAAGTCTATTTACCATTCATGGAAATTAGATGTAAGTTTATAGAAACTGCTGGCGTTGCAATATTTTGTAACCGTGATGAAGCGGCTGAGGTTTCTATTAGCTGATTTCATGAAAACATGAGTTTTTATTTCCGTAGATTATATGCGGGCCTCAGTCTGATCTATGTGTTTAGGGCCTCTGAATCCGCCCTAAAATGGAAACGCGAACAATAGTTAAGACACGTGTGCGAAATCAATTCAATACCAAGAATTATTAACAGCGAACGAATAACGAAACAACAGTAAATCGTGGAATACGTGTTGTTAGATTTTGATAAGTTTGGTGTGTTTTTCTTCGCCTCCATTCAAACCATTCTTATTTCATTTATCGCATTCAATCAAAAATCATTCTTGCGTATAATTTGACCGCTTACATCTTCAACTTCTATCGATGGAATGAGAGACGCCTCATATAGTCGACGGTTTGTCATAAATCAATCTCGAAGCTCGTGTTCCATTTACTTCTTAAGGAAAAGGTCTGGCGGGACCGGGGGTCGATACCCGGCTCTCCCAATGTCCCGTTGATTGGTGTGAGCACGGAGTTATCCGAGCAGAACATTTAGGCATGAAGAATTTTTAGGCGTATCTTTATATTGTGGCCGGATAGCTCAATGGATAGAGCAACCAACCGGAAATTGGAAGACCCGGACAATGAGTCCCGATCGCGTCAGTCTTTCATCGTATCCGTTTGTGCTTGGGAATATTCTTAGGTGCAAATTCACATTAGCTCTTTCCTTCGTAAGTAAAGTTTCGTATCCGAGTCGTTTCTTTGTTTCCCATATTCGTAGAATACATGGTTCTATAGTGGGATGTAAAATGGACAATTCCGATGGAGCACGTGGCCGTGAGTGAATCGTGGGCGGGCGTGTGTCCCTTCGAGCGTAGGCGATTCGCTCCATCACTTGGATAAGTTTCTTCTCACCAGATGTCGACACCGCTTTCCATTTGCACTCTCCGTTTCACTGCTACTCTTCCTCGAGGGTGATACACGTTTATTCCTCGATGATTATGCGATTATCCCATATTTTTTCTCAAAAACACTTTTCCACAAGAATAAAATTTACACATTTGAAAGACTGATGTTTTATCTACTCAGTCTATTTTTCCACATAATATCCTTTAAGTTCTTTTGCCTTCGGCATGTATGCCCTGTCGCTACCAGTCTACGCTCTGGTTATGGACCCAAGGTTTCACTTTCGACCGCCTTCTGATCTACTCCATACCCAGCAACGAACTGTACCCCTATCGACAGCAGATGTTCCACAGCCTGCACATACGTTTGTGAATATTCCCTACCGTTCCTTTCTCTACGCACAGAAATTCAACCACAGTACGTTGTCTGTAACGTGTATCTCGGTCAGACTCTACTTTGAAAGCTTCCTACGTTATCTGTAGGAGAAGACTGAAGCTATGCATTTAGATGCGGGGAACGTCTAAGAATCCGATGCTTCGATTTCGAATAACTAGCTTGGGTTTAGGCTGAAAAAATGTGGGTCATTATTTATTGACCAACCCTCTTGTAAATATGATTGAATTACAGTGCAGAATTCATAATAATATCCAGAATACAAAAATATCTCCAATCCCTCCAACAATAAATTTATCCACAATACTTCGTGCAGTCGGCTTTTAATTTGGCAGTAGACTTGTTACTGTCAAGATGTGAAACTTCGCCGTTTTATTTTCATTTAAATTTCTTTTTACAATAATAAACGAAACTATTATTCTATTTAACCGCTTCGCAGACGAAAAGGAGCGGCGTTATTTGTTGTTCTAATGGGAATTTAAATGTTTCAGTTCGTACAGTTTGCAATTACGGCGACTTTGTTGTTAATCAGATTGAATGATTTCGTCAAAAGTACAATGCAGATTTTAAAATAAACTTTTCATTGTACTGGATGTATCTCTCATTTAAAGGGCTTGTTTCATTTCTAATTTTCTAATGGGTGAAAGTTGCTAGTAAATTTTCGCAACTTTTATTACTTGACCGTAATTTTTTCTTTGCGTGCAATGAAAAACCCGTTTTAAACCCTAAGGAACAAGATAACGATCAGTAAAATTCTTAAATTCTAAAAAAAAACTAGTAAATGCCCCCGTCAAGCATGACGGAACTAAATTTAGTTTTAAAATATATTTATTATCGTATATTTCTGGTCCTCCTAAGCACAAAAAAAATTCCGTCTTAAGATCATAATAACTAAATATATTTTTAGTATTATTTATAACATTTATTGTACTGTTTTCAAGTCCTGAAAGCCTACTTTACACGAATTTCTTATAAAAATTATAAGAACTGATTATCCCCGTGCACTTATAAAGGGACAATTTATGAAATCAACATTCAACAATGGCCTTGGTCGTAAAAGGTATGGGTTGTTTATTTCCCAAAAATTTTACGAAATTTCCGTGTGTTTTATCAAAATCCTCGAAAGTTCGGATCTATATCAATATTTCACAACTTAAATAAGAACCAATGATAATATTCCTTTCTTATGACACTTTTCTAAATTTCGTTCATACCATTCTGCCATTGTTCCTAATTAAATTTTCCAAACAATTTCTGCCGTTAGCGATTACCTATTTTACGTTAATCTCTTATGGAAACGTATTATGGACCACTGGGTTCGAACCCAGGCCTTTACAGAGATGAGAATAGTTTTTCTGGGGGTTTCAGCATCGTAGAAACACAATGCAGTTTGTTTCAGATCTCTAAGGCAAGCCGTTTCTGAGATAAATAGGGGGACGAACGGACGGACGGACATTTAAATGCGGTATCTCTTTCATTTGTATCCTGGGAAGGTAATTTTCTTATCTTTTCGACGTATTCGTGTGCCTGTAATTCTATCTCGATTATTATGAACGATTTCCGTAAGATGACGATATACTCAACAATACGTGAAAGACATCATTTGCTCTTTTTCGAGAACCGTTTGATGAGTTCAGTTCACCGATCGAACTTCAGATCACTTCTTTTTCCAGCGACAGTGAGTGACACAGACAGGGAATGACTAACTTAAATCTCCCTTTTGTCGGTCCTTCCTCGTCTTCTCAGAAGCGAATCGTCGCCGATTAAACAACTCGAAATGTGCCCTGCAAACCTTTACAGTTATGGTAACATGATATTTCGGGCAATATTTAGAACTCTCCGCATCCCTAGAACAAAAAATTCCGCCATCTGCCACCCATTCCTTGCGGTGTTAAGTATTTTGCGTCATTCTGTGCGCCGTCATCAGTCAGTGAAGAATCGCTGTTCTCGCGCTCTGCGATGCGTCATTGTTTTTTTTTCGCTCTTCATGTCATCTCATCACGTCTGCCGTATCGTGCCCATGAGGTTCCTAACCTCGTGTGTAACGTTAACTTTGACGAAACCTGTCCGATATTCTGTTATTTTTGCGACCACCTGATTCCTCAGGTATCGTCCCTATAGCTTGCAAGACCCAAGTAAATCAAGCTATCATGCGAGGAAAGTAATGTATGTAAATGTGTATTTGGTCTTTTATAAATGCCTTTGGTGAATCATTTTTGAACCGTTCTCATGGGTTTGATGGAAGACCACGCTAGAGTCACGCTTATCCGAACTCCGATAATCCGAACAGATTTTCCGGAAAATTTTAAAATTTAAAACTGTTTTTGGCTACATTTCTGGAGTAAACGGGACAAAATCAAAATTCGAAAACAGAGCGAAACTTTGATTAACTCTTTCTTTCGTTTTTTCTTTCATTAACTCTTTAAACAGTATGGTACTAAACCGCTGTAGTTCGGATAATTTTCTCTCGACTGTATCAAATAAAAAAAGATAGGCTACGTTATGAAACTAAAAATTACTGTTTTACAAAATATAGAAATGTATTCAATATTGTATCAATGCTCGAAATAAAGTGATTTCAACGGGTATTTACTGTAAAAATGCAATTTTACAGAAAATATTGCAATGAGAACGTGCTCGGTCCCAATTTGTGAGGGGGACTCTATTGTACTTGTATTAATTTCACCAAATAAAGAAGTTTTTATGATTAATTTTTGGGGGTGATATTAAACAACATGCAATGATTCACATCTTTCTGCAACTGAGGCTATAAAATTACCGTGATTTATTATTTAAAAGATGTTTCTAACTATCATCGATATTTTAGTAAAGAGGCCACTAATAAGAGGTATAAGTTCTCACTATAATCTCGCAAAATGTCGGCTTGTCAAGAAAACCGCGCTCGCTGGGAATTTCGATATCGTGTATTTCAGCATCTAAATCAGTATTTAAAAACTTCTAGATTATTAGATAATAGATATTACTATTCTCGGTTCTTCTATCCTTAAGAGATTCTTAGCCGAGGGTTTGGGCCATTTCTCATACACTGCTATCGAAAGTACAATCGAATCTTATTAGATAGATTTCTTCCACCCTTCTAGTGTGGATAGTTTAGTATTAATACTATTCTAGATTTAATTCTAGTTTAATAGTTCATTTCTGACCGACTTACTCGGGATTAAATCCAGATCGGTCTAAGACAAGTCAATAAGAACGTAATCCGGCCTTAAGTTAAAAATCACCTCTATAAGTAAAATATTAATTAAAAAAGAGAAATGAGCTATTAAGGCAGGATAGTTTCCTGAAAACAGTATGGGAAGCAATGGTGAAAAAGAGGAGTTTTTTGGCTTATGTGAGAATTATAATTATATGGGCGAAGGAAGGTAATGGTAATTGAGGCAATGAAGTAGGAGAGAGAGTGAGCCCATTGTTGATCCAACATCGAATATATTCCTCACAAGCCGAAAGGCGGCTAGCAGGGTGCATGTGTAGTTCCAATTCTGCAAAGGAAGCAAGCGTCGATGCTAGGAACTGAGTTTCTGCTATCTAGAAATTATCTTCTACTCTCATTGGCTGCCAGAATAACTTGTCCCGGAGAGTATGCCGTTTGGATAATACCTCAGCTAAATCGATTTCTTCCTGCGCATTTATTATCGACTCCCCTGTAAAGATCCCTTGATTTGTCTGCGGAGCCACCATTTGCGGTGGAAAGGTACTTAACCCTCTTTTTTCAGTCCACGTGTGAAAGTGACCTTCGCCACAGCGGTCGAAGGCACGACCTTTCGCTATTCTTCAGCCCTTGAGCTCCACCCACGCCGCTATCGCCTCTCCTTATTACATGTAAGGTCTTTCCTTGTTCAGTCTTTCCAGGCACCGCTTAAGTAGATAAATAATATGTAAATCAAGTTCCCATTCAGCTTTTTGTCACAAAGCTGTAATTTCTCCAACTTGTTAAATCATCGACTACTCTTCTGGTAGGAATGTTTCGGATTTCTGCAGTGTTTGTTCAGCACCTACTTTCAGATTAGCAGCGGTCTAATCTTTCCAGTATGTCTCAAAACACTCAAGCAGTTTCATTGTAGGATGCTACGTTATCCTCGGTTACTATTAATCCACCTCTCTAGAAAGTTCTCCGAATTCCTTTTCTTTTATTGTAATTCAAATGAAAGAGAAAATCACTTTAACCTATGCTTAGTAGCAGTTATTCTAACGTCTGCTTCTTCGTTTATTAGCACTATTATGAATGTGAGAAATTAACGTCTTTCGTTATGAGCGTATCATTTTCCACTCAAACATGTATGCATTCGTGTATTGCCGCTCCTCGCTTGTTGATCGATTGATAACGTTAATCCTCTATCAGACAGTTATATTCTCAGTGGGGTATTTTACGTCTGAAATATGTAATTTATGTAAGGAGACCTTCGCATTGCCAAAGAATTCTGCGCACACGCCGAAGTATGTGATGAAGAGAAGTATATATCGCGCCGTTGGCTCAAGAAGTTGCTTTCGCCGAGGTTTGGCCGAAACTGCTCGGTTCCTCAACAAATTGCTGCTCGAGAAATTTACATTTCCAATAAAGAATTTGGAAGCTGTCTCCAACGCAAGATTTTCCATTTTTTAGGCAAAATCAGGGACGTTTTTTCTCTGCGATTTCAAATAGTGTCATCGCACGGACGACGTGACGACACGTAGAGCTAATTATCTGATGGAAATATCTTTACCGTAATCAAACAAATTTATGATTTAGATATACGGCGACTGTTTTGTTAACTATTTCAACAGTGCACCACATTTATTATGCAATAACTTTAGCTTCTTTTAGGAAAAACAAAATGTTATGATCAATTAATTAAGACCAACTTTCGGTTGAAAAAATATTCCTCTATGAGTAAGCGTAGGTCTATATTCCAGTTTACCTAACCTAGGAAATTCTAATTTTAAACTATGTAGCAGAACTCAAATCAACTCAGGGTGTAATTCATTTCTTATTCTTATAGGGCACGAGATTTTTTACAAAAAGCCAAAGGAGCATGGGAGTGAAAACGTTCGGAAACCTTGGCTTTAAGAGTCTCGCAATTAGAATAATTGTCAAATTTTAAGTATTAAACTATAAGAATATGTAGAGAATCTCCCGGAAAAAGTGTTTTCTAGTGAATGCAGACGCGTGTCTGCGAAAAAGAGAAAACTCCGATCGAACAATTTGTACGCGGCAGCTGTTAAAACTGCAAACCTTCCCATTTCTCTCTGGGCTTAGCAAATTTAATGCCGACGTAACTCATTATTGGTGCTCCGCTAATGCGTCTCCAACTATTGAGAAGCGTGAATGCTTTCGTGACTCCCTTAAATGGACTTGCTTCGTACGCTGCGGCATATTTCTGATTTCAGGAATGGCTAAATCCTTCCGTAGCTGCCGAAGGAAACGCTGCTGCCACTTTTCTTAGGGGAAAAAACCGATCGATACTTAATAGTTGTGACAGCGGATATAATTTAATTATTATACTAGCTGAAGTGCCCGTTGAAATAAAAATTGATAAATACCGTATGAATTGCAACTGTCAGCGCTGAAAATGATAGATAGAAAATATAACTGATTAAAAGAAGGAATTGCTATCTACTGTGATTAACTATCTAAATGAAAAGCACATTTCCTCGCTTCGTTGTTTTTAAAATCGAGTAGATGACATACGTTCAATATTGCTAATTTGATACAAATGTAATATGCGAACGAATCACTCAAACAGAGAAGAAAATTTGGACACAAAAGGCGACCGAATGAATTTAATGAATATTGCGAGTAAATAAAAAAAACTCGATATAACAGAGTCACAAGCACCATGAAGCCATCAAAAGTTGATAGAGAAACCCAATGCACATTTCGCTGGAGAGAGCAGCATCCTCAGGGGTAGAAGCGTGACCGGGTCCTCAGGGTTCCGGTTCCTCAGGGGTAGAAGGGGTCACCACTGAGGATGCTGCTCTCGGCAGCGAAATGCGCATTGGGTTTCTCTATCAACTTTTGATGGCTTCATGGTGCTTGTGACTCTGTTATATCTTTGCCATTAGCGGTAACCTTCTTTGTAAACAAACTCGACTTCAACAGTGGTCTTTGTCGTCCAGACAACGTCGCTCGAAAAATAACAAATTCTCTTGACACTTCTT
The DNA here is from genome assembly GCA_000376725.2 of Ladona fulva. NCBI lineage: Eukaryota > Metazoa > Arthropoda > Insecta > Odonata > Libellulidae > Ladona > Ladona fulva. Next base: position 469,108 of record KZ308718.1, on the reverse strand, counting down.
CGGTTTTATCAAAGTTTTCGTTGTTTGGATCTGAAATCTGCCATTGACGATATACTTATGCTTATATCATCATCATCATCATCAGCCATTTTCAATCCGACGTCGGATGTAGGCCTCTCCAAGCGCTTTCCAATTCTCTCTATTCTGAGCCTCTCATTGCCATGTTACCCCTAAATACTGAATGATGTCTCTGTTCCATCGATCCCTTGGTCTTCTTCTTGGTCTCTTCACGTCTCTTGGTATCCAGTTCAG
>KZ308718.1:417484-465651 GCA_000376725.2 Ladona fulva | reverse complement strand
CATACATACATATATACATACACACACACACACACACACATATATATATATGCCATTGACTATATATACTTATTGTGCGTAAGCGGTAACAAAACGATCACGCTCGTCTCATTAGCGATAAAAGGAGATGTCGATCCTAGATATCATGGGCTCGATCCTAGAAGGTCCCAAAGAGGCTACTTTTCGCGTAAAAAATATTTTGCGGATTTTCGTAAATTTATTTGGGACCTACCGTTAACAGAGAGAATTGAAATCCAAGTCACCGTTAGAAGAGATGGTTCTCTAATGCAAAGACATCACCCAAAATGATATCGATGATCGGAATTTCTCCAATATTAAATACACTGGGCCGGTTTAAACTATTTTTAGTATTAGTATTAGTAGTATTGTTGAAAGTGCTTCGGCAGCTGAGGTAATTTCGCACGTAGGCTCCCACTGGGAATCGAACCCGGGACCACGAAGTCGAACGCGCACGGTAGCCCTAACTATTTTTAATATTTCCATAAAGATAGATCTCAGAATGTGACTTTCTACATATGTGCAGTGGCGGAAACAATTTACGCAAAGCTTTTTGATGGCGCTCGTACAAACTGAGATCACTCTTCCTCCGACAACACTGAGAAAGCCACTTAAAACCGGGAATATTCAAAATTAATAAAAATCAACGATACAGAATCAGGAGTAACTTTGTGGTAATTATTAAGATTGAAAAAGTCCAATCTTTTACTAGACCTCAAATACATGAAGTACACGACCATAGTTTCCTAGTCAGACTACATCTCCAGGTGACGGCAAATATATATACAGAGAGAACCAATAGAACATCACAACATTTTCTCCGCGAAGAAGAGACGCAGTATGATAGTTCAATGGTTCTCAATACTCTGGATATTTTGTTGTGGTCGTCTTCCAGAACCGAGGCCATGTCTCCTCTAAAGAGCTTCGAATCATTTGGTACCTACCGCATTCCAATAGAAGATGTTGGATTTGGCAGTCGCATTCGTTGCAGTAGGGTGGTACCTTCTCTTCTGAAAAGAAGTATAAGTGGGTTATCGCGCTATGCCCAATCCTCAGGCGGGTGACCGCCACCTCCTCACCCCGGTTGCTCCTGATTGAGGTGGCCCACGCTGGTTTGTCTGGTTTGATGAACCGGAGCTTATTGTTCAGGAGGTTTCTCCAGGTTAATGTCCATTCTTCCAGGGCTACTTTTCGGAGATGGATTTTCAAGTCTTCGTATGTGACCAGCATGTAATCGGGCATAGGGATGTCCAACGCCTCCTTAGCGACTTTGTCAGCTCTTTCGTTTCCCGCTATCCCTACATGTCCAGGTACCCAGAGAAACTTGATGGTTATTCCCTTATTATTTAATGAAGTAATGGCGGAGTGTATGACCTGGTTGTTTGTTGGGGTAAATATGGCAATAGATTGGAGTGCGACAAGTCTGTAAGCGATAACAAGAATTAGATAGATTAGATTCATACCCCGCAAGCCGCCAGTGGCCCATGGCAGGGGGTGTATCAACACCTAATCCACCCTGTTCGCTTCTCTGCGGAAAAAACGACCAGAAGTATCTATTTTAAGGCTTAGTCCTCGTAACGCTTGGTCGTCGCCTCTCGAAGATCGTTGTTACCGGAATGATAATGTCTTCAACTTCTTCTAGAAATTCTGGACCGATGAGTTTGTCGATAAGCTTCCGTCGGTAATCTTCTCACCTGGAACGAATTCCACCCGGATTTAATCATAGCCGTAACACTACTTTCGAATCTGAAATCTAAGTGAACGGGCTGCTCTACGCTAGACCATCTCTAAATCTGAGACTAACCCTACTTCACGTGGATTCCAGATTGCGCAGCAGTATTCGAGAGTTGGTCGAATGAGGGAAAAATAAGCAATTTCTTTGACTTTTGATGGAAATCCCCTCAGGGTTCTTCTTGTTAATCTCTGCATTCTATTCGCCTTTCCGAAAATCACATCTACATAAATACCCTGCAAGCCGCCTTCCGGCGTGTGGCAGGGGGTGTAAACACCAAGAGTAGAATTACTTCTTTAATTTATTATTATCGCGTATCGTTCGCGGAAAAAAAAGAGTCCCTAAAACGACTTGTCCTCGCGTCTATTTCTCTTATTTTAGGCTCTCTGTCGGATCGGCCGAAGTAGCAGGGGGGTCGCATAATACCAATTACGTCTTCCGAAAATGTATTTCCTCTGAATGTATCTAACAATCGCAGCCTAGCTTCTAATCTTCTTTCTTTCAAGGATTCCCAACCTGCGTCTGAGAGCATTTGCGTAACGCACTCAAAAATAATCACGAATATGTTCTTTTAACTATAAACTACTGCTGAGTGTAACCCCGAAGTATTTATTATGACTCACGAACTCAAGTGGATATCCTGTAATTTGATGTTGTACCCAAACGATGCTTCATCGTACAATAATGAAGATGCTTTATGATATAGAATGGGAATATTCAGAAAGGAGATGCAATCCATGGTAAAGTCTGCCCTGTAAATTCAAGGATATTCGGAAGACATAATAAATATTATTCGACTGTCTCTTCACGCAGGCAAATTAGAAGCCTATAGAATATCAGGTTGGTGATTAATGAGGAAGATAGTTACCGAGAACCGTTTTCCAAAAATTCTAATTATTCGCGAGCGCAATGAACAGTATTCTACGGTGAGTGCACTACTGCAATCCCTCCAAAGGGGATTGATGAATGTAGGAGCAATAGAGATTCTTAGAAAATCTTGCAAAGAACTCTTCCCGTTTTCTAATCGTTTGGATTTGGAGAGCCTGTTTTAAACGGACTTCGAACGATGCTCTCGAATTCCTCTTGTTAGTGACAAAGTTTTGCTTTGATGAGAGCCAATTCACGAGCATTTTGCTCCAAGTGGTGTCGCGCGTATCGAACGCACGCATTTTAGGGCCGTAAACGAGCTTAAATACGTATAATTAGGCCTCCACACCTCTCGCTCTCTGCATTGCGGGTTTCTCTCAACAGGTTTTCCTCTCTCTCTCTCTCTACGTTTAAAAAGAACTCAGTATCGTCCGATAAACTCTTTCGTTGGCGTGTTTGTTTCTTTTCCCCCGACCTTTAGAATCAGATATGGCATTCCGTTACATTCATCTCTTTGCCTCTAATTTTCTCCTTTCACCTTGTGCAGGAGTTGTAGTTATCAACTTTTAACTTTTACAGTTTTTGTAAAATTGTTCTTCGCACTTTCTCTTCTCATTTATGTCCATGCTAATCTGCATTCATAATGTTAACTGCTCATCAAAGGTACAGTTGATCCAAGAATTGATCTTTCGGCTGACAAGATCACACCTTGACTATTTCAGGCATAATTTTTCTCTTGAAACTGTATTCATCCATATTTTCGTCTACTCTAGAAATTTCTATAGTTAATTAAGTTATGATATGCAATTTAATCTTGAAAAACAAATCATAACTTTTATGATTGTAAAAGTATAGTACATAAGTTAGAATTGGCTGTTTCTAATATAAATTACTTAACTTCTCTGCAAACATGTTAATATAAATTATAGTAGAGTTATCTCATACATTTGAGCAATTTCTACTTGGTTGATATATTTCGATCCTCCGGTCTTTGCTTTAACGATTTCGCGCGTAAGAAAAATTTCCGATGAACGGGATTTTTCTCCATGAAGATGAGGTTAGGGAGAGAGACGGGGTGATATTAGGAGATACAAGGGTTTTTTAAAAAGGAGTTAGTCCACCAATTGGGGGTTGTATCCGTTGTCGATGGCTATCTGATGGATGATGGAGATCTCTCTTTCGGAAGTTGGAAGTGGACAGAGGGATGTGGATGGTGGATCATGCTATAGAAAGCGGCTAACTTTAACTGGGAGTGGGCGTGGGAATCCTTTCTAAGGGAAATTGCTAATGTTTGTTCCTACTTCTTTAGTACCCCTGAAATGATTAGCCGAATCTTACTTTTCTAGTAAATTATGTTTGTGCAAGAAAACATGTTGTCATTGCTAGTGGTTCGGTTATGTTCAATATTAATTAACTCATTCAAATTCATTAAATACGTCTCTTGAGATTTGCTCAGTATCTGCAACTACATGAATACCCTGCAAGCCGCCTTTAGGTGTGTGGCAGGGGGTGTGAACAACAAGCATTCGAGTTACCTCTTTAGCTTAAGGCGTATCGTTCGCGGAAGGTACGAGTCCTCAAACGACTTGTCCTCGCATCTCTTTCTCTAATTTTACGCTCATTGTTGGATCGCCCGAAGTAACAAGGAGGTCGCATTATACCAATTACATCTTCCGCAAATGTAGCTTCTCCAAATTTAGCAAGCAATCGTACTTTAATCTCCTTTCCTACGAGTATTCCCAATTGCGTCTGAGAGCAGTTTCGTAGCGCTTGCACTTCTATCGCAGCACTTTTTAACAAATCGCATCGCCTTGCGCTGCACTTTCTCGAGTTCGCGGGTTAACGTTTCATCCTCTGTGTCCCATATACTCGCCGCATATTCCAGATGGAACCTAACGAAGTTGAAACAGCATCACTCTCTAACCTTTTCACCGTATCTGATTACAATGCGCTTTATAAAACCAGACTTTTTCGTTGCTTTACCTCAGACTTTTCGAATATGTGTGCTCCAGTTAAAGTTATTTGTAATGGTGATTCCGAGATTTTCAACTGAGTCGAATACATTTACATTTATTCCACTGATTTTTTATTGGTGGTTCTGACGCAATTGATTCCTTTCGAAACAATGAACTACATATACTATAAACATCTAGTTGTCAATTTTCGCAACATCATTGTGAATTAGATAAATCGTATGATAGTGAAATACTTAGGCGCGTTACATTTCTCTATATATTACAGTCATCCGCAAATATCGTCATATTGCTGCCAATCTCGTAGCTCAGGTCATTGATAAGTGCATCTTTCATGCAAAGCATGCCTGAAAATGTTATGAATTGAAGATTATCTTTCTACGGAAAATTTACCAACTTACAATAATGAAAATTCTTGTTGGTGATCGATCAATGAAATCATTACAAGCGATAGACGAATCGCTGCCGTTGGCGTGCGCGCCGAGATCTGCGTTAATATAAATTCGTTTTTTGACGTCATCAATAAACATTTTAATCTACGCAAAAAATAGATTACGTATTTTCTCAGAAACTGTCTCCCTTTAAGATTCTTCCTATGTAAATATAACGAAAAGTATCTGGCGAATACATTTCTCGATTCATTTTGCCGAAAACTCGCCGCATTCCCATAGATTTCCCAAGGCCTTTGTCTCCAAATTTTTAACAGGAATATTAATTAAATTGATGGAAAGTGGATGAAATGGGGCAGAATTTGATACCAAGAAAGACCGCGTTGCACGAAAGGTAGACATCGATTCAAATATAACCGCAAATAATTCTCAATTATTTTGAAAGTATCACTTTTTCATCTTCCTTCGATTTTGATAGTATTTGACCTGGATTAAATCGCTGCCCAGAATTACTTTTCAGTATGCTGAAAGTTACCAAAGTCAGTTGTGGCCAACTTTCATTTTGTATGCAAAAGTTGCAAAAGCGCATGCCGTTTCCCCATAAGAAATACATTGTCTTTAAGGCGTTGGATGGAGATACTTCCATGTTACCCTTCACTCTCGTTGCCATTTTCATGGCGTTTCATTATGCAAAGGAAGAAACAATAGTACGTAGTAGCAACACTGGTATTGCACTGTTAAGTAGTTAAAAATATAAATGTCTTGAATTTACTTTTCCTTCGTCAGTTCAGATAATTAATTAATTAAACATATAATAGGAACTTTAAGATTTATCAATTCGATAAATCCTATTTTGATTTATATACTATTAAAACATGTTTGAGGAAAGCTTACGTAACAGAACATGCTGGATGGAGTGTGGTATGTCTCTGATATAATAAAAAAGTCGAATATTAGGCCTCCGGATAGCCAAGTGGGCAGCACGTTTGCTTTTGGCAGAAGTTCGATTCCCGGTGGCGCCAAAATTTACTGCCGCAAAAGCATCTGACAGGATCCAAGAATGGAAAGTTCACCCTGAACAAATCCCATTCAGGGAAACAGGGAATATAGGAGAGACCGATCAGATATGATAAAGTGGTGTGTGCAGAGAAGTGTCTAAAAAAGTTGCTGAAAGAAGGAAAAAGTTGCAGAAAAGAAATCATTGACTTAATAATAAGACTAAGTGCTTTTCCGCAGAATATTTACACGTTTTTGGGGGGAATGAATGGGAACTGTGTATCCACCCTAACTGTGAGAACAATTTGCTTTTACTTGAGCTACTGGAATTTTCTTCTTTTTCTGACCTAATGGTTTAGTTTTGTCACTGTAATATTTTACGTTCCTATCGGACCTTGATCTTCGATTGATTTTACTGTAATTTGGTTGTGTTTTACTACTGAAAGATGGGGTATGAGCAACATAATTTATGAACGGATTTTAAAAAGTAAAATAGAACACATTTTTAAATGTAAGCAAATACCTTAGATGTGAAATATATTATCAAAGTGATAGTCATTCCAGCACTTAATGAAAACTTCATATTTCCACACTTCTTGATTTAGTATCCTCATCTCCTGAAGTTCTACAAAACATTAGGGGGATGAATATTGGGCACTTAACCTTAAAATGGACTGGACTTATGCTCACTTCAGGGTCTGCTATTATAATAGTTTGACAGAGTTAAAGTGAAGATTATAATTAATCTCCTATGTATATGTAATGTATTGGCATGGATATTAGGTATAATCTTCAATTTAACAAACCATTATACTACCCTAAAGTGAACTTTGCTTAAAGTCCATTTTCAGTACACATTATTATAATGGAGCATTAGTACTGATGTATATTACAGGTATTGATGAATGAACTTCATATTATATAGTGATAAACCATTTTAGTATATTCTGTAAACATATTATTTAGACTAACTCGGCAAATGTAAAATTCTTTCTTGAAACAAAAAACTAGAACAATCTGTAGTGTGTTTGTTACTAAGAATTTATAAGTCTTACTGAGGCCCCCATGTGGACGGGCCCTCAGCTATTTCATTTAATTATAAATCTATCTCTGCATCAAATATAGGGTAAATGACTATAGAACTCCATGTGAATAGAATTATAAATCTGTAAATAGTTGAATGTGCAACTAATTTATACCCCAGATTTCTCCCAGAATTCTTCCCTTTTCTCTCCATAATATTTCTTCATCAACTTGATCATGACAAAGTAGCAAATGTCCTTTGGAAATTCGGGTTGATTAAGAAACACTGCTAAATGGCCATATGATTGTCCCTGCAATTTGTATATTGTACTTTGCATGTGCTGAAATCTGAGAAAATTGCCTCCTCTTCATTAAGTCTGTGATTAGCTCCCACCATTAATTCTCTATGGACCTATATTCCCCCTTTATCCATGTGCTAAAATTCATGGACTTTGATCAAATTAGATCAAAATTCTTGAAAGTGAGAATCTATAATTTGCTTCCTTTCTTTTGACTCTTATCTCAACTTCATCAAACCATTATTTCTAGTATGATTTTGTTGGGAAACGAAGTCCGCAATACATGAGAAAGAATTTTGCATGCATTTCTTATGGAAATGTAATATGGGTTCAAACCAAAGCCTTCTCAGAAATGAGAACAATTTTCCCAGGGCTTTCTACCTTGTAGAAATACGTAACAGTTTATCGCATATCTCTACATCAAACGATGACTGAAATAGTGAGGGAGTGGACAGACAGACAGATGGGCAGAGACTATGTAAATATGTATAAGGAAGCGCAAAACAAATTCTTGAAAAGAGTCAGCACAAAAGACCATTGATCACCCATTTGAAATTCATATCTTCAGGGTTGAAATTTGTCCAAATGATCATTTCAGAGGGTAATTAGGAAAATAGGACTATTACATTATGAGCATTTCCACTCTTTATGGGGTACAATGATGGTGATGATTTTGAAAAGATTTTACGACAATGCCTATACTGTATAGGCATTGTCTGAATATAGATACTGACTATCATGTATTCAGGCAACACCAAAATGCAAATTCTCTTGTCGGAACTCAAACTGGAAGCCTTGACGTATAACCATTTCATCACTGAACCCAACATGAAGAATATTATTTCTATTAACTAGTGAGTCCGCTAACCTGGAAAACTTGGGGAATTTTGTTCTTCTGGAAAACTCAGGGAATTTTGCGGGTTACCTGGAAAAATCTATGTTTTACACTCTTTATAAATGATAGTTCCATGTTTTTCTGGTTTTTGGCCGAGTATTACTTCAGTAAAAAATCCCAAGAGGAAGAAACGTTACAATGACAGTGTTGTCATGACCAATATGTAAGCCATAGATGTGCGCTTTCTTTCTTTATATAACGTTTTGGCAATATAGCAAATATGCAACGTGGGATTGAGTCACAGCTACCAGGGGTATTTAACTTATGTTTTATAGTGTAGAGGAACTATTTTGTTTTTCTCTGCCCTCTAATTTCAAGAAAAGACTTTCCTGTGTATGTGAGGTTTTTTAAAGCTTTCTGGTAATCAGTGAGAATAGTAAGTGTTCATGCAACTGAAATGATGAAAATTATGAATATTAAGTGAAATCTAAGATTATTTGATCCCAAAACTTTGTGCCCTGGGCAACTATCCCGCTTGTCCATGTCTAGGGCCGGCTCTGACACCTAAACATTACCAAAATTAACCTATGAATAATTTGCTGCCATTTTCTGTACCTTAAGTGGCTAGTAATCACCACATGTCTAATATTTGGACAAAGTTATTCTTATTTGTGGATTTGGAACAGTTTGGAAAATATAAAATATTTCCCTGGAAAACTCAGGGAATATCTTAATGGCTGAATAGTGGACAACCTGATTAACATAAATTGAACAGAAAGTTCAATTTAATTTCCAGTTTATCAGTCTCAAGTGAAATTTCTCTCTACTTTTCCACTGTTTACAAATGCTGCTTTTTTCATTTCAGTACTCCTTAGTGAACCGATCGAGAATGACGACCTTCAGTTCAAAACCTTAAAAATAACAGATTTTGGACTAGCAAGGGAAGTTTACAAGACGACCCGGATGTCAGCTGCTGGAACTTACGCATGGATGGCCCCTGAGGTCATCAAGACTTCCACCTTTTCTAAAGCATCTGATGTCTGGAGGTGAGATCTTCCATTTCATTTATAAATCCCACCATGACGATCTTAATGCTTTTACTATGACATATATCAAAATCGATAATTTCCATATCTTTCTGATGAATCCTTTGCTTCAATATAAAATATTGGTTGAATTCTCCTCTGCTTACACGGCTATTGAGAGAGGTAGAAGTGAGTGGGCTCAGTAAAATGGGAATATTTGCAATCAGCTTATCAGTGAATTTCTCTTCCTCCATGTTTTCAATGTCAGGACTTTCCCATTCTTGAGGAGGAAGTGCCTGTGTTTGGGGACAAGCTATGATGCGAAAACCTGAGTGAAGAAATCAAATTTTTGCAATGAAATAATTCACTAATGTACATGTTTTTTCATCTTTATTGCTCTGTCTTTAAAATACACATGGAGACCTTTTTAAAAAATTCTAGATGATTTATGATGAGATAAAATTGTGAATGACGTGTAACAATCCCTACTCATTCTCCACATATTCCCACAATTCATCTGTACTTCCCTGCTTCCAATCACTTTTCTGTACTTTCTTTATCACTGCAGCTGAAATATTTTGTATTGGGTTCAATTCCGGGCTTCTTACTGACCACTGATTTGATTTACTGTTTAACTTCCTTGGCACCCAGTATAAGTATACACTCTGGAGTTATCCATTAAACAAACCAATATCTGAAAGATGACAGAACACTTATATTTGGTAACACTGATGATGCAATTTTTGAGAACAGATTTCAAAGAGGTTATATATCAAGAATGGATTGCTATCACTGATCTCTTTTTCAAGACAGTACTAGGCCTACCAGTGAGTTAGCCAATGAGGGAGTTCAATAAACTCACACCCCCTCCCATACAAATGCCATGTGCCGGCTTGCTGGTTACTAATGTAAATGATGTTATTACAGAGTGTTGTTAAACTAAGTGAAATTAAAATTTTTCATCTTACTAATTAGTAGTACTAATCTACTCATGAGAAGAAGTAAAAGAGCAACGGGTTCTATGAATCGAAGCTCTATTAATATTTGTAATTAATCCTTATATGACGTTTACTACTGCTTCATTATAACTTATTTTCTGATTAATAAAATATTTCATATCTCTTTAGGAAGTGCCCGAAAATTAATATTAAAATCCTCCCGATTTATTTTAAATAGGTGAAATTTGAACCTTCCTAGCATCAAACCTAGGACTATTGTGGTAGATATCCATTTAAATGATGTTTCAGAACTCCTGCAGTCACTATCCCTTAGGTATCAAGGCAACATCATATCATAAGGCCCTGCGATATTACAAATTCCATTTTAGGTGAATACATTAGGGATATATTGCACAGTAAAGGGTAGGTAGGCTCGTGAAATGTTATGAATGCTGACTTAGGTCCCCTAATGACACTCTCCCAATTTTATCATGTGTGTGTCTGTGTATTTATTATTGTGTTAATTTTACTACTTTAGCTATGGTGTCCTCCTGTGGGAATTGCTAACAGGAGAAACCCCTTACAAAGGAATAGATGCTCTAGCCGTAGCATATGGAGTTGCGGTGAATAAGCTCACACTGCCTATTCCAACAACATGCCCTAGGCCTTGGAGGGACCTTATGGAAGGTAATGAAATTTAATCTCTCAGAATGTTTTGGGAAGATGGTGGAGAATTATTTTTTGGTGTTATGTCTGTTGAATTTAATTATTAATCTGCTCTCATATAATGCCTCATATCTTATCACCCTCTGAATTGTTTTCTTTAATTTTTGTAGAGTTTACATGAATTTAAATTGTAGCAATGTTATGTTAATGGTAAATNCGTACATCTCCAAATAATAAATAACAAAGAATTTTTTTCTATTATTCTAGCATTGATTTCTTGACAGAGAGTCATTTATGTCATTAAGATTCACCTTCTGTGTCTTATTTTTTCACTTTGGAAACAGTGTAGTAAACTGTCTTGCACTTGTTTTTGCATGGGTCAGCTCTTGATATTTGTCTACTCCTTCACCATTGAAATTTACAAACTTGCTAGCATTATTCCATTTGTCATTTGATCACTTTCAATTAATTAAATAGCTGAGGATGTTTGAGTATGAGTAGCTCACGTTAATCAGAAGAATTTGACTTTGTTCATATCTTTGCATTCATTGCCCTAAATTAGGAATTGCGATGCCGAGAAGAAGAACTCACCAAGGCTCAGCTGCAGCAGAAAATGGTTGAAGAGCACCTCAGGCAAAGGGAGCAGGAGTTGGCTGCTAGAGAAATAGACCTTTTAGAGAGAGAACTACACATAATGATTATCCAGCAAGCATCAACTCCAACACCCAAAAAGAGGAAAGGAAAATTCAAGCGTTCCCGGCTCAAAATGCTCAAGAAAGAACCAGGACAGAATATTAGCTTTCCATCTGGTAAGTCCTCTTGTCAGGTAAATATTTATCAAAATGTATAAGAAATGGAATTTTTCTGTTAAATCTCTTCTAAAGTCTGAGCTACATAGCTCAGACTTTAGAAGAGTTTTTCTCTGCAATGACTAAAATCGTTTCTAATTCTTTTATCAAATATATATTTGAAAATTTTTATATTTAGCTGCTCATCATTCACTGCATATTCCTTTGATATTGTATATCACTTTTGTAATAATTAATTACCAATACTATGATTGGTACCAATCATAGTATTTATCATTAGTGGTTTCTACTACACTTCACCTAATATTGAGAAGTTTAAATACTAATACATTGTTATTGAGATAATATATATTATCAATATTAGCTTCCAATTGATCTTCAAAATAATTATTTTCCAATGTTGTCGTTGGTCTGAAAAGTGTAAATTGGTCTGTTTTCAGCATGCTGGGATTCTGACCCTCACCTGAGGCCTTCTTTTGAAGACATTTTGTTAGCCTTAGATGATATAGTCCACTCAGCCTTCACACAAACTCCACATGAATCATTCCACACAATGCAGGAAGACTGGAAGCTGGAGATTGAGGAAGTTCTTCATGGGTTGCGAATGAAAGAAAAGGTGACGTTTCTTATCAGTTGTCAGTGTTGATCCTTTCAGAATATTAAACAGGCTGTTTTAATTTCTTACAGGAAGTTAATATTAAAAGATTTAATTTTTGCAAGATTTTCATAACAGGTGTTTGTATAATGGTATTCCAATAGGAATTAAAGCCTATGGCCAATATTTCGATGGCCGATATTTTCAGGGCTGAACAATATTCATCAAGCACCATTCTTTGGAATTATATTATGTTTAATATATGCATAAAGGAAAATATTAAGAGGAAAGATTGTATTTATGTATGTCATGTTAAGGATCTCACTCGAGTTCCTAAATTTTCAATTTTACCTACTAATTTAAACTTGATGTGGTCTTAACAAAAATATTCTTTGAAAGGTTTTTTACTCTTGTTGAGTCCTGAAATGATTCTTAACTAGTGTATCCTACATACACCTTACTTTGTACTGATTCAAATATTTGTTTAAATATGATTACATTTTATTAAAGCTTCAGATTAGGATAGCCAACTGTTCCTCACTTAGCTTTAAATTTTAGCATTCTAGTGCTTTTGTCATGAATTTCTCCAATGAAAGCTTCTCGGCTCTCCAACTGATCAGAATCAGTGTTTTGACTCCTTTCTCACAAGTCATATTCAGGATTAATGTCTAGGCATTTCAACTCTGACTGTATGTGGGCAATTCAAGTACCCATCCCACTTTCTTGTCTGCATTCAGTGAAACCTACCTTTGGCAGATTAACATGGTACCATAAAAATCTTATGTAATGGACAGGCTTCTGCCTGAGAAGCCTTCATCCTTTAATTTTTATAAAATTTCGAATTTTGCCATAGAAGAATATCCCCGTTGTTGTTTCACTTTCCTTAAAAAAAGTTTGTCTGATTCTTGATAGTTATTTGGAGACTCTAGTTATGCATTTGTTATAATGAAGATGTTATGATTGTGTAAATATATTCCAATATTCCCTTTTTCTTGTTTTAAACTGCCCCAGGCTTGTAAATCGCTCGAAGAGGTGAGTTAGGTGCCTTGTTTTTATGTTGCATGCTCAATATGTTTTCTTATGCATGAAATATTCTAGTCTCAACATTTTTGTCTCTGCATTAAAAATTGAATTTTTGGTGTATATTCTTTGATAAAGCATGTTTTCCACAACAATGTTAATGATGATGAAGAATTGTAAGAATTTCCCAGTTTATATTTTTAGTTGGGTTATAGAATTGATATACTTTTATTTGATATCAGAATCGGAAAAAGCATTTGGTCTTGAACTTTATAGTGCTGTTGCACTTTTTTCTGTATGTAGAATTATTATCATATTGTGTTTAGAGTTTGATATTTTTGATTTATTTCAAAATCAATCAGGAATCATGAAAATTTCAATATTTTACATCAAAATTATGGAATGATGATTAATTTTTCATGGTTAAATATCTATTTCTGTTATTCATGTCAAGGTAAGGCTTCAAAATGGAAAAAATCTGGAAAAGTATGAAGTATTTTTCATTCTGCAATGACTTTTCTCAAAGTCATGCCTTCAAATGTAAAATTCATGAAGCTTCAAAACATTTTTTGGTGTTTCAGCTTTAAATCCTCTACTACTAAAATCACCTGAGAGTCTGTAATAAATATCACCTTAAAGTATAACATAATGAAAAATCTGTTATGCAAGGTATTAATTCCTTAAATTGTGTCCTTGAATGTTACACAAAACCCATGCTTCCTTGTATGAGTTATAAGCATAGATATTAATTTAAACCATTCATAATTGATGTCTGAGCAGCTCAGGAGAAGAAGAAGGTTCTTTGTAAATCACTTCTGTTTATCACTTTACGTACATCTCCAAATAATAAATAACAAAGAATTTTTTTCTATTATTCTAGCATTGATTTCNCCAGGTCAGAGGAAGAGGGGGAAAAGAGGCGATGGTGGTTTGGGGAGGTAGGGCGAGGCCTACCTTCTCCATACCTTGGTCCAGACTATGAATTCTCAAGTGCCTCAGGCTATGCTCACAATACATACCATGGCCCTACACGTCACCATAGGCATCCACTCTTTGGCCTTGTTGGTGCCGAGCCTAAACCTCTGCGCTTCACCGATTCACCTCAGCACTATGCAGCAGTGGGACGAGAAGGGGTACCTCCTCCCTCCTCATCTAACACAATGGTAGTTGCCTCACCTGCTCCTTCTCCTCGTCGTAAGTCATCCAGCACAAGCAATGATGGAAGTGAGGTAAAATATTTCTTTCTTTACCTTTGATGACACCAAGGGACGATGTTTCATATTTCTTGTTAAGCTTGATTTTTTCAATTGTTTAAGACTTAAAAAGGCTGATTTCAAAACTGCAGTTAGTTTTCTTCTGTTATGTCATATTTTTTCTCTACAGCTTCATTCAACCACCCTAATATGAAGTGAGCATTTATAAACATAATATACAGATTGTGATGAGAGGTTGTGCACTGCTCTTTATAGTAAATCATATCTCAAATTATTGTCCAAGTTCTTGTCATCATTAAAGAAGTGCAGAATTAATTTTTTATTTGCAAACATATTTATTTCCTTCCCATCACATCACATCTGCTATTTCTTGTCCTAAGTGCCTAAACAACCCTAATTCATCTTTTTATATCTGTGGTGATTTCACCATTCCCAGTCAAAGGACAACCATCAGCGCAAGACTATTTTGCATATACAGGTCGTCCAGAAAATAAGGTTTCAACATTTTTTTAATCAGAAAGTGCATATATTTTCATAAAATCTCCAAAAATTGTTATTCAGGTGTGTAGTTATTTTACTACATAATCACCGTTCAGATCATTGCATTTTTGTAGGTGTGGCACCAGGTTTTGTATGCCAGTGTCAAAGACCTCATGCTCCACTTCCCTTAACCACTTTTCAACTATCCATTTTATCTCTTCTCCATCAGAAAATTTTTTCCATCTTAAAAAATATTTAAGCTTAGTGTAAAGATGAAAACCACTGGGCACAATATCTGGACTACAGGTGAGGTGGGTGAAGATATCCCATCCAAAGATTGGTGAGAAGGTCCCAGGAAAGTCGTGTGGTGTTAGGCCTGGCGTTGTTGTGGAGGCAAACACCATGGGTCAACATTCCCATATGGTGATTTCTTATGTTTTTTGGCAGTTTCCTAAAGGTTTTACTGTATGACACAGAGTAGATTGTTTCCCCTCAAGACATGAATTCCATGAGCAGGATTCCCAAAAGGTGGTGGCGATAACATTATCTTGTCTTGTGACTATCTCATTATCTCACTCTATTTCCTTCCACATAAAAATCCAATATGTTTCTATTTACCACTAATAATCTAATTTTTATCTTAATGACAGATTTCCGGCACACCATCACTGTTCAACATACTGGAGCAATGGAGAGGAAATCGAGAAATCCCTCAAGCCCTAACAGTCCACCTGGAAGCCCCAGCATTCCAAGACTGAGAGCTATAGCACGTGAGTAGAGTTGCCAGCTGCAATTCCTCTCCATTATGCTAATCCTTGGCAATTCTAGCGGATTTTGTCATAATTTGGTATTGTTTGTTGCAAAGAATTATATGGCCTCATATACCTAAAATGTTTTATTTTTCAATGGTAAATATTTGCTTTTATGAAAATGGATTATTATTAACTTGCATTATTGAATAAGATTTTTGATTTTTGTGCTGCTATATTTTCTTTACACTTCTGCCAAACCATAGTTGATTTCAGGAATTAGAAGTATTATATTTAATGAAACTGATGAGGCAGTTTATAATTTACCTATTGTGTCATTAAAATATTTGGTTATCTATGATAAATGAATGTAAAGAATTTTGATAAACCAGGTATGAGAATGTAACTTTTGCATCCGGATTTTCTCCATCCCAGAAAACTGTACTCCTAATGAACCCTTTTTTATTAAACTTTGTTTACTTAACAGAACTGTTTTTCCTTAACCAGGTTGCTGTATTTAACAGCAGATGAAATGAAAATTACATAATTTAATTAATTTTGTTTCTTTTCCCTTATGAATGACATAGTAAAAGATTATCCAGTCAGTTATTATAGTGATTGAAGGGGTGAAATTTTAAGGCAGCTGTTGTATTTTAAGATTCACTGATAGTTTGACTCAGTTCAGTTTGTGCTTACTAGACAGTTTACATTTTATTTGTTATTCTTTACTCTCCATGTATCGTATTATTTCTCTACCTCCAGAAATTACATTTCTAAGCTGTGAATTGGATTATTGATGTAACATTGACACAAGCTTTGTAGATTCTGATATTATTTCACCTTAAGCTTTGTTCAGACAAACTATGCTCTATAAGTTTTGAAATGAAGTGTTTACCATTGCCTTTTATAGGCTCTATAACTTTGAAAAATAAGTTTTAGTGAGAGTATTTTTAATGCTATTTTATCTCATTTACTTATTAAATATTTAAAACAAAATACAGTGCCTTTCATCATCATCATTTGTTTTCTCTCAATGAGGCACTTTTAGTTAAATGATTTCCACTTTTCTGTAGTAGCACTTTCATTGTAGTGTAAGGCATGGTTGTGATAAATTTTATGTAATTTAATATTTTGGCATGGAGAAACAAATGTAGAATACTATCTTACGTTTTTTATTTTGTTATATTGCTATGAAAGCCTATTGAATGCTTTATATTTACTTTATTTGAAGTTATTTTTAGCTAACATCAAGTAATTGTGCTACTTTGTTTTTATTATATTTCAATTTTGTCTTCGTAACCAAGTGTTACAATGTTTCATTTGATTCACACGGGCATGACATGCGTAAGATAGCTGATTTGCCCATGGAAATTGAAATAATTTAAGTTTGAAAAGGATCAAATTTAGTCTTACTGTAAAATTCGGTTTTGTTTTATTTTTTTGGGAGTGGTCATAAACAGTTTACCAAACAACCTTTTGCTTAATATGTAATTCCTCCTTATCCCTTAATAAGCTTGGATTTCTCGAATTTTATTTTTGTTTTTATTATTTTTTTATCACTTCCACGCCTGTGCCCAATCATATCCCAATAATTGATAACCCGCATCCCTCATTCTCCTTTGGAAAAAACCTCACAAACCCTGTCCAACCATTTTCCTGTGTAATCCCATCACCCCCACACACATGGCCTTGCAGTCCCAGCTGATGGGGTCAAGGGCAAGACTTGGGGTCCGAGCACATTACACCAGCGAGAGAGGGGGCAAATCATAACTCACGTGGTAGACGGAGGGCAGAAGAGGTGGAGTAAAAGTGCCCCCAACGTGCGCAATGTGCCCCTGAGTGGTGGCAGTACCAACGCCGGTGGAATTCTTCACTGTGGAGTGGCTAACATTGGAACTCTGCAGGAAATAGGTATGCGCTCCACCCCAGTGACCCCTCCATCGCCACTAACTCCTTCCCCCTTTGCACTTTCTCCCCAAACCCCTTCCTCCAATTATTCTGCTACCTTCCCTTTCCTCATGCCTACCTCTCTTTCTCCTCCTCCAAGATCACTCTCCCCTCTCCTAGAACCTTACTCCATGGGCGCGGACTCAGATTTCTCTGATGCCACTCTGCTGTTGTGCAGAAGGAATTGAAAAGATTTTTGTTTCTGTCATGAGTGGGATCTCTTTGTCCTTTTGTTATTCATTGCTACAAGTTTTAATTGAAAAAGGAAGTTGTCCAACCCAGATTGCTGATGCTATATAGGGTTGACTGCTTTTTATCTCTCAATTTTTGTCACTTTTTCTGATGTTTCTCATTGTGATTTTNAAGTATTTATGAATGAAACTTGAATTGGACCTTCACCAGAATTGTAAGAGTTTTACTTATTTTTATTATCTATGTGTGCAGTTCTCAGTAAAATATCAAGATAATTTGCAAAATAAATTACTTTCACTTTAATGAAAATGTTTAAGTGAACATGAAAATGTAATTATTGTAATACCATAATCTCATGAAATATGGAAGTATGAAAGGAAATAGATTATCTTTAGTGTTAATCAGAAGCTATGAAATTTAATTTTCCTAAAACTAAAAAAATCCTTAAAATTAAAAAGAAAGGCTTAATGCTAAATATATGTACAACATATCTGTGTTGTGAAAACTTTGAATTGTGACCCTTTGAAATCATTGATATAAATCTCCCTTCTTGTCCAGGCTATTCTGAGGAGTTCCTTCACTCTTCGTGTAAGTTTTCGTAGCCCAAAGCCATGTTATAGTCTATGTGTTGTTCGTATTTGATTGCACTATTCATTGCATGATGGATTTACACTCCTGATTTTGTTTGTTTATGTTTTACCAAGCTCATGGCAGTTATAATTTTTGTCATTTAAAAGAAGGTTTGCATTTTAGGTATTTAATTTTCATGCATTAAATTGGATTTTTTAATTATAGATCATTTTTAAGACTTGAGGTGATGGCTAAATATTTAATTTATGACTTTTCAAGTGGTATGCAATGAAATATAGATGTCTCAATTGACTACCTTGCTTTTGAAAAATTGGAAAAAAATATACATTTGTATTGTACTGTAACCATAACTGTTTGTTTCTCATTTTGTTTCTTATCATTGCTGATTATTTCTGCAAAAAATTGGTACTCTTTCAATTTTCATCATTATTTTTGGTAGGACTTGTGAAAAATCTGTTTAATTATCATTTGCTGCTTCATAATATTTTGTTGCATTTATGACTGATGTATGTAGCTCTAGCAAAGGTTAAGGAATGCATTATTAGACTACTGTGTAATAACATAAGCATTAACTGCCTTAATAAACACAAATTAAATTTGGAAACAAATGTTTCATTGTTTTTTAATCATCCTGCATCACTTTAGTTTGCTTTAGTCAACTATCCCTGAAAAATATTGCCTGGAACCTTTTTTATACCCCAAAAGGCTGATGGTTTTGCTCAGTTTTCCTCAAAATGCACTGAAATCCTAATGTAATTACAGCTGCCTGCTGATGTAGCACCAAAAAGCCCCAAACTCTGCTGTTAAACCCAGATTAGCCATTGGGCCACCCTTTCCTGTTTATTTTCCTTTAATAAATGCATTGTCATGAAGCATTGTTAAATTTGGTGGTGGTTTGTGTATGATAATGGTGTTGGTGGTGGTGGTATTCAGGCGTATTTAGCCCCTTGCTATCATTGTGGTATGACATACCACATGATGGCACTTAGATTTCTACTCCGTAATTTACTGGGAGAAGGAATTCTTGTCTTGCACTTGCTTGCTGAAGTGCAAGCCAGGGGGAAGGATTCCTCCATGGTCAAACCATCCACATTTGGTCCTCCCCCTCCCCCCACCCCGTTTGCAGACTACGTCGGGGCAGATTGTGGCGATGGAGGGGAATGGCCCCCGCCTCCACTGCTGCCTCTTGATGGCACCCTCCCGCTCCCCCCCAACGCTGTCATCCCCATTCCGACGCTCTACAACGGCACTGGTGATACCCTATCAAAACGAGGCCTCGCAGGCCCTAAGCTCACCCTCGTTGAACTTGTTCTCTACAACATGGCTGCAATGCTAGCAGGAGTTGCTGCTGGCTATGATGTCCGACTCTCCAATGTTTCCCCTGTTCATCCTAGGCTGCATCCTGATAGGTGAGAATATTATTAAGTTGATCACATTCTAAGTTGTATCGTTAATCAGGTTATGCTTTGAGGTACCTATTTTTGTTATTATTATTATTTAAGTTTTACCTGAAAAAATGACTTGTATTGTTACAAATTATTTTCTGAGTGTTTCTTGCAAAATATTATTCCTGTGTGCCAAGTTCCATCTGCTAACACATCTCAATAAATTATTTTTTCAGGCAATGTGTTAGGTAAACAATTTGTTTTTATTTTAATTACTCTTGTATCATTTAAGAAAACTGTGGTGGAGTGTTGAATGTTGAAAAGAAACTATGTATACCATTAATACATCACTTTCACTCTGGTTGATGGAGAAGTGATTAAGAATTTTTCTGTAAAGAAGATCAGGAAATTATATGAATGAAGAGTGTAAGTCCAAATAGCTATACTGAGATTGGAAAAGAGAAAAAGATACACAAATTTGGGAAAATGAGGGATTAATAGGTTTTTACGATGGTTTCCTTATTTGCCTTGAACATTTGTCTTTAGAGCTCTTATTTTTCTCAATTCCAAACATTCAAATTTTACATTTTTGGTGATTTTAAATGTCTTCAATTTTATGTATTTTTGTTTTCATATTTTAATCTGAACTATCCAAGAATAGAATTTCAAAGTGGCAATAACATCAAAGGAAACTTACTTTAGCCCACACTAAACTACTTTCCTACCTCCTTTTGGAGATTTGTTGATTGATTTGAAAATCATCGAGAAGATGTGGTTCTTGTTTGGGTGGATGAGGGACATGGAAAGTTGAGGAATTACTTTGTAAAATTTATTATGTTTTAATGCTTTTTTGGTGTTTTTTTGTTTGCTCTGAGCAGTATTATAAAGGAAAAGTAGCTTATAAAGAGTTATAGGGAAAATATATAAAGAATCAAGGCTTGGAGTTATGGAAAATTGAAAGAATAGAGCCATGAGTTCTCTAAAGGCAGAATGTAAACCAATTCTAGAACTTTTCCATAGGATTTCTTATCAAGAATTCAACAGCTGTGACTCCTCATTTTCTGTGGAATTCTCATTTACCATGTCAGCAAACCTGGTCTTGAGACCCAGTCAAACAGTGAAAATCAAAGTAGGCTCTATCTGGCCTTCAAATTTGGTTTTAAAATTTAAGCAGTAAAGATTAGTGAAAAAGTAGCAATTAGAGAATTTCATCCTTCCTCAACATCAAACCTAAATAATTTATAATCAGCTTTGAATTTTCATTGTAAGGAAACAATTTTTACTGTATCTAAATTTATATTTTTAACCTGTGTGAGGAATTAGTTAACTGTTATTCTTTGTATTCTAGCTGGTATATTCATTTATCTTTCCAGCAATCCAGACATTGTTTAATGTATGCATGTGATGTAACTGTAATTCTAGAAAAAATTTTGGTCTTTTTGCAAATCAAACATAAATTCCAGTTATGCTATACACTTCAGTATAGACATGAGTTCTTTATTTATAAGGCATGCTGATTTCATACAAGTATTTATGAATGAAACTTGAATTGGACCTTCACCAGAATTGTAAGAGTTTTACTTATTTTTATTATCTATGTGTGCAGTTCTCAGTAAAATATCAAGATAATTTGCAAAATAAATTACTTTCACTTTAATGAAAATGTTTAAGTGAACATGAAAATGTAATTATTGCAATACCATAATCTCATGAAATATGGAAGTATGAAAGGAAATAGATTATCTTTAGTGTTAATCAGAAGCTATGAAATTTAATTTTCCTAAAACTAAAAAAATCCTTAAAATTAAAAAAAAGGCTTAATGCTAAATATATGTACAACATATCTGTGTAAACTAATGATGCCCAAGATGCAATGATATGATCTGTCAACTGATAAGAAAAAATGAGAAAACTCCTGCATTCCTTCAGATTGAATTTCAGTATATTCAGGCTTATGTTTTAGTTGATTATTGAGGAAATTAAATATATTTCTTCCCTTTACTATGTGAATGTTACAGTCATATTAATCTATCAATTATGTATTTTCTGGTACATAATTAATCATGCATAATCTTTCATTAAAGAAATATCTCAACATCCTGAGAAATGGAGCCAGAAGACCTCCTTTATCTTTTTCACACAAAATGTATGTAACAATTAGCATCATTTGAACATAATGAATTAGGTAATTTCAAATAGGGTTACTGAATTTAATTAATTAGCCATACTGAAATATAAATTTGTAAATCAATAGTCTCAGTTGAAATAGGTAATCCTATCCAAGGAAAAAAGCAAATAACGAAAGAAGGAAATTATTGACATATCAGACTGTGATTCTGATGGTGAACTGGAACATACAACACCTTCTTTATTTATGCTTTGTATTTGTCCAGGTCAGAGGAAGAGGGGGAAAAGAGGCGATGGTGGTTTGGGGAGGTAGGGCGAGGCCTACCTTCTCCATACCTTGGTCCAGACTATGAATTCTCAAGTGCCTCAGGCTATGCTCACAATACATACCATGGCCCTACACGTCACCATAGGCATCCACTCTTTGGCCTTGTTGGTGCCGAGCCTAAACCTCTGCGCTTCACCGATTCACCTCAGCACTATGCAGCAGTGGGACGAGAAGGGGTACCTCCTCCCTCCTCATCTAACACAATGGTAGTTGCCTCACCTGCTCCTTCTCCTCGTCGT
Organism: Ladona fulva; assembly: GCA_000376725.2. Lineage (NCBI taxonomy): Eukaryota > Metazoa > Arthropoda > Insecta > Odonata > Libellulidae > Ladona > Ladona fulva. The sequence goes on along the minus strand of KZ308718.1, from coordinate 443,214 downwards.
AAGTCATCCAGCACAAGCAATGATGGAAGTGAGGTAAAATATTTCTTTCTTTACCTTTGATGACACCAAGGGACGATGTTTCATATTTCTTGTTAAGCTTGATTTTTTCAATTGTTTAAGACTTAAAAAGGCTGATTTCAAAACTGCAGTTAGTTTTCTTCTGTTATGTCATATTTTTTCTCTACAGCTTCATTCAACCACCCTAATATGAAGTGAGCATTTATAAACATAATATACAGATTGTGATGAGAGGTTGTGTGCACTGCTCTTTATAGTAAATCATATCTCAAATTATTGTCCAAGTTCTTGTCATCATTAAAGAAGTGCAGAATTAATTTTTTATTTGCAAACATATTTATTTCCTTCCCATCACATCACATCTGCTATTTCTTGTCCTAAGTGCCTAAACAACCCTAATTCATCTTTTTATATCTGTGGTGATTTCACCATTCCCAGTCAAAGGACAACCATCAGCGCAAGACTATTTTGCATATACAGGTCGTCCAGAAAATAAGGTTTCAACATTTTTTTAATCAGAAAGTGCATATATTTTCATAAAATCTCCAAAAATTGTTATTCAGGTGTGTAGTTATTTTACTACATAATCACCGTTCAGATCATTGCATTTTTGTAGGTGTGGCACCAGGTTTTGTATGCCAGTGTCAAAGACCTCATGCTCCACTTCCCTTAACCACTTTTCAACTATCCATTTTATCTCTTCTCCATCAGAAAATTTTTTCCATCTTAAAAAATATTTAAGCTTAGTGTAAAGATGAAAACCACTGGGCACAATATCTGGACTACAGGTGAGGTGGGTGAAGATATCCCATCCAAAGATTGGTGAGAAGGTCCCAGGAAAGTCGTGTGGTGTTAGGCCTGGCGTTGTTGTGGAGGCAAACACCATGGGTCAACATTCCCATATGGTGATTTCTTATGTTTTTTGGCAGTTTCCTAAAGGTTTTACTGTATGACACAGAGTAGATTGTTTCCCCTCAAGACATGAATTCCATGAGCAGGGTTCCCAAAAGGTGGTGGCGATAACATTATCTTGTCTTGTGACTATCTCATTATCTCACTTCCTTTTTCGATGTGCCTGAAGATGTCGATTTGACGAAACTAGTCGCCTCTGTGAAATAAATTATGTCTGTGGAAGTTACTAAGTGTTCTTACCTTATTTAGTATGGCTCCCTTCCACAAAGTTGAGCTTGATCATATCAGATTTATTTGTGAACTGAAGATGAGGTTTTGAACTTCTGGGCTGATGGTCATGTGTTGCCACTTTGACGACTCATCTCTTCATTTCCATATGTTTCCAATGAATACTTGGTGCAATTTCCTCAGGCCAAGTCAAGAAACAGATAACAGCATGGATCGGCACCTATGAAAGGTGGAGGCAACGAGTATGGAACCACTCATTGTAAAATTACACTATGACTGCTGCGATAGACAGATTGACATCTTGTTCGAACCGTCCCCCTACATGTGCAGCAACTTCAAAAAAAATCCCTATGGTTTGTAGTGGCCTTGTAACCTTACTTCTAGACACAAAATTAATCTGCACCAGGAACAGTGTATGAAGGCTGCATTACTGCCACATCTTTTACATTTCATCCATCATACATCATCAACTGATAGCCCCAGTTTTTTTTTTAAATGATTAGGTTCACATGGTATACCACTAAGCTGACAGAGAATCGAGAGATTTTCCTAAATGTAAAAGATGTGGCTTTACCAAAGGTGGTGAACCACAGAACCTATGGTTGCACTAATGCAGCCTTCATACACTGCTCCTGTTGCAGATTTTTTTGTGATTTCGGTGTTTTTACAACAATTATTACCCTAAAGACTGCAAAGTAAAATCTATAGATTAATTATTAGCTATTTTAAGTTTAACTTCATTTTATTTTCACTGTCAGTTTCAATGAAATTTTAGCGTTGCAGTTTTATGCTCTTTGTTTCCTTTGGATATTTAAGTTAGGAGGAGTGCAAGGATAGTGATGCATAATACATATCCAACTCCTATCCAAAGTCCACCTCAGACTTCATGTGGCATACTCATAGTTAACAACTGAGACGATGATGAAGAAATATGTTTTTACAAACGAGTCATCTTGCAGTGAAATTCTAATGAAAGAGATGCGATAACATTCTAGAAAATAAACTAAACTTGGCTGAAGAAGATATGCAATAGGATCATAAAAGATGAAAAAATTTAGGTTTTAGGAGTTATTTAGGAGTCCAATTGTCAGATTCGAACACTAAACACGCTGAGCTATCAAAAATGCTTAGGCAAGACTCCTTACCATCTCCAACACTGGAACTGCTGATAAAACAGATGCTCACAAATAGTCAAGTAGTTATTGGAAGGGGTTTTTAGGGAGAATTTTTAAAGAGTCCTGAACGGAAAATGGAGAGAAACCCATAAGAAAAAACACGGTATCATTTAATTTTTATCACCCTAGATTAGTCTTGTTTTAAAGTCGCGAGACACACATAGTACTACTTCTTGTCAGTTATTCTTCCCTCCTGAAGTTGGCAACATAGTTGCCAAAATACATATTTATAACAATACTTGCAAAGTGTGACCACTGAGAACCCTAACCCCTTCTGCTTGGAAACTCTCAACAGTTAGTTTGCTTTCAAGCAACAACTTTTTGGAGCTTTTCTCAAACTCGAATGTCTTACCACAGCCATGATCCTTTTGCTTACCAACTCTTTTGCTGAATTTGGCTGTCTGTCTGTCCATTTTGCAAATCATCAACGTTGTTTTTGAAGTAGTTTGAAATATAGGTTTCAGATGCCAAAAGTTACTCAAAATTATCATTTAAATTCTTTTATCTTAATTTGAATTTTACTATGTAAAGAAAAAATTATTAACCTTTAAACGCCAGATTAAAAACCCAAAAAATGGAGTCTATCTGGCAGATTTTATTTGGAGAGGTTTAAATTGTCTATCCTCACTACATTAAAAATTAAATATCTTCTAAACAGTTTGTCCTAATTACTTGAAATAAAAATATTTTATTCCTAACAGAAAATCCTTTGGATGATTAGCTTTTTAACGACAGGCCATATAATCCAACATTTATAATTGTAAACTTTCTGGACCAAACTGTGAAAGAAACGTTGCTATTACATAGGATTCCCTGCTGTTATTCAGTAACAGCTATGGAAAGTAATAATTACTATGTCATTTCTGTATAACCAGAAATTTTAAAATTATACAATTTTCTGGATAACAAAAGTGAAAATCTGATCTTTTTGATACTCCTAAACAGAAATAATATAAGAATACTTATATAAGCCCTATATGCTTCTTTGCCATACGCCAAAAACTCTTTCATGTCTTAACCAAGTACGTGATATCTTATTTCTCTCTATGAAATGTGTTTGTTATTCCTATGCTGGTTTTCCTCCAATTTCAAGGATTAAGGAAAGGTTTATTAACTTTGCAAGGTAAAGCTGTTCACTGCATCCCAAGGAATAACAAGTGTTAAAAATGTGACCTGCTTTGTGAGTTGGCTGCCTCAGTGAGGACCTCTGGCGGCAGTTTGTGCCACTAAATGTGGAGGCTGCTCGCCTTACTTACAAAAGCATTCCCTAACAGAATGGAAGAGATGCCACATGGTTGGTCATTGGTTAGAATAGCTGCCCAGAAAGTGGGAGATCTGGGTTTGAGTTCCAGTCATGTTGCTAAGTTTCACACTTGTTAATCCTTTCCTTCAATTTCTTCGAGTGTGAGGTAACTTCCACTGGCATCCTTTGAAATTATTTTATCATTAGCTAATTTCAACAAATAGCTAGTGCTTTAAAAATTAAGAATAACATCCTAAATTTGGGAAGGGTGAAAGAAAAATGAAATTTTATCAAACACTGAAGTTTCTGACACAAATTGACTTTATTTATGCTAATTATCTTCTTAATATACTCACAGCTTGATCAAAAATTGCAATGGCCATAAATAAGCTGATAAGCATATCAATATGCTGAAATGACATTTTATGAAGAGATAAGAAACAGCTATTTTTGTAAATATAAATATCTTAGGAATCATAAACTTACTTATATCTACTTACAATACCTACAAACTACATTATGCAAAAATTTTAAAGTTTGCAAGTAAAAGCAATTTAGAATGATAAATTATAGCTGGATTTTAGCTTACTTAGTTTTCCCTAAATAAACATGTAGTGTGTGTAGCCTCTGCCGTTACATATATTATAAACTTTTATACAAATTGTTTGCATTTCTTTGGGAATGTATGTACTGTTGAAAGACTACCTTTGAAAAGAACAAATACTTAAACTGTGGCAAAATGCACTGAGAGGAAATAAGACTTGGCATTGATGTCATTGAGCATATCAAAAAGAGCTCTAATTTTCCACAATTTCTTAATCTTTATCATCCTTATTGGGTTCTTTGCCGTTTTTAGAGAAATTAAAGAATTGATGTATTTGGAGAAACCTGCTATATCTCATATTAAAAAATAGAAGGGTTGAATTGATATAATGTTGACCAATCCTTAGGACTCATTTCTTCTCAAAGTTCATCATTGAGATGAATCTCTCAACTGCACTTCCTCATCAACTTCTCCCCCCTGTGTCTGTCCTCATACATCCTATCGAGACTCAGTCCAAGAAATTTTTTTTAGCTTGGCTACACTCATATCTTATATTAAAGTAAAAAAATAAAATAATATAGCAAGTGCAGACAAATAAAAGGACTCATTTCATTCTAAATGCTGAAAGTTCAATCTTGGAGAGAAAAGGAAGGAACAAAACAATGTCGACGGTTCAGCTGTGTATGATACAAATAAAAAATTCTATGATATGTAAATTGGAGAAAAACATTTGAAAGAATCCCACACGTGTTTTCTAAGAGTCCTTGTAAAGGAGAAGATGGGATGGTGCTGAGTCCTGTAGGACTCTTCAGCTCAAGACACTTAAGTTCAAATGTGTTGTCTTGCAGAGAAAATCACATCTGTAATGACTCAGCACGTCATAGATGGGCATGTTCAGCAAATAGACCATGCTTTTTTTCTGTGCATGTATGGGCATGCTAGGTGTTTAAAGGTTAATGCTCTGTCGAACATAATTATTCATAAATTGAAGGAGGTCTGTAAGTGCCAAAAATCGATAAATAAAAAAATGAAAGGGTTGATCTTTTATATAAAACTGAAAATAGTACCGAAATGCCTAAGAAAATAGAAAAGATAGACAGAAAATATAAAAATGAAGAAGGACCATTTGAGTGCAAGGCTATTTAAAATTGAAGAAGAGTTATGACTCTGTGTACATGGAATGATTTTTTTATCATATATAAGTACTTATAAGAGTGTATAATTGCAAAATTGGTAAAAATTGCCATAAATTGCTTAGTGTGGGAAAACAATGAATAGATGTTTATGGTGTTGTAGTTAAAATTGAGTTCAGTTTTGATGAAAAGTAAATCTAACCTTTATTTCAAGTGGCTTTTTCTTCTTTCTCTCTTTAACTGGTCTGGATTTTCTTCATTTCTACTTTCATTTCTTTCCAATTAAAGTAGAGACATTATTTGGTCAATTCATCAATGCTGACTTTTTTCCAATCTTTCTGAACAAAATAAAAATGTTAAGATTTACAAGGGTTAAGCTGAGTAAGTTAACAAAAAATTAGTATGTTCCATTAGATGCATTTTTTAATTGTTACATTTATCATTTAGGTGACATATCCTATGGGGGGATCAACAATGGTGATGGAGCGAGGAACTGGTGGAGTGTATGTGCCGGTTGACTATGTGCAAAGTGAAGGTGCCCAAGGACATTACATGTTGAGCCAGTACTCTGGTCACCCAGAACAATACAGGACGGATACTACACCTTCCTTCCCCTCTTATCCTAGTTCAGATCAAACACCCTCTCCATATACCATCTATGCAGGCCCAACAGGAGAATACTATGCTGATTATGGGGGTGGACCTCCACCTCCTCCTCACCCTCCCCCACCCCCTCCAGCTCCTGATGGAGGAAGTGGGACACGAGGGTACCATGCCTACGACAATCCTAGCAGTGGAGATCCACCCCCCACACAACACCTCCATCCTGCACACCTCCATGCTTATTCTCCAGTCCCTCACGCGCCACTCTCTATACATCATCAGCACCTCCTCCAGCAGCTTCATCATGTGGCTGCAGCATGGGCACCAGTGCCTTCTTCCCAAGGGCCTTCTGCATCAACTGGGATTCTTCCCCCTGCGCCTTCTCCATCCTCTCGTCTCCCATTTGTTGGAGGCCATCGGAGGACTCCATCTAATGTCTCAACAGCATCCTCCAGCTCAAATGTTAATCCAAGCTTCCGCTTGGAGGATGAAGGAGACTCACAGTACAACACCCCTACTCATCGTGGAAGTGGAGGAAGCCCTGCTGTTAGAGGAGGCATAGTTGGCTATGAATATGAGTACCCTGGATCTCTTGCTCCTTATTACTCAAGACAGAACTCCCTGGAAGCAGAGTCTAGACCCTCATCTTTGGAAATGCCAAGAATTTTACGCTCTAGCTTGCGTCGATACAATAACTACACTAGCAGTAGCGTAGGTGGTACAGGTAGTGGCACAACAGGAAGGTGCTCTCCAAAATCAGGAGGGTGGGGTAGTAGTGGTGGTGGTTCTGGAGGAGGAACACCAACCAACCCAACCCCACCAGAAAGTGTGACTAGTGAAGACAGCAGCTATGTGTCTGCCAAGGAAAACAGTTCTTCTTCTGTTAATCGAGTGCGTTTCTCACCGTCTCCGTCTTCCACTCCTTCAGGAGGTGTGGAGACTTTGCTCGATATGCCTACTCATGGCCAGACACAGGACAGCACAGTACCCCTTCAGGCAGCTCGGCCAATGGGGGCTACAAGTGTCAGTGGTGCTGTTTCTGGTGGTGTAGGGAGAGGAACAGCATCCACAGGCTCCCTTTCTCACCATGTTCATCATCACCACCACCACCTACTTCAGCAGCAGCAGCAGCACCATGCCCCTTACCTCTTGCATCCTCTTCCCTTACCCCAGGAGCAACCAAGGCATGGAAGGAAACCTTCAATCAGTGAACTGGAGAGGGAATTCCTGTCATAGCAAAGGAGATGCACTGCCGATACCTTGGCTTGGCTTCGGCAGTTAGATTGACTCAGGAGGCAAAAAGTTTGCTCTTCAGTAAATTTGATTGAGGCTTACATCCGGTTTCCATTCCATGCCATTCACCTTTCCTACAACACAGCTTTAGCAAAAGATTAAAATAAGGTTCTCAAATACCTGCTACTGTTACATAGTGCCTGAAAATACTTGTAAGAGAAAGTTTTTGGGAGAAAATCTCAAAAGCCTTTCAAAATAAATTGTTGTAAAAGAGTGTAAACAGGAGCCACAGTGAATCCTTGAAGTTCTGCTGTGGGATGAAGTTCAACTCAACATCTTTCCTAGGGAAAAGCCTTGAGTACCTAAAGTCACTGAGGAATCCATAAAATAAAATAAATATGCTACTCGTTGAATGCATAGTGTTATGTGCAATACTTTGAAACAGTGGATGGTGATTTTGTAGGTGGTCTTATGGTAATGCTGCAGTAAAAATGTGACTGTTTAGTGCCTCTATAAAACATTCCCCTTTATTTGGTGGAATTCACTTTTTGCGGTTGGAGTTGAAATTGGAAAAGATTTACTGGACTGCAGAAGTCGATCAAATTTTTGCAGACATAAATTTTATCCGAGAATGCTGTCTCCTTTAGGACAAAAATTGCTATTATCTAAACTTATAATTGTCTTTGCCATATCATGGTGTTATATAAAGCAAGCAAAGTAAGATATTAATATAAACAATATGGGATAGCTTCCAGTGGTGGCAAAATATTAACATTCCAAATTAATTCCATGTATTATGCAGTTGCTTAACTGTGTTTTTTATCCTCACATGTTCACCCAATGGTATTAGCCTATGAAAGACATCCAAAAAATTTAATTTAAACCCAAGCACAGTGAATTCAATTTTTTATCTGAAAAGACTGTGCCTTTGGTGCTAGATTTATGTTTAATTGCCTCACTCAAAAATAACTCTCAAACATAATTTTTTCGTGTTTTGCTCAAACAAAGTGCCTGGAGCACTTTCCCCTCTTCCCATTGTTTATGATGAGTCAGAGCATTAAAAGGCAAGTAGAATGTGTTGCTTAGAACGGTGGAGCTGATTCTCTAAATGGCAGATCCAAGCAGTCACATGTCAATTGGTTGTGCTGCCTCTACTGATTGTTTTGGCACTTTAATGTCATGTTATCATAAGCCTTTGTACAAAAGGAGAGAGAAAGCAATTCTAAAAGAAACAGGTGTTGTGTTTGTTACTTATACATATGTATGTTAAAATATATTTAAATCATGCTTTTCGGAAAGCAGGCAGCACATCCTGTCCCTTTAAAATGTTGGATTTTTTGAGGGGTTCTGAAGTGGTGCACATGTCAACTCATGCTAGTCTATTTATTTAAGTTTAGCTTTCTTCTTCCTTACTCCTTCCACAGGCACATTCGATTCGATATCTAATTGCTCTTCTAGTTTACATTCCAAGGTGGTTTAAATGAAATTATACAGCTACCAAAATTAGAGATTATGCCCACTTTCCTGATGTAAGCAGGGTCTTGGGGCTTATTTTTCCAACCCTTGTCTTTCAGGCAAATTGTGATAATGAGATAGCTAAATGATTAATTACTCGGCTGAACGAATACAAAATCATTTTCGTTGCAGCATAAATGAAGGACTGTTTTGCCTGAACTGAGGAATATGGAGTGGGTTGGATTGCTGAGCTGTGCAATCATGTTAATTGTGTGAAGTGCATCCATTTTAGAAGGAGCATTGTGCTGTCTGCTCAAATTTTCTTCTGTAAATATGAATTTGTTTTTAAACCAAGGTCTTGTACATTCCCTGATTAAAAAATGGTCACAGCATGTAATTTAAAGTTTGAGGTGATGATGAAGACAAGTTCTGTTAATTTTAACATTAATAAAATGCTTTTAATGGTGATTTTCTTATGAAGACACTACTTAAAAAATTAAATAATTTTTATGGAGTTTGTTTCTCTTTTTATTTTGTCAAACTGTATATCAGTTTTTATTTTAAGGGTATGTGTTGTAATTTATTTTATGCTCCTCAGTAGAAAGAAATTATAGTCATTTCAAAATGTTTTCATAATCAGAGAAGTAAAATTAGTTCATTCTTACCATGTATAAATTTAAGCTTCATGTACTACATACAGATAGTCCCCCAGTATTTTCACTTGAAATACCCTTTATTTAGCTGCTTCTCCAAGTATCTATTAAATATTGACTCCTCTCCAGAAAAATTGATGAACCAAGGACACAAATGTAGAAATTTTAAAATTTTTAGGCACTTTCCTTTAAGATAGAGAATCAAAATTCAACCTATGGTTAATAGAGGTATTTCTCCAACATTTACTGCTAAGACATCTCTTCAAATCAATCTAGGATCGCTGCTAGGTTAGTTTAAGAATTCCTCTATATAATGCATTTTAAAGATATTCAGCCCTTTGAAACCACTTCCTAAGGCTATAAGACATCTGGTCTTAATAAGATACAGTGCTCTTCGCATCCAGCGCAGATTCAAGACTTCAAGAACTTATATTACACCAAACTAATGCATTATGCAAAGACATCTCTCCAAGTTACCTTTGGATCGTTGTAAGGACGGTTCAAATTTCTCCAATTTCTAGTACATGTGGCAGATTTTTAAAAAACTTTTGCTTTATGAAAAGCTAGATGATGGGATATGAATAGGATTATTGATTAGGATTCCTGGCATTGTTTTTTATTCAAGGTTGATCACTTCCATATTGATCCATGGTTCAGCACTAGGGTATGTTAAGTAAATATTCTTCTGCATGAAATGATTAAGTAACTCAGATCCTGTTTTGAAATGCTTCCCGATATGATGCCTCCTTAAGCCTTGTATCCACTTGTTGCATTTCTGCATATCACTAGATGCAGCAAATGTTGCTACATTCCACATCAAAAATTGATACAAATAAATGAGCCTGATTGGTCAATTGTCAGTTTTTCTCTATCACGTCAAAGGTACACAGTGATGTGGATGAGCTGCAAGAGGACTCTGTTGCATATTTCTTTCATGTTTGTACTTTCATCCAACACTCTTTGCAGCAGTACAGTGGACTAAGGAGAATACAATTGTGTTTCTGAAAGTATACAAAAATATGATGTACTGTGGGATCTAAAAAACTGCAGTCATTAGAATAAATTTGGAAACAAGATGAGTATGAGGAAATTGCAAAGAAAGCCAATGGTTGGTTTTAAGAAGATAGATTATCTAATCCACTGACAGGTTGAAAGTTTCAATCTGCTGATAAACTTGTTCCGTCATAATGTTCCCTACTTGTGTATATTTTTGAAAACCACAAAAGCTGTGATGTTTGTTTCTTGTTTTTCAAACTGACTAACAAATAACAATGTATGTGGCCTCTGCTATTTGCTGCCTTGTGCTCATTTTTGATGTTCAAATCATCATCCGCAAACTGATCATCCACAACTTTTTTTTTGGAAACATAGATAGTAATTGTTATTTTTTACTAATATTGGGTCATTAAATCCAGATCTAAGCTCACAAAAGTCCCACCACCTAAGGTTTTTTTTGTTACAATAACTTTTGCATTTTCTCTTCTGTCATTTGACACACACTTGCCTACATCACAAATGTCATTTCAGAGTAAATTTAGTCTTATTTCTTCCTTTTCAACGAAGTATAGAGGCTGTTTAAACATATCTAAAGAATTATTATCAAAATTTTATTTATTCTACTAGACATGACAAGAGATTCTACGAAACAAACAAAAGAACATTAAACTTGCCCATGAAATTGGCAACCTAAATCTTAAGTCCTCTAAAATATTCTCTGAATCCCTCCTGTTCTTGCTACTTCACTTCTTTAATTTGTGTGCTGCTGGGTATTCCCCTATTGAAAATCTTTCAACAGAGATTATATATTTACTTGCAGAAAGGTCTTCTGCAGAAAGTCTGGCTTCAATCATTTCAGTAGTTTTCTTATTTCAGGGCCAACAAAAACTCCTGCTTTCAACTTAGTATTTCTAAGTGGTGGAAAAATGTTTCTTAGATACTTGAACCCTTCCCCTTCCTTGCCAATTACTTTAAAAATATTTTTCATTGGTCCAAGTTTAACGTAGAGTTAAGAGAATTCTTTGCTGTTCAAACAGAGGCTTGAACTGGATATTCTTTTTGCTCGATCTGAATTCATTCCTTTCCTCCAACATTTATTTTTATAGTGCCTTTATGTTGCTTTTCTGCCCCACATACACAGAAAGCAGCTGTGCTTAGTGCATCACTCTTGGATGCCAAGTAACAATGCTTTGACTTTAAAATCAACTCATATTCTGCTATTCGTGTTCCTTATATGCTTTAGAGGATTCCTCTCAAGCTTTCGATAGATTCTTCAAAGTCTATGCAGACTCTGAAAAATAGCTCCTAAACTTCACCCAAGGAGGACAAGAAATTTTAAACTACACAGTAAAAAGATTACACCAGATTATCACACACTGTAATAAAATCTTAACAAAGGAAAGCCTTATACCTTAAGGAGATAAACCTCTAATTTTCCATACATCTCATTTGTAATTTTTCCTAATGATTCCATAAAATCATAATGTTTACAATGACAAAGAAAATAAATTGGGAAGTGGGAAGCGATGCACTCTTGACAAAACTCATAATTGAGTCTAGTGATGAAGCTAGAGAAAAACCTTTCCTGAGAGAGTGAAGGGGAAGAGAATAAATAATGAAGATAAACAAATAAGACAATATTTTTATCTGCGTTGCTCATCTATCTTCTATTACACTCCTTCTTCCTGCCATCCACTCCTGCACTACTGTGGATAAATGCATTAGGTTTTCTTTGTATACTATTGTGGACTATGGAATAAGTGATAGTCATAACTCATTTAGTTTAACAATAATTACAAGTTAGAGATTTAAAAACACACAAAGGGAGACAAAGTCTCCATCCTTAGGGGGAAGTTGGGGACCCCCCCCACTACGTTCAACTGTATACTGTAATTTTTTTGTTTTTATGTAGTTTGTATTTTATTAGAGGTAGAACGGAAGAATTGCCCATTTTTTCGTGCTTTTTAACGAATTTCATGCTTCGAAATTTTAATTCTCAGATATTATGCAACTAATCGAAATAAATCGAATCTCGTTATACACCTATCGATAGAAATTTTCGCAAGTTTAAAATTACTTAAATTTATTTAGCGATTTTTATTTAATTCTTGTAAATATTCCCAATACTTATGTTCCTAGAGGGAAAGACGAAAGTTTTCTATCATATAGTAAAAATAGAATTACGAAACAAAATATTTTCTAAGTTAATTTCCTGTTTTACAAAATACGACTTCTCAGAGTAACGCGATAATGACGTGTGTCTAGCACTAAATATAATTTTTTTTAGTTTCATTTGTTGGGGACTATTTATGAGCAATATTTTGATATTTTCAAAAAATCGTACAATTGCGTTGTTCATGAGGATTACTTCCTGCGAACTTATTTCCTATCTATTGGTGTAAGTGCAGCAATTATAAAGGGACGGCGTTTGATATGGCTCAATTTTGATTACATTCCGGTATATTTGGTCAAAGTTTACTCTATCTAATGAACCGAAATCATCTACCGAATACAAGAATAATAAAGTTTCTTAAATTTCATGCCTTAATATATTTTTGTCGGCTTTGCGTAATTATTCCTTCGAATCTAGTTTGTAAAAAATATGGTCCTTCAAGCAGAGAAATAGATTTTACCAGATGATAATGGATAAAAATTAAAGGTCTGAAATAGGAAACAAAAAGCACTCCGATCCAGAATTCTAATGAGAAGGAACGAGAAGAGCGAGAAAGCTAACTCTACACTACAACCATGTCATTGGTCCTCGATGCGATTTCACTTAAGAAATGACGAATCTTTGTCGGATTGCACAACATTTTGCACTATTTCAAAAAGTAACATTTGTTTATTATCAATGTCTATAGAAAATTTAGTGTAGCGTACGCATGCAAATAGTCTGAGACGAAAAAAGAAACACCCCAAGTCATATAAGATGTCTTCAGTCTTTCAGGTTATTTTAGCGCTTACTTCGTCTCCTCGACCACCTGATCGTGCTTCTTGCAATGTAATTTACTCAAAATAAAATTTACAATATGCCTTCTTTGGATCTGTAAGTATGCCATCAACAAGAAATAAGAAGACGTATTATATTGATTTATGAAAAATTCACGATTTTAAAATGAACTTACTTACAAGGTACGTATAATTTTCCTTTTAATTGAATACTCGATTGGGTTCCTTGATGGTGAGCCCTCTTGGATATCTTGTTTCAATAATTTCTGAGAGAATGCATTCCATATAAAATTTTTCCAACTTACTTTCCATAGAGTAGTTCCAGAAAGAATCATCCTTCTCTATGGTCTGTGTCAACGTACCTTTAGGGGACCACAGAGCAAAAATATAAAATTTTCTTCGAGTTATATGCAATTGCCCCTGAATTTGCAGTTGCCATCTTTCATCACGCAGTATTTATCTCTCCCGGACGCGATACCTTCTGCAGGAGACATTTTTACCACTGAGTAGGAGCACTTTATTTCCACTAATCCATGTTCACCTACCAAGCCATCGGGTGTTGCAGCCAAATACGGTTTATCTTCATCAATGAAGAGCCCTGTCGGTGTCACTTTCATGTTGCATCGTTCTTGAACAAGGGCCAAAGGTTCCTTTTCAACTCCATATTGTGTTGCTTTTTGTTACCGCTAAAATTTGAAGATAGTACTTGAATGACTTTTTTAGCGCACGATGTTGACTGTTTCATTTTGCAAACAGAACCAAACATAGACGATGTCAAACGCTTTAGTCGTTCGACCTTCCAAGTTTGGTTCAATGTTTGGTCCGTTGTAGACTTGTGTATCCGATCTCTTTCGTCAGAAGATAAACGTAGACTACCTAGGAAAGCAATTTGTCTTTCGCTAATGTCTGGCATCTCTTCCGGCAAAGTCGATGCCAAACCGTAATTTTCTTTCGGTCCAGTAGAGTTTTGAACCTTTCTTCTCTTCTTGCTTTCCGGATAATTTAACATTTTCTTTGATTGTGTGATCTTCAGTCGCCGTTTCTTCTCTGTGTGCTTTTTCGCATAGAAACCTGGGCTGCTTTCTGTTAGGCATGCTCTAGGGAGTGTAATTGTTGGTCCTCGTTGTACGAAACAACCGCTGCTTCACATCGACTTTGTGAAGCCCCTCGTAAACAGAAACTTACCCGTTTTCCACCGAAGAATTTAGCGATTAGCGAGTTGAAAAGCTCTGCGCTATTGCTGGTAACACCATAGATCAACCTTCCTGCATGATGTATTACCACATTTAGGGCGGAAAAAATGTCCTGCCATATCCCGCAGACCTGCATATGGAAATGGAAAATTAAAAGGGGGGGTTTCAAGCAACAGTGTTAAAATTTATAAGCAGTCGCTTCTTACGAGAGATTTTAATATTAGTCTGGAAATGAACCCAAGACCACATTGAAAAAATCTTTGCCGTTTGCGTTACGAAAACATGTATAATGAAATAGGGTAGACGAGATAAACGTAATTTTCGTCGCGATTTAACACGATTTGTTTTAACACGAACTCTCGATTTGCGGTTCCTTTGGGTTCGTGTTAACGAGTTTTTACTGTAGTCCTATTAGAAAAAAAATTTCATTAAATACTTTCTTGTTATATCTGTGCGCTACTTATAAGATCATTTCAAGTAATAATAAACGATTCAACAAATCCCTGATTAAAAGTTCGCGCTTTTTCGCAGACAACAGCGCTTTTAGCAGGTATAACGGGTGCAAAGTGTAACATCGGTAACATCCACAACGAGACAGCTGAGAGTAGAAATTATGCTAGCTTGATGTTTTGACGGTTTTGACGTACGAGGTGAAGGTGCAAATATCAGGTTAGCCAAGGTTCAATTGACAAAAATGGCATCCTGCTTTGAAAATCTTCAAATGCCAGCCTGTGAATGGTTTGAAGGAGGTGATAAAAGAAATGCCCTAGCATCCATAGCGGCTGGAGTATTGGTTGGTATCTTATTGATGTCCAACGTTATTTATCGACCTCTTTTATTGCATAGCCTTTGATATTGCCTTAATAGTTCAAGTCTTCCGTGTTAATTATTATTTTTACCATTATTTTCTATTTCAGTTTTTCGTGGGATGGTGGATCATAATTGATGTCGCCGCAAATTACCCTAGCATGAGTGAATTCAACCATGCATATCATGTGTGTGGAGTTATTGGCACAATCTCATTATTCATGTAAGAGATCATTTCGCAGTCATAGTTGTATGTATGTAGTTTCTACAGTTAACGTTTTGTTAACGTTGCTGTAAAGTTTCAAGGAATAGAAATTAATTTTATCTTATACACATAAATATATCTTTCAAATTGCAAAAAAATACAGTATATACGGAAATTTTTATGAAAATTTGTTAGTTTTAAAATGCATATTATAGTTATGCAACCAACTTTATCCAGAGTTGACCGTACTTTCTCTTAAGCGTTCGTTACGTAACCACAAGCCGTGATATATTTACAGATAGTACAGAACTTTGTTATAAATTTGTCAATTTTTCCACTAAGAGATTTCAAGTTTTCTTTTGTCATTATTTCCAAACCAGTGAGAATTATGCTTTCTTTCTAATTGTGGCTTGTTTCGAGCATGTGCAAAGGATTGAAGTCGAATTTTAATTGGAGCTGCAGTGGCAATTGAAGATTATCCTTTCGTTATTCTTCTAGATTTCGAAAAATTTCACTTTCAGTTATAGCTTAATATGTTCGTATTTTTAAATTTGTGGAGGAATGAACGTTTGATATGAGCATTGAATCATAATTGCAGACTTAAATTGAGACTCGAAATATTCCCGCAGAAATATTTTAAGTATAGAGATGAATTAAGGTATCTCAGATCATCATCCTTTTTTCCCTGATCTGCCAGGGTAGGGTGGCTGTGGACCAGTGACCACCATCTTCCCACCACAAATCAATCCAAACTTTTTCTGTATTTTGCACTGTCTTTTTAATCATATCCTTCCACCCTCCCTTGACCTTTATCCTTCTCTACAAACACTCTTCTTGTCTTTCTTCCATTTGATTAATCTGAAAGCATCTTACTCATCTTCTATGATCTATTCTTGTAGCTTTTCTATATTCAGGATTCCTCTAATCCTTTCATTCCTGATTTTGTCATTCTTTTTTCCCCCTGAATACTTCATTTCCATTGTTTGAATTTTGTTCTCCTTTTGGCCTATCATGGTCCATGTCCCCCCCTGCCACACACCACTGACGGCTTGCAGGGTAAATGTACTGGAAGCGTAGGTTAGGATTGGCAAGTAGTAAACATCAGTTTCTTAGATTCAATTGGAACTTTCTTTCTGCATGCCCAATGTGCCCTATTTGCCATTTTTATCCTGTGTCCAATCCCCGTTTTGATTTTGCTCTGACATCTCAATGTCTAAGCATTTGAAACTCTTACTACCTCCAACTGTTGACCAATTCATTTTTTTCATTTTCCCTCCCATGATCTATTGTTACCACTAGCACCTTACTCTGTCTTATATTGATCTTCATTCTATATTTTTTGATCATTTCATACCAGATGCTAATTTGTGTCTGTAATTCTTTATCATCATGTCCCCAAACCACTAGATCATCCACAAACAAGGCAGGATTAATTTCAAGGCCTACTTTGTCCTGAAAGTTTCATCCACCACCAATAAGAATGAAGAGAAAACACTATCCTTTCTCAATCCTTATTCAACAGGAAACCAATTAGATCTTATTTTCACTCAGTTTTGGCAATTTCTCTTCATAGCTTTAATCTTGCAGATTACTTTCAATGTCAATAAATGCTTCTGTCAAATCTTTTTTTGTCTTCAAAATCCTTTCCATATATTGTCTAATTGTAAGTATGACATTGGTAGTTGAACACCCTCTTTGGAATCCATATTGTTCTTCACTCAGGTCATTCTCGAGTGGGTTTCTCAGTCTATCACCCTCTCAAATACATGAGGCATAAGTATTCAACCCCTGTAATTATCACAGGGTTCTTATCACCTTTCTGTTTGATGTTGTTTAACCCTTTAAGTGCCTCAATAAAAAGAACTCCACTTGAGATGTCAAATATCCATGAAAAAATGAGTCTGAAATTAGGTAAATTTTTCTTTTCACTTCTTTATATGATAGGTATGCATGTATTTACAGTATTTAGTGGGTGATTTCTATAACGAGCAATTAGATGGGTATGCAACCTCGCACAAAAAATCAGAAGTTACTCAATATTTCATTATATTCTTCACAAATCACTAAAAACTTATTCATGATCTGTTCCAACTTATGTTTAGTTTCTCAAGAACTTCCTTCCAACTATCCTGGACTGGTACTGTAAAATTCAATTTTTATTGACATGTTTTTGCTGTGCCCCTTTTGCTTATGCACCCCTCTCCCCAATTCTACTGCAAAGAGTTGAGTGGAGTGGGGAGGATTGAAGCAGGGAAAAGACTTCTCAAGCTTTGAATTGAAAGTGTAGCTGACGAAATGGGCATGTCTGAGCAACTCCATTCCACTCCTAATTCCACTTCAGCTGTATTTCTAAGAAATGTATGTCATCTATTATGCTTCTATGATGATTTATCTATCTATTTATGCTTCTTTCGCCTCTGATAAAAATCTACATTTAATGGTTTGAAATTTCATACTCGACTAATTCATGTTTCTGTTTTCTATTATTATTATTTATAACATGCAAAAGATGTGATGTATATTGATATATGTATATACCTCTTATATGGGGATAATTCCACAGGCTCCGGAATCTTGAAATATCAGTGAATCATATAGTGGTACACTTGAGTAGAAATTATCCATATACACAATGTGGCCCTTATTTTTCAAGTTTTTGGTTAGAAAATTCACTACCCTCGATGCTTGCTCCTCCCTCTGAATATTTTGTATTTTTTTCTAGCATGAAAATACCTGAAATTTTAAAAGAAAACCTATGCACAGATCACTCAGAGATTAAATTTTTATTCCCCATTTTGTGGATGGCTTGGAAGGTAGGTGCTGCTTGATGAAGAGCCTACCCTTAAATTTTAACATGGATTCATCTACAGAGAGTTCCCTGTTACTATTGTAATATTTTGTATACAAATCTTGCACTATTTCTAAAATTGGTTATATTTTGTACAGGCTATCAGACTTGCTTTTTTTCATCGTTATTACTTTAAAAATGTAGGAATCAACTGGTATTGGATTACCAGATCTGAATCCTGGTGTCTGGAAGAGCCAAAACAATTCTTGAAAATAGAATGCAAGTAACGGTTTATGCACTACCCATATACCAATTTCAATAGCTACAACTCTCCCAAAACACCTTTCCATTGCAAAAACCTTGATCTTGGGGAATGGATCCTATCTTTTGGATATCTATTTGTTTCTTTGGAAATTAATTGTATTTCTTTTGCCAATAATTTTTAAAAATTTCTTTGGAAAAAAAGCACTCTACTTGGGCTAGGTTTTCCATGCCAATCACACTTTGCATTCCCTCAAAGTCTGGAGTGAAACTCAAATTGGAAGTTGTAGCTTCCAAAATGTTCACTCTATTCCAGACCTATGTGCCGCTTGAATCGCCACAGGATGAAATCTATTTGCTATATAATGGAGAGAACTAACCTTTATAGTACCAGCAGGCCAATCTATTGGCCCATGGGGTATGTGCAAAAAATGCCATGGGCCAATCCATCCACCGGCTACTTTTGCACTTTGGCCCTCTCTTTCCTCCTCCTCACATTGCATTTATAAACACTTTTTCAGTATCTGTGATGCTATTTTATCACTGTTGATGAAAATTCTCAATGACAATTAAATATTTCTAAGGATTTTTGATTGAAAAACCATTGGATGTTTCTTTCTTCTGCAGCATATCTGTTGTAGCTGCGTTGCTGAGTGCTTGGTTGCAATGTAACCTACCACACTCTCATCCCATTGTGTATTACAATGTATTTTGAGTTCTGACCCTTTACTCGTGGCTATTCTAAACAAAATTAAAAGTACTAAGTGAAATCTGGTGGAATTTCATTTTAAAAAATGAAGAAGAAATCAAAGATTCACTTTCCACAGAATTTCAATTCTGTGGAAAGTAAATCTTTGATTTCTTCTTCGCTATTCTAAACACTTATTTGATATCTCTCATGCTCATTCATCTCAAGGGATATGAAGCCTTTTGTCCTAACAGCATCATCGGCTCTATTCTCAAATGTAGCTCTTTTTCTATAGCTTACGTAGTACTTTGGTGGGATCCATTGAGTGTGTAAAGGTAAAATATGTAGGGAACAGGTACGAAAGGAAAAAGAAGCTAGTGAGGGCAACGGTCACAAGGATCAGTTTATTGCATCACTTTTGCTGGTTCAAGATGATCTCATCTCAGCTTAGGCACACACTTATAAGGTTCTCTCTGGTGTGTACTTTCCTTTCAAATTTTTAGTTAAGTATGCTGGGCTAGAGAACAGATGTTTTCTCTTTCTGTTTGTGTGATTCTGTAGCAAAAAGGGTAAAAAAACATCTTTTGAGCAGAATTTGTTCAAAAATTGGAGAGAAATTAGTCCTATTCCATTTAGACCCAGAATATTATTGTTGGACAAAATGGTTAAACAAATTCTATTTATATTAACAAAAGTAGGTTACCTTAAAGCTGTGCATGCATTTTCAGCACGATTGTAATTGTTGTACGCAGGTTGTGGACTATAAAATTAATCTTGGTAAGCGATATTTGGTCGAACTCCATCTTCAAAATAACATACAATGATTATATTTGTACTTTTTCACAATGGTCTTAATCCAGCATGACCAGGTTTTCACATATTCTCATCATCATCAGGTGGATCTGAAACTAAGACTAAACCAGTAGCCTAAATATCCATAAACAAAAGAGGAGGGGAGGGTAAAATAGGGTGGAAGGGGAGGAAGGTCGCAGGGACGTATGTAAGGAATGTTGAGTACTGGAGGTCCAAACGGACGAAGTAATCATATGAGAGGTGTGGGTAAGGAAGGGAAAATGCATGTGAAGAGTGATTCTCCGAAGACAGATATTTGTTGCTGAGGGTATGGGAGTGATGCAGATGATGTAGGATTTTTAATTTTTTCTAGTGTGTCCATTTTTGGTCCTTTGGTGCATGACTGGAATATGTTGGGTGAGAAACCCCTGCATTTACATTTACCAATTTAACCGCCAATGGCGGTTTGCAGGGCTTAAATGTAAATCAGAGCTGTGGTTAGTTTGAATGAGTTGGTTGACAAAATGAGATTGGATTGGGGCTTTGTCTCAATTAAGTGTAAAGAACATATAGATGAGTTCACAAGCTATAGTTAACAAATGTACTTAGGGGATAAATGGTACAGTCACACCCCTTTCCTAAGGGTTAGATGTGAGAGGAGACTGTTTAGTCTCAATCTCACCCTGAATAAATACGTATTCTGTTTTCCCTATCATCTGGCCCTCTCTCTACACCACCTTGAACACTGTAAAGCAGAACAGTCAGTTGTCCTGCTTTAATCAAGTCTGTGGTTATTTAATTTATTCCTACAGCTTTGTCTTTCCTCAACTTTGTTATCAAGTAACTGTCAATCTATCAGTTTCACTCTTGCTACTCCTTTTACTTCTCCCATTTCTTCTTCCTTTTCTTTACTATCCGTAAAATCTTTGAGGTTTAAAATTATTCTCCCCATCTTTGCATTATCTGCTTTCAGTAGATCTCCATTGATTTCCTTCATAAAACAGTTTTCTACTCTCTCCTTCTGTTTCTCTCCCAACATTCAGTGTATAACTTTCTTATCCCCTTTTACATCTTCCTCTAGGAGTTTGTAAACTTTCCAGCATTTCTTTTCTATAAATTCTAACATATTTGGTCGAACTTCGTGGAAGGACATTCTGAAGTTATAAAAGAATGAACCGCAGGAATGAAAGAATTTCCGACCGGTTTCGGCGCAAAGGCCATCTTCAGGTCCTGAACCTGAAGATGGCCTTTGCGCCAAAATAAAATCCATTAGTGTGGAAGTTTACAGTACTTCTTTCTTTTCTACTTTAAAGCTTTTTTTTACACTCCCATTTCCTTCTGTCATAAATCTTCCTAGCCTCTTGTCCTCTTCCACTTTTTCCAAGTCTATTTCTTTTCTCTTGCAGTCTCTCTTGTCCACCAAGACAAGAAGCTTGCATCATTCCAACGGTGAGATTCTTTTAACATCTTCTTGCGTAATGTCTACTATATGTCTTCTGTAGTTCTCTCTACAGTCTCATTAAATTTCTTCCATCCAATCTCTACACACATTTATTTATTTTTTCTTTCTGATACCATATATCATTATCTTGCTAATATCCTCTTCTCTTTCTTAAGCTTCAATGAAAATTCTAAATTTTTCTTGTAGTAATTTTTTTATCTTCCTCTTTACTTTGGTATGTCATTTCACAAAGTCTTATGGCTCTATGGATTGCTTTTCTTTTCAATTCCTGATTTTAAAAGCCCATAAATTAAAACTGTGTTTATATGGAGTACATTGCTCTATGGTTGTGAAACTTGAACATTGGGAAAGATGGAAAAGTCTCGGTTTGAAGCAATGGAAATGTAGAGAAGGTTAACAAGAACGAAGTTGATAGACAAGAAAAGCAATGTACAAGTTCCGAGGGAAATTAAAGAGAAGAGGAATTTATTGAAAGAGATGGAGCAAAGAAAAACTAAATTTGTTGGACATAGGGCTCCCGGATAGCCAAGTGGGCAACGCGTTCGACTTCTGCGAGAGCGGTCCCAGGTTTGATTCCCGGTGGGGGCTCACATGCAAAATGACCTTAGCTGTCGAAGCACTTTCAACAATACTACTACTTGTTGAACATATCCTGAGTCATAACAACTTTCTGGAAAATATAATGGAGAAAATACTGGGAAAAAAGGAAGAGGAAGGCCAAGAAAGAAATTCATAGGTGACATAAAAAGTACTGTGGGAGTTAATGACATTACAAGGATTTGAAACAAATGGCAATGGAGAAAGATGTGTGGTTGCAGTGACATGGCTCTGCCTTTAGAAGATGATGAAATTTTTATGCTGTCTTGGAACTTCTTTCTTGGCCTTCCTTTTCATCCAAAGAGTTTCCTTGCATTACATTATCTTGAAAGTTCCCTTACCGAAGTAAGGGAAATTTCAAGATAATCAGTCTTTTCCTCTTTAAATTCTGTCAGATCTCTTAGATTGGTTCCTTGTCCATCAAGCTTATTTTTATTATTATTCTCCTCCTTATTCTTTCCTTTCACAAGCTTCCAACCTACACTTTTCCTGGTGTCCCTGCTTCATTTCCATACAAACAAAGCATTTTTTAGGCCTTTTTGGTCAGAAAAATTTTCTTTATTGCCCATGTCCAAATTTTACCCATTAATTCACCTCTCATTAGATTTACTTTATCCCTCTAATAATCTATCCCTTTTAATTGGGTAGGAAGTGAGTTTTTGCTAAGGAAAGTTCTCAATTTATTTAATTTTACTAAAAGTTTACTAAATTCATTAACTCTGTAGATTATGAAAGGAATTTATATTTCCTCTCAAAAGGTTCTTCAAAGAATTTTAACAGAAGTCTGAACCTGATTCTATGAGGTACTTAACACTTTCTACACTGAGGGTATATTTTCAATCTTTGCCGGTGACTGAAATTTATTTTTATGGTTAGAGAAATTAGTCCTATTCCATTTAGACCCAGAANTGATAATCTGACAGCATAATTTGTAGAATCTTGTTATAGTTTGATATATCTTTGTTTAACCACTGTTGACGGCAGTATTTCATTTAAATTTTGTTGGCGGTATTTAAGTTTACTCTTCAATATATGTGACAAATTATTTTTTCGAGAACTTAAAGTCTCTTAAATCACACATTACACTATTTTAACATTCTAAATTGTACATATATTAACTTTATTTATATTAAACATGTTTATTAACAAAGTTCTAGACCAATTGTGCACTGCGACAATTGAGCATGTCTCACTGCTTAACTTAATGTAAAACTGTTATATTAATTTCTGACCATCTGACTGATGGCATAATTCATCAAGTACTGTTATAGTCATATACTTCTTTGTTTAAGAGATGTAATTATTACATTAATTGTTATTAATCTATTAAATTTTGTCGGCAGCATTTCATTTAAATTTCGTCGGCTTCTGTTTACTACAGAAGGTAGATTACATAAATTCTTTTTTCTTGAATTTAACCTCCCCACTGAAGGAGTTTTTATAAGTATCCTTAATCTTATGTTAACCTGCAATTTTTGAGTTATTTTCGCTCATGACTGTACAGTCCCCCGCTAAAAAAAAGTTAATACCCTCTCGTATTTTCAAAGTTTTCAGTTTAGCGGAAAGGCTAAGATTAAGAAGACTAAGATTAAGGATACAAAAATCAAGAAAAGGGTTTGGTGGTAGATGTGGCTACACTGCCAGAGGCTAGTACCATTAGCCTCCCTGAACTGGTGATCCTTTCCTGCTCGTATAAGCTCAACTTTCCTTTTGATATTCTTCTTAAAATTTAACCGGGGTTTCTTGACTCTCCATACCTGTCACCCTTAGACTAAAAGTCGTGTAATATGTATATTTAATGCAACTCCAACATTGTAAAAGTGCAATCTGCTAAGTTTCCTCTTAAGCTCTAAAATAATCTGAAGTACATGAAGCAGTTATATTTTCTTATTTACTTGCACTAATATCATTACAATATGAGCATTTTTTATTTACGGTTTAATATTCAATCTCAGTAAATAGCATAAGATAGTGATGGCACCCATTACATCGACAATGGTTGTGGTGGCCACAATGGTTTAGTTTCTCAAAAACGTTCTTAGAGAGAAATCATACCTAATCATGAACCAGGACTTACCAATATGACAGGTGAGAAAAATCATAATCCCAAAGCTTGCAGCATGCAAGCAACTCTTATGTTATACATGTTAAAGTTGCTTGCATACTGCAAGATTAGGAATAATAAATATTTCCCACCTATCATATTGAAAACTTTTGGATCAAGAATTTGTTCCATTTTTCTATAAAACCTTATTAAGAACTATTACTGTACCATCCTGGCATTTAACCAAGTGCCCGGAAAGTGGGAGACCTGGGTTCGAGCCCCAGTCATGTCGCTATTTTTTACACTTGTTTTTCCTTTGGGATCAGCCGCAGGACTTTATCTTGCTAAGTATTCCTTTCCTTAATCCTTGTGATTTATTCTACTGTTTTCTAGTCATGAGAGCCAACTTTACATACATTTCCTATGGAAAAATATTAGTCGTCAAAGGGATGGGGGTCATTCCATGTAAAGTGAAACAATGGTTCCCGCTCGACCTTTACAGATTTCAACGAATATTTGAACATTAACTCATATTCTCAATGAACATTGGCCAAGTTTTACATCCATCGGTACAATACTTGCTGAGCTATAGTCATTTGT
Source organism: Ladona fulva (assembly GCA_000376725.2). NCBI lineage: Eukaryota > Metazoa > Arthropoda > Insecta > Odonata > Libellulidae > Ladona > Ladona fulva. The sequence goes on along the minus strand of KZ308718.1, from coordinate 418,635 downwards.
TTGAGCCCCTACCACAGCTCTCTGCAATACGGCATCAGTTTTTATGGTTTTTGATAATATTGTAACTTAATAATGTAACTTTGAGACACGTTATCTCAGGCTATATTCTTTTGAGGTTAACAGTACCTGGTAGTCTTACAGAACTTTTGTTGCTCTATTACATAAAATAATAAGAAAACTTTCATGAGGGAATACCATACAGAAAATTTGAAGCTAAATCGGCCAAAAAAATTATGGTTCGAAAAAAATTTGGCATTTTATATCCTTGGAAATAAATATAAGATAAACGCAAAACTTCGTTCCTCGGAACTACTCCATACAGGGTGTTCGAATAAAAAGTTTCATTTTCTTAGTGTTTCCATTAGTTTACAGATTGAATGTAAATATTACGAATTTCGTTACGACACCAAACATTGGGTATATTCAGCTCACATTTACTAAAAAAGACCGTCTCGAAACTCTTTCAAATCATTTTTATAGGAAAGAACATGCTTTATCACCTTTAAAAATTAAATGTCATAATGTAAAATCAGCAATACGTATATGGTAATGTACAATATATATATAAAGTATACGTCACAAATACTCTCGACTCCGGAAATCCTAATGAATTATACAAGTACTTGCAAAGGCGTAAAGGGGATAGGAATTATGTTCGCGCAATAAATTCTGCAGACGGAGACAATATAACGCAAAATGGGGACATAGCGGAAGAATTCAATAAATGGTTCTCAAAAGTCTTTAACAGAGGCCAACAGGGAGTTGACGAATCATTGAGGGAAGAGAACGTTCTCGTAGGAGATAGCCGTCCAAATTATTTGGAAATTTCAAATCCTATCATTTTGCGAAAGGTTCAAAAACTAAAAAATAGGAAATCGAAGGGTCCTGATGATATTCCCAGTGATGCGATAAAGTTGGGTAATAATGCAATTGTTCCTTATCTAAAAACACTTTTCATTGCCACGCTAAATAACAAATCTATTCCAGTTGATTGGACGAAAGCGATCGTAATTCCAATACACAAAGGAGGTTTAAAATCGTTGTTAGATAACTACAGACCGATTAGCCTAACGTCACAGGTTTGCAAAGTAATGGAGAAAATTATAGCTGATCACATTCGTAAATTTTGGAAAGAAAACGACTGGCTAAGT
>KZ308718.1:406356-417187 GCA_000376725.2 Ladona fulva | reverse complement strand
CAACTTGATCAGTGAAATATATCAAGCGATTACATTATATACTCACTTTAAAATCCTGCAATTTATACAGCCTTTTTGGCAATAGCCATAGTATAGTGTTAAAATAAAATTATAATGTTGAATTAGTATAACATGGGGGGTTAAATTCAAGAAAAAAGAATTTATGTAATCTACCTTCTGGAGTAAACAGAAGCCGACGAAATTTAAATGAAATGCTGCCGACAAAATTTAATAGATTAATAACATTTAATGTAATAATTACATCTCTTAAACAAAGCAGTATATGACTATAACAGTACTTGATGAATTATGCCATCAGTCAGATGGTCAGAAATTAATATAACAGTTTTACATTAAGTTAAGCAGTGAGACATGCTCAATTGTCGCAGTGCACAATTGGTCTAGAACTTTGTTAATAAACATGTTTAATATAAATAAAGTTAATATATGTACAATTTAGAATGTTAAAATAGTGTAATGTGTGATTTAAGAGACTTTAAGTTCTCGAAAAAATAATTTGTCACATATATTGAAGAGTAAACTTAAATACCGCCAACAAAATTTAAATGAAATACTGCCGTCAACAGTGGTTAAACAAAGATATATCAAACTATAACAAGATTCTACAAATTATGCTGTCAGATTATCAAAATTTAATATTAGATAGTTTTAAGTTAACTTTAGTTGTGAGATGCGCTCAATTGTCACAGGCACTCAGTTGTCACACACTCAATTGTCGTAGGCGCTCAGTTGTTGCAGAATCTGTTGAGGCAGCCAATACACAAAGCAATGTTATGAAATCACTTAAAGCTTTCCATAACAGTGTGGAAGAGATGCAGCATGGTAGTTAAGCAGTTAGAATATCTGCCTGGAAACTGGGAGACCTTGGTTTGAGTCCCACAATTGTCACTATTGTATCTGTTTATCCTCGGGCTTTAAGGCGCACAGCTCAATTCCTTATCCTTTCCCTTATTTGGAGGCATTTCCTGATAACATAGCCTTGTGAGTTGGTTGCCTCAACAAGGACCTCTTGTAGTTTTTGGTGCTACTATGAGTACACCACTTGCATTGCTCACAAAAGCTTTCCTTAGCAATGTTGAAGAGAACAGCGGTATTCAGCAATACAGTGGTATTCTTGTTGTTAGAATACCTGTCTGGAAAGTGGGAGAACTGAGTTGAAGTGCCTATCATTTTGCTATTTTTCACATCTGTGTATCTGAGGGATTTCACGCCTCATTAAAAATGTTATTGTTGAAACTATATTATATGTGGAGGTCATACCTCATTGAAGGCTATGCTTTTCAGATTTAAAGATCAATTTTTAATATAGTTGAAAATGTTTGCTTACATCTATAACAGTAATTTAAACTCTATATTCAAATAAATTTACAGCAATTATACAATACAGTTTATCTTTAGTTAAATTTTATATCTTAATAATTGGCTATTTTTAATCTGATGTCAGGTGTAGCATCTTCTCTATTTCTACTTCTCTTTGACAAGTTATCCCTAGATAATTCATAATGTCTATTTTCATCAGTCCATAGGTCTTCTTCTTATTCGTTGTCATATTTTGTTGTGTATGAATTTTTCAGTGCCTTTCTTCATTTGCTGGAGTCAGTCACTGAACTTCCTATTCTTCCCATTTTCAAGCTATTGCCATAGAATGACATTTCTTATTTTGTAGCTCTTCCAAAGTTACAAATTTGGAAGTAGTAAGGTAGTAATTTTATCTCTCATGACTTAAAAAAAATATTACTTAAATGAAATGCCTCGATTGAAATTCGGTTTGTTTAAAAATTATCAAACCACACTGTGGCAAATTCAGACGGATTTTTCAAGGTGTTGCTGTGTGTGTGTGAATTTGGGTTCTTTTGACGAAGTGACATATAAAACAGTCACCAAGTCCTTGAAGGCTGCATTTGAAATTTAAGTTGAATGTAATAAACCTTTCAGTTATTGAAATATTTTTATTCTCTGTAAGTTCTAATGGCTTGTATTCATGTTTATCGCATATGTATTATAACATATATATTAGCATCAGAACTATCACTCTATATAGCATATTATTGCATCATTGAAAATCAAGTATGAACACGTTATCATGAATGAGATGATGTTGAGAACTAGAAAAATTCTTCATGCATTCTGTTGGCGTTGGCCTAAAGACTGCCAGTTGCTCACTTATTCTTGAAGTGATTATTATTAGCAACTGTAACACATTTTAATTATCTAATTACATTAATTAGTTATACAATTTTTATCTTTCCACAGACAAAAAAAGTTGGCCAGGTGTGGGTCTTTTCCTCCAGAATACTTTCATATTTGTTGGATCTTTGGTGTACAAATTTGGAAGATCAGAAGACCTGTGGGGTTAAGAAATGAATATTCTTCTCTCTCTCGTATTAAATTTATTACTCTTATCACATCTTTTGCTTACCAAGCAAAAGGGATAATACATTTCCAACAGCATTTTTCTATGATAAGCTTATTGCTTACCACAATAAGCATACTTTTAATAAACATTTATATGCTTCCCTGAATAGTTTCATTTGCCAGATTGCGGTATGTTGGTTTGTTTGAAAATGTCACTTCTAACGCTGGTTTGTATTGTTCAAATATGACCACCTAGTAACAAACAAAGTAAGTTATTATAGTGGTATCTGTTCATAACAGAAACAGTACTTTCATACCAAAAGTAAATATCATAATTTTTTCTTTAGTTTTCTTAAAATTGAAATATATGTTATTTTATGAATCTTGTAAATTCGTTTAAATTTTGTGCTTTTTTATTTATTAAACTATACATAGAATAATAAGGAAACACTAATATTGAACGTTAACCTTAACACTCTTTTGAGTAATAAAACATTGGAGGTGTCAGTTTTGCCTTCTCTTTTATTTGCAGATTACTGTTTTACCGATGATTATTCAAAAATATCTAAATCCTTTTTTCTAATTTCAGTTACTGAATAAATAAGCATCTTATAAATTTTTTCCGTTTTGAATTATGACCTTTAAATAACATATTGAACTCTTCAACCATTTATCTTTTATGTTCACACACAATTTTGAATTCATTTTGGACCATCATTTCAGTAAGTAAACTACTGATTGGCAGTCTTTTCTTATTACATAATTTGTGAAATGCTATTATGAAAAATCAAAATATTGAATTTTGTCAGCCGTGTTTCTATTTACTCTGAAATCTCCACTGAATATGTTATTTCTTTCTTTAATTTGAATACCCTTACATAACATGTCATTCTATTTCAATATTCTACTTTTATCAACACTATGTTAAATCCAAAGGAAGAAAGGACTTGAAAAAAGTCTAAGAGGACCGGGAATCGAACCTGGGTCTCCCAATTGCCGGTCGGGTGCTCTGTCCGTTGAGCTATCCCAGCAGAACATTTCTCCAAGCCATTCAGAACACTATGTTAAATTAATTTCTGCAACTTGATCAGTGAAATATATCAAGCGATTACATTATATACTCACTTTAAAATCCTGCAATTTATACAGCCTTTTTGGCAATAGCCATAGTATAGTGTTAAAATAAAATTATAATGTTGAATTAGTATAACATGGGGGGTTAAATTCAAGAAAAAAGAATTTATGTCATATATATTGAAGAGGAAAACTTAAATACCGCCAACAAAATTTAAATGAAATACTGCCGTCAACAGTGGTTAAACAAAGATATATCAAACTATAACAAGATTCTACAAATTGCTATCTGTCAGATTATGAAAAATTAATATTAGATAGTTTTAAGTTAACTTTAGTTGTGAGATGCGCTCAATTGTCACAGGCACTCAGTTGTCACACACTCAATTGTCGTAGGCGCTCAGTTGTTGCAGAATCTGTTGAGGCAGCCAATACACAAAGCAATGTTATGAAATCACTTAAAGCTTTCCATAACAGTGTGGAAGAGATGCAGCATGGTAGTTAAGCAGTTAGAATATCTGCCTGGAAACTGGGAGACCTTGGTTTGAGTCCCACAATTGTCACTATTGTATCTGTTTATCCTCGGGCTTTAAGGCGCACAGCTCAATTCCTTATCCTTTCCCTTATTTGGAGGCATTTCCTGATAACATAGCCTTGTGAGTTGGTTGCCTCAACAAGGACCTCTTGTAGTTTTTGGTGCTACTATGAGTACACCACTTGCATTGCTCACAAAAGCTTTCCTTAGCAATGTTGAAGAGAACAGCGGTATTCAGCAATACAGTGGTATTCTTGTTGTTAGAATACCTGTCTGGAAAGTGGGAGAACTGAGTTGAAGTGCCTATCATTTTGCTATTTTTCACATCTGTGTATCTGAGGGATTTCACGCCTCATTAAAAATGTTATTGTTGAAACTATATTATATGTGGAGGTCATACCTCATTGAAGGCTATGCTTTTCAGATTTAAAGATCAATTTTTAATATAGTTGAAAATGTTTGCTTACATCTATAACAGTAATTTAAAATCTATATTCAAATAAATTTACAGCAATTATACAATACAGTTTATCTTTAGTTAAATTTTATATCTTAATAATTGGCTATTTTTAATCTGATGTCAGGTGTAGCATCTTCTNTTAAACTTTTATTATTTAAATTTGAACGATGATCATCAAAAAAAAAAGTTTTAAAAAAATATTGGTTAAAAATTAAAACTACGAAACACTACTGAAATAGAGCCTTACAAATGACTGAAAAAAGAGAAATGGAAGCACTTGGATGCGGCGCTACTTGAAGAAGGCCTTTGAAAAGAATACGGAGCGTGGACGACGATCATCGTCCGCAGTCACCGGAGAACACCCACTGGATGACAATCCTCGTTGCTCAGCGTTGAACGTGTTAAGCTGAAGTTACCGAATATTTTTCTCTCTATCATTTTTCTTCTATGCACAAAATGAAAATTGGTTTGGGCACTTTGATAACAGAGCTGCACAGGAGGAAATAGTCTGCAAATTTATGAACACTTTTAGTTAAAAGACAAAATGAATCTTATTATCCAGCAATACTACTCAAAATAAGCAATATCTTATTGTGAAAGCTATAGTTGGTGACTTTCACTTTCTTGAAGAAAGCAAGCACCAAAGTCTTTTTATGTTCAGGGATATTTTCTGGACTATTTCTTGAAGTGTCTGGTGTCAGTATTTCAGGAGCATATCTATAGTTTGGCTTTTAACATCATAATCTTCAGATAGGTCCTCAGTCTCACTAGCATTTGCAATTATGTGACTTTTTTGTTGTCTTTGAGTATATTTGTGTATATATATTTTATCAGTTACATATATATCTATCAAGTTCTTTTATTACTTCAGTCATACATATACCTTATAAAAATATATAATTTATGTCAATCATCACATATTCTAGAGTAGGAGTGGCATTAACTGCAAATTAGTGCAATGTTCCTTTCCTTGCCAAGTCCTTTTCAGTTTGTCGTGTTGATAGCCTTTGCCTTTAGGTTCCACCATCTTGGTATGAATCCCCTCTGAAATTTTATGTAACTTTCATTGGTCATCTACATGTTCTTATGATATCTTACTCCTTTATCTTATCAATTTCCCAATCTGTGCTGTTACTTTGACTCCCACAAGGGCTCTGTCATTATAGATCTGAGATGCATTTTCCTATTCAGATTAGCTATCAATTTCTCATCTCCATTTATTAGTCACTTCATAAAATTTCACTTGAATGCATATTCCAGCTTCTTCAGGTGGTTGTGAACAATTTATGTTGTGTTTCTGCAATGCCTTGTGTCATGTAATACTCTTAAGTTTGACTCTGTTAATGCCTTGAATTTATCATCATCTCTCAGTGGGCTGCCTTGACTGAGGATTGTCTTTGAGGCTGAAATTACCAGCGCAAAATTTGATTATTGCCTCTCACATTCTTGAAGTTTTTCAAGAGAGGCGTTTTTCCCTTTATCGAAGTAAAACAGCAAATTATAGTGAAAAGGCACAGTTTGGTTTTCCAAATATTCTTATTATCTTATGTAAATCCCCCAAATTTAAACCAAAACCCTTGATTTTTTTACAACGAAGTTAGAACTGTCAAATGACATGGCAATAACAGGGATGTGAGTGACTCCAGTATTTAAAAAATGTACAAATGGCATAAGTTACCCAAAGGCATCTTGACTTTTCTGACTGCTCAAAATTAATAAAACATAAACTGCAATAGTATGGTGTGGACCTTTTCTTAGGGAATGTGTGTTTTTCAGTTGTTGCACTTCACCTCTACCACTTTAATCCTATTAAGAAATATTTGTGGAGACTTTGGGGAAAAGTAAATAGTATCAAGCTTCCTCGAATAAAATAAAATTATTTGTAATTTTCAGGATAAATGCAGTTTCAAATGCTCAGGTTAGAGGTGATGCATATTCCAATGGCTGTTTTGGGCCCAGGGGTGCCAGAGCATGGCTCTTTATTGGCTTTGTTCTTGGATTTGCTGCTGTTATTGCTGCATGCTGGATATTATTTGCTGACTTTGTTGGTTCAGGTAAGTTTCTCGTTTCAACTCAATTTAATGCATAGTACACATAATATAACATATGAGGGTTGATTAAAAAATATACATAATTTTTAAATTTCCTGGGCTGTATAATTCCAATTGTCAAATTTTTTGTATTTTTATTATTTTGTGTATTGGTACACATGTCACTAACATGCATTGTTAAGGGCAGCGATTTTGAAAGTTTAGTCTATTGTTGGCAGTCAAAAATATTACACTCGTTTAGCTCCTTCAATGATTGTCTTGATCACCTCAATGTTGCCAAAACGTCATCCTTTCACAGGTTATTCTCAGTTTTGGGAATAGAAAGAAATCACGGGGTCATGTTCGGTGAATGCGGTGGTTGAGGCATCATAATGGTGTTGGTCTTTGCCAAAAACTCATGAACAAGCAGTGAGGTGTGAGCTGGTGCGTTATTGTGGTGCAATGCCATGAATTGTTTCGCCACAGCTCTAATTGTTTTCTTTGGATTGCTTCTCAGAAATGGCAAAGAACTTCCAGGTAATATTCCTTGTTGACCATATGACCTGGTGGCAAGAACTCATTATGTACTACGCCATTGAATTCGATGAAAACCATGAGCAAAAGCTTCACATTTGATCAAAGTTGACATGCTTTTTTCAGTCTTGGTTCTTCAGGAAGTTCCCATTAAGACTACTGGGCCTTAGTTACCATGTCATACACATACACCCATGTTTCATCACCAGTTATGACCTGTTTAATAAGTTCTGGATCATCATTGACTTCATTCAGCAACTTTGATAACCTCTCTGATAGTGATTCCACGATCGTCTATAATCATTTTCATAACCATTTGACGTTATCATTGGCTGTCTATGTGCTGGGCACTCATCATCTTCAGTGTCTTCACGACCCTCTTGAAAACGTTTGTACCACTTGTAAACAGTTGTTTTATTCATTGGACATTCGCCAAAATTAAAACATTTAATATTTCCAATGTGGTGCAGCACTGTATTCCATTTCTAACGCAGAGTTTAATGCAAATCCTTTGTTCCATTTTTGCTGCAAGTCAAAAATCACTGATCACCGTTAAACACGTGTAACATTTTTATTGCGAACACTAGACTAAGCTTTCAAAATAGCTGCCCTTAACAATGTGCATTAGGGAAATGTGTACAAATGCAGAGAATAAAAAAATTAGACAATTGGAATTATACAGCCTGGGAAATTAAGAAATTTGGTGTATTTTTTGATGACACAATGTACTTTTATATTGGTGATTATTTTGATTTAATATTTAGTTTTTGAACTTCTATTAAGCATTCCACATTTGGTTGAGAGTATGCATTCTTGTGTAGCTTTACTCCCAGTGTATTTCCCTGTAAGGAGCAAGTGTGTGCCAAATGCTTGAATGTATTAACTTATTTGTTAAAAAAATCATTTCCAATGGAGAAATAAAGGATACATGGAATAGTGGAATTTATTTATCTATATCTTTTAGTCTAAAATTCTTAAAAATCATTTTCTTACATTTCTGTGCAGAAAACCTTTTTTCCGATTTTATCTTTATTTCGAATACGGAACTTTTTGTAAAACTCAGATTGTTCATATTTTTGGCATTCGAAAATGAATACATTTAGATAATAAGGAATCAGGAAATATAAAACAACATCGCAACGTCGGGCTGTATTGGGCACAATGCTAACAATCAAATGTACATTTACATAAATACCCCGTAAACCGCCATATGGCAGGGGGTGTTAATACACCAAAGTCCCTAATTATTCATCCTATTTACGCGTCTAATACTATCTGGAAAAAGAGACCAATAATAACTATCCCTTTGTGCAATAATCTCAGGAAATTTTTTCGACATCTGGCCTCGAAAATTGCATTTGCTTAGTGCAGGAATCACTCTGTCGCATATTTCATCATGTAAGTCACTACTCAGTAATTTCTCAAACAATCTGTGCCTAAACTCGAGTCTTCTATTGTCAAGAGAATTCCAGCCGAGGGATTTAATCATATCTGATACACTGCTGTTGAACTTGTAGTCTCCCTTAACGAAACGAGTTGCTCATAGCTTTTCATGAGCATGTTGAAGAAAAATTAATGGACGTGTAGGCGGACAACAAAAGTGGGCAAAAATTCAAGAAAAGGCAACTTTAGTTGTTTCAAATCTCTGAACTTTTAACTTCAATAACTCCAACCAAGACAACGGTTGGTAGTGGCTCTTCCAGAAATGTAGCAAACAGAGATTAACTGCTACTCTTACCTTCAATTAGGATAAGAGTGAGAGGCTTGGATCATGTATATTTGGAGATAAAGGCAATAGGCAATAACTTAATGAACACCTTCTTTTATTATATTTAAAGGAAGGCCTCGGAATTTAGAACAGAAAGTCGAGAGTTACAACAATAGGCTGAGCATCAGGAGTAACATGGATTACCTGCATCCGAACTCATTTCTGAAAGAATGAATGTATTACTGTTAATGTTGATCGCAGATTCCTTCGGTGTTTGCTTTCGATTAATTTACCAACAAATTACTTTCAAATTTTATACCAATGACAATGAAGGCAATAATTAAGAGAAACACCCCAAAACAATCTACACATATTACCGAAAACGTTATCATCACCGAATAATAAAATAATCACAAATAACATTAAGGAAGTTGTTAACTTCCTGTTTCAATACCTAATCCCACTTACACAACATTGCAAAGGTTAATTTTAATGGTAATATTATTACCAAAATTCCATGTGAAATATCCAGGATAAGGTTCGCTATCATTTTTTGGAACAGTTTCTGAGATTATATATCGGGCATATTTGTGATAATTTTGGTGACAGTAGGTAAGTAAAATTGATTGCTCCATGCACCTGTTCTCTTTCAATTAGCGAATCGGAGGTCCATTATGTTGATTTGATGGTAAAAAGACATTCAACTTGTTTGACGATTCTAAATTGCGAATTCATTCAATATGCACTGTCTATAACTCATACATTAGAGCTGCCTTTGCGAATATGCAACATTTCCATCAATGTCTTTCTTAAAATTAGGTCCGTCCTTCCAAATGGGTGTCAGCTACGGAGCCGTAACCCATGCCACCCGTCGTTTACACAGAATCTCTCACCCCCTTCCCAGCGGAAGAAATACTGTTAGCTCTTTAAGGGACTCTTTACAGTGTTGCAACCTGTTCCACTGAAGGAGTTTTTATAAGTATCCTTAATCTTATGTTAACCTGCAATTTTTGAGTTATTTTCGCTCATGACTGTACAGTCCCCCGCTAAAAAAAAGTTAATACCCTCTCGTATTTTCAAAGTTTTCAGTTTAGCGGAAAGGCTAAGATTAAGAAGACTAAGATTAAGGATACAAAAATCAAGAAAAGGGTTTGGTGGTAGATGTGGCTACACTGCCAGAGGCTAGTACCATTAGCCTCCCTGAACTGGTGATCCTTTCCTGCTCGTATAAGCTCAACTTTCCTTTTGATATTCTTCTTAAAATTTAACCGGGGTTTCTTGACTCTCCATACCTGTCACCCTTAGACTAAAAGTCGTGTAATATGTATATTTAATGCAACTCCAACATTGTAAAAGTGCAATCTGCTAAGTTTCCTCTTAAGCTCTAAAATAATCTGAAGTACATGAAGCAGTTATATTTTCTTATTTACTTGCACTAATATCATTACAATATGAGCATTTTTTATTTACGGTTTAATATTCAATCTCAGTAAATAGCATAAGATAGTGATGGCACCCATTACATCGACAATGGTTGTGGTGGCCACAATGGTTTAGTTTCTCAAAAACGTTCTTAGAGAGAAATCATACCTAATCATGAACCAGGACTTACCAATATGACAGGTGAGAAAAATCATAATCCCAAAGCTTGCAGCATGCAAGCAACTCTTATGTTATACATGTTAAAGTTGCTTGCATACTGCAAGATTAGGAATAATAAATATTTCCCACCTATCATATTGAAAACTTTTGGATCAAGAATTTGTTCCATTTTTCTATAAAACCTTATTAAGAACTATTACTGTACCATCCTGGCATTTAACCAAGTGCCCGGAAAGTGGGAGACCTGGGTTCGAGCCCCAGTCATGTCGCTATTTTTTACACTTGTTTTTCCTTTGGGATCAGCCGCAGGACTTTATCTTGCTAAGTATTCCTTTCCTTAATCCTTGTGATTTATTCTACTGTTTTCAAGTCATGAAAGCCTACTTTATGTAAATTTATTATGAAAATTATAAGGACTGATTATCCCCTTGCACTTATATGGGAAAATTCATGAAATCAACATTCAACAATGGCCTTAGTCGTCAAAGGGATGGGTTGTTTATTCCCCAAAA
>KZ308718.1:391917-404520 GCA_000376725.2 Ladona fulva | reverse complement strand
CTAATATTGAACGTTAACCTTAACACTCTTTTGAGTAATAAAACATTGGAGGTGTCAGTTTTGCCTTCTCTTTTATTTGCAGATTACTGTTTTACCGATGATTATTCAAAAATATCTAAATCCTTTTTTCTAATTTCAGTTACTGAATAAATAAGCATCTTATAAATTTTTTCCGTTTTGAATTATGACCTTTAAATAACATATTGAACTCTTCAACCATTTATCTTTTATGTTCACACACAATTTTGAATTCATTTTGGACCATCATTTCAGTAAGTAAACTACTGATTGGCAGTCTTTTCTTATTACATAATTTGTGAAATGCTATTATGAAAAATCAAAATATTGAATTTTGTCAGCCGTGTTTCTATTTACTCTGAAATCTCCACTGAATATGTTATTTCTTTCTTTAATTTGAATACCCTTACATAACATGTCATTCTATTTCAATATTCTACTTTTATCAACACTATGTTAAATCCAAAGGAAGAAAGGACTTGAAAAAAGTCTAAGAGGACCGGGAATCGAACCTGGGTCTCCCAATTGCCGGTCGGGTGCTCTGTCCGTTGAGCTATCCCAGCAGAACATTTCTCCAAGCCATTCAGAACACTATGTTAAATTAATTTCTGCAACTTGATCAGTGAAATATATCAAGCGATTACATTATATACTCACTTTAAAATCCTGCAATTTATACAGCCTTTTTGGCAATAGCCATAGTATAGTGTTAAAATAAAATTATAATGTTGAATTAGTATAACATGGGGGGTTAAATTCAAGAAAAAAGAATTTATGTAATCTACCTTCTGGAGTAAACAGAAGCCGACGAAATTTAAATGAAATGCTGCCGACAAAATTTAATAGATTAATAACATTTAATGTAATAATTACATCTCTTAAACAAAGCAGTATATGACTATAACAGTACTTGATGAATTATGCCATCAGTCAGATGGTCAGAAATTAATATAACAGTTTTACATTAAGTTAAGCAGTGAGACATGCTCAATTGTCGCAGTGCACAATTGGTCTAGAACTTTGTTAATAAACATGTTTAATATAAATAAAGTTAATATATGTACAATTTAGAATGTTAAAATAGTGTAATGTGTGATTTAAGAGACTTTAAGTTCTCGAAAAAATAATTTGTCACATATATTGAAGAGTAAACTTAAATACCGCCAACAAAATTTAAATGAAATACTGCCGTCAACAGTGGTTAAACAAAGATATATCAAACTATAACAAGATTCTACAAATTATGCTGTCAGATTATCAAAATTTAATATTAGATAGTTTTAAGTTAACTTTAGTTGTGAGATGCGCTCAATTGTCACAGGCACTCAGTTGTCACACACTCAATTGTCGTAGGCGCTCAGTTGTTGCAGAATCTGTTGAGGCAGCCAATACACAAAGCAATGTTATGAAATCACTTAAAGCTTTCCATAACAGTGTGGAAGAGATGCAGCATGGTAGTTAAGCAGTTAGAATATCTGCCTGGAAACTGGGAGACCTTGGTTTGAGTCCCACAATTGTCACTATTGTATCTGTTTATCCTCGGGCTTTAAGGCGCACAGCTCAATTCCTTATCCTTTCCCTTATTTGGAGGCATTTCCTGATAACATAGCCTTGTGAGTTGGTTGCCTCAACAAGGACCTCTTGTAGTTTTTGGTGCTACTATGAGTACACCACTTGCATTGCTCACAAAAGCTTTCCTTAGCAATGTTGAAGAGAACAGCGGTATTCAGCAATACAGTGGTATTCTTGTTGTTAGAATACCTGTCTGGAAAGTGGGAGAACTGAGTTGAAGTGCCTATCATTTTGCTATTTTTCACATCTGTGTATCTGAGGGATTTCACGCCTCATTAAAAATGTTATTGTTGAAACTATATTATATGTGGAGGTCATACCTCATTGAAGGCTATGCTTTTCAGATTTAAAGATCAATTTTTAATATAGTTGAAAATGTTTGCTTACATCTATAACAGTAATTTAAACTCTATATTCAAATAAATTTACAGCAATTATACAATACAGTTTATCTTTAGTTAAATTTTATATCTTAATAATTGGCTATTTTTAATCTGATGTCAGGTGTAGCATCTTCTCTATTTCTACTTCTCTTTGACAAGTTATCCCTAGATAATTCATAATGTCTATTTTCATCAGTCCATAGGTCTTCTTCTTATTCGTTGTCATATTTTGTTGTGTATGAATTTTTCAGTGCCTTTCTTCATTTGCTGGAGTCAGTCACTGAACTTCCTATTCTTCCCATTTTCAAGCTATTGCCATAGAATGACATTTCTTATTTTGTAGCTCTTCCAAAGTTACAAATTTGGAAGTAGTAAGGTAGTAATTTTATCTCTCATGACTTAAAAAAAATATTACTTAAATGAAATGCCTCGATTGAAATTCGGTTTGTTTAAAAATTATCAAACCACACTGTGGCAAATTCAGACGGATTTTTCAAGGTGTTGCTGTGTGTGTGTGAATTTGGGTTCTTTTGACGAAGTGACATATAAAACAGTCACCAAGTCCTTGAAGGCTGCATTTGAAATTTAAGTTGAATGTAATAAACCTTTCAGTTATTGAAATATTTTTATTCTCTGTAAGTTCTAATGGCTTGTATTCATGTTTATCGCATATGTATTATAACATATATATTAGCATCAGAACTATCACTCTATATAGCATATTATTGCATCATTGAAAATCAAGTATGAACACGTTATCATGAATGAGATGATGTTGAGAACTAGAAAAATTCTTCATGCATTCTGTTGGCGTTGGCCTAAAGACTGCCAGTTGCTCACTTATTCTTGAAGTGATTATTATTAGCAACTGTAACACATTTTAATTATCTAATTACATTAATTAGTTATACAATTTTTATCTTTCCACAGACAAAAAAAGTTGGCCAGGTGTGGGTCTTTTCCTCCAGAATACTTTCATATTTGTTGGATCTTTGGTGTACAAATTTGGAAGATCAGAAGACCTGTGGGGTTAAGAAATGAATATTCTTCTCTCTCTCGTATTAAATTTATTACTCTTATCACATCTTTTGCTTACCAAGCAAAAGGGATAATACATTTCCAACAGCATTTTTCTATGATAAGCTTATTGCTTACCACAATAAGCATACTTTTAATAAACATTTATATGCTTCCCTGAATAGTTTCATTTGCCAGATTGCGGTATGTTGGTTTGTTTGAAAATGTCACTTCTAACGCTGGTTTGTATTGTTCAAATATGACCACCTAGTAACAAACAAAGTAAGTTATTATAGTGGTATCTGTTCATAACAGAAACAGTACTTTCATACCAAAAGTAAATATCATAATTTTTTCTTTAGTTTTCTTAAAATTGAAATATATGTTATTTTATGAATCTTGTAAATTCGTTTAAATTTTGTGCTTTTTTATTTATTAAAGTACTTAAGAGTGCACATTATTTTTATGTATGCAGTATGTCCTGTCAGACATGAAAAATGTCTGAAACCCAGGTGTTTTGCTTTTGATGGCACTGCTGTAGCCATTGAAGTATCTTTCCAAAACATTTATGCATTCTACAAAGTCTCCCAAAATGCATGGATCAATGTTCTGACAACATAGTGTAATGGATAGTGCAGTTTCCTGGAAAGCAGAAAACCTGGGATTGAGACTCAGTTCTGTGAGACTTTTTTCATGTCCATTTCTCTTTGGGAATATTCATAGCTGCACAACTTTTTGTACTCTAACATCCTTATCCCTTGTATGCAGCAACATTTCATGCAAACATAATTGTAAATTATTACCTCATTTGTTCCTTTATTCAGCAAAGGAGCTGGAATGTAAAGGGATGTGGGAGGACCCAAGTAAAGGTATCGCCCTATGTTGAATCCATTGATGAAAATAACTCCTTTGCCCCAATTTCTCATGTCTATCCAAGTGTCTAAAGTTTCTTCAACTTCAAATGTTCCTCTCAAAAGAGCTGGGCCTTTCTCAATTGCCTTCTCACTCATGTTTCTCCACCCTTGGAGGCTTAAAAAAATGAGAAAAAACCCTTACTTCATGTGGCACGATGGAGTCCATGGAATAAAACAGTCTTTATGAGACACTTTCATTCTCATTATTAACTAATGCACATTTTTACGAACAGTTTATTGAATCATATTTCATTATTAACCAGTTTAAATAATAATTTATGGATTTTCTTGTCATTAAAACTGATTTTGTTGTTTAAAATAAGGGTAACCACTTTCTTAAACTGCAACTCAAGAAAATGGTGGTTAATTGGAGTAGATTGGTGTCTTTAAAACTTATATAACTGAATATATCAATTAATTACATTTATTTCTAATAGCTGTTAGTTGTTGAAATGAAGACTTATTTGTTACTGTCATTTTGTATTGTTTTTTTTAACTTACTAAATTATTTTTTGCTTGTTATTGTTATTTCAACTCTCTTGGAAAATTTTAATGCAGCTCATTTCCAAAATTTCCTTAACCCTTAAGGTGCCTGTGCTCATGCTGATATATCAGCACTTACTGAGTTTAAGGGTTCATGGTCAATACATAAAGATGAAGAAGCCTCATTGCTATGTATCAGTTATTTAACTTAAAATATGGAAGTCATGGATTTTATTACTTTAAAGGTTCAGTTTTAATTTTAAGGATTGAATTGATGAATTTGAATGCTGTTAGAAATTTTTCAGGTTGATGACCAGCCTTGATTAATTAAATCTTCATCTGATATGTGAGATGGTTTTAAATATCAAACATCCCCATCCATCTCCTATAAGATATATGTCGAAATCTAATTGTTTTAGAGAATGAAGAAAGATTCTCTAAGTAATAGTTTGGCCCTTTTGCCCTTTAAACTGACAGACTCTTCATTTGCAAGGCCAAACAATTGGATTCAAGGGGCATTATTTTCCAAAATTTAAAATTTTAATTTACATCTATATTTCCATCTATTAAAGGCTTTGGAAAAAAACAGAATGTTCCTAGTCTGAAAGAATTATATAACCATGAATACCACCTGCATACTATGTGTAATGTATTGAGGTATCCTTTGCTTCTAATGGCTATTTATCAAAATTAGAAGATATGATCTAAGTTATTGATGTTATGTGAATGAGATATTATTTAAACATTCTCTGAGTGATAACTTTTAACACACCTACAGTTGTTTTGATACACAAATACTGAATTTATTATTTTGATGGTGCAATGGCTTTTCTTACCTGTCTATCCAATCTTTCTCAAATTGAACAGCAGTTATTTCCCATCCCTTTTGTTCTATCCCATCAATCACTACTGGTCCTTCCCAAAGACCTTTTCTCTGATCAAAATCTTTTGGATAACCATAATTGCACCTTCCCCAGTTTTCCACAAGCAGATCTAATTGACGATCTCCAGCATCTGCTTCATTGAATGCAAATTCTTGATCACTGGAATGGTAGAAATTCATTTTTCTAAAACATCTGCATTCATTTTTTAATAGTTTGAAACTACTCTTGACACAACCCATTTATTTAACAATAAATTTATCTGACTTGACAAAAACTTTGTCTTACTAATAGAACCATGATAACTAGTTTTATTCACATTTGGCATTCCTTTGATTTTTAAAAACCAGATTGCATAATGTAGATATTTAATTGATATTTTGTTTACCAGTATAGATATGAACATAGTAAAATCCCCCTGCCACACGCCGGAAGGCGGCTTGCAGGGTACTTATGTAGATGTAGATGTAAAATTCTGTATGAATTGAAGTTTCATCAACATTACCTCAAGTCACAAAATTTTTGTATTACTTGTTACAGTTTAATGAAATTGGATTGTGAAAATTATCAACACCATCATGGTAAACAGTGCAACAGTGTTGGCATATTCAGGGAAACATTATGAACGCGTTTTGTTTTTCTTCTATTAGAGAGATCAAATGTTGATAGACTGAATCCTTAAGTATTTAATTATGTATGTATTGCTATTATTTATTTCATTCTCTTGAGGAGCTAAGAACATATGGGGTTGTCTTAGAATCGGGTTCATCTTAGATTTGTGCTAATACTATTCTTATTTTAATATTTAATTTTTGATTCAGTTATAAATTTGTGGTTCAAGGTCATTTTTCAAATTGACAGACAATAATATCCGACTCTTCTGCTTTGTATTTGCACTTCTATGTGTATAGTGAAGTCATTTCATTCTAATTAGTTTTTTCTCTTATATTTTATCCTCTCAATGCATTAAACTGGTATCTTATTAGCAAAGTTTGTGGGCAAATTATTTTTCTATTTGCAAAATGGATCATCAGTTATGGAAAATTATTATGCATTAAATGATTTTGTAATTTATAATTCAAATTACTTAACATTTTGCAGATTTTTAGATTTGAAAGAACGCTATGTTGTATGAGTCATTGCATTGTAAATAATTGTTTCTTCCTCTCCCTTTTGTATGCCATTTTTTAATTCAGTTTCATTTTGTTTTTTTAGTTTCCCTTTGTGCTACTTTTGCCATTTGTTTTGAGCTATAATTTTTTTCTTTCTTCTGAAGATAAAACTGTTTGAATGGCATATTATCTCTAAATGCCTAAATTTTAGTCATTGAGGTGATTTTTTGGATGTGCAGAACTTACCCATTGACCCAGTATCCAAATCCAGTCAGATCAGTTGGTTCAGATAATATATTTGTTTTTTGATCGCCATCCAGCATTAGCATAACAATGTCTCGAGGATGTCCTATTATTTTCAGATGAGAGTCAGTAGTCAAATTTACTCTTTTCCTATAGTTAATGTATCCATAGCTCTGGCCATTTAGATTGTTTATATTTAAAGATTCCATTGATTGCACTGTAGTTTCCTTCACCTTGTCCTTTGCATCCTAGTTAGAAATCATATTTTATGATTATCTTGGTTTAAATTGGTAACGTTTCATCTACTTAACTATCTCATATTACAATTCTTGCTATGATATCCTCGCCAGTCAAATAAGAAGTAATTGGGACAGATGGATATGCATATTTCTTGCTCTCCTTTGGTTTCTCTGGTAGTTTTGTTTTCACTGTATTATATTCAGATACTATGTTCTCCACAATGGAGTATTTTTCTGTGTAATCACCAGCCTCACTTAACGGAGCAGCATAGTCTATTAAAATAATTTCATAAAAAACAAGTTAGGTTTTTTGTGAGTGCATTAGGCTTCTTCTCAATGTTTTGCAAAGTACTATCACTTTGTGATTAAAATTATACTATTAATATTTCAGACGGTATTTTGCTTTTTCCATAAACTAATGTGAGTCTGGAGAAGTTAGCAGTGAAAAAGTCTTACCATAACTTGAGGCATCGTAGGCATAGAATGGTGAAGATGAAAGTGGATCAGCTCCGTTCATGAAGCCAAAATCTGTGCCACCAAAGAACATGTAGATGTTGACTGATGCATTCAAATTTAGAATCTTCTTCAAAGTGTCTTGAAATTCTATCAAACAAAATGATTTCAGCTAATTAAAACATTAGAAATTAGCTTCCCACAAAAATGTTTTATAATATCTATTCAAAGCTAGCAGTAATTTAATTCTAATTTAAAGAGTTATTTTTCACATTTTATCTGAAAAATGGTGGAAAAGAAAGTTATAATCTAGTACTGTAAAAGATATTCAAGTGTAACAATTCAGTGCCGTCACAAGGAAAGCAGTTGAAATTCTGAAACCTGAAAAAAATCATTCACATTATTATATACATTCAGCTAGAGGTCTGATATTCCTAAAATGTAGATTAACCACTCTACCAAAGGATTATGCTTGATAATTGGCACCAATGGAAAATTTTTCAGTTAATATATATCTGTGTATATTTTTTAGTTTACACATTTCAATGAAATATGTTATGTTACAAAGATGGTTCAGTATAATGTGACTTTAGAGTTTTAAAAATCTTTAAAGAGTCAAGTTTCCAAGCAAAAATACAATGTGTTAATTCCATCAGTGAGATTTGTGGTTAGAGAACTTCTTTCAGTTTCAACTACCTTTCCATTGGAAGAATTAATTTTGAACTCTATAAGATGAGGATGTCCTTGGAGATTCCAGCAGAGGTGGGTTTCCTAAAGTTTACCTTGGAAACTGAAAATCAACTTCCCTTCCTGGACATCTTATTAAAGAAGGAGAGTGGAAAACTAAGAGACAGAAAGAGACTTGCACTGACCACTTTCAAAATGTTAATTTCAACTAATATGATGTAACCAAACTAGAGTTAGACCTTGTTATAAACCAATGTATCTGTCTACCAAAATCAAAAAATTCAAAACTTAGGTTGATGAAACAATTTCTATGTCTACCAATGTGTGGTATGTGCCTTTGACTCTCGTATGAAAATCACTCTAAAGATCCTTCAGGATAAATCAAGTTTTATACCATTACCATAGTAATGTGTTTTCACAAAATGCATCAGAGTGATTCTGGCACATTATACAGGCATAGTATTTAAGTAGACAACTTGAAAAAGATTTCTGTGTAAAATCAAGTAATCTACTAAGAAAAGAATCATGCTTTATTTTATTTTTTAATTAGTACATACATTTACCTGCATTGGAGAGACCAGTTTGGTGGTTTTCATCGAGCCAATGGTCATACCATCCACTCCAATATTCCATCACCATCAAAGCCCTGTTTGGTTGTAGTTTCTTCAAGGCTTGTAGTTGGAATTCTGGATCCTTAGAGAATGTAGCTGTCTGAAGTACTGTGGGGTGGATAATACCAGGTATTTAGAAGAGAAGTAACACGTTTCTGGCAGAGTGTCTTTGAATAAAATGCTCACCGTCAGGTAGAGATCCTATGTCTCCAACACTTCCAGGTGTGTCACAAGTAGTGAACAAACCTTCCAGCCCATTTTCTTCAAATGTTTTCTTGATAAATCTAAGATATTCTTTATCTCTGGGACTACTTTTGTCCCCAAAATCACCATATTCATTTTCAATCTGTAATTCAAAGATGCCCTTCTGAATAATTCAGTCATGAGTGAAATCAATATGCTAAGGTGTTACTTTGTGGAAAGCCATGACAGAAGAAATGAAAATTTACCAAGTTTTCTCTTTCTTCATCCCCCAATTCAATTACGGTTTGATGATAATACTGGTAAATGCATACATAAATGGAGGCTTTTAATGAAAATGAGGTTTATTTATTGTAATATTGTATATATTATAATTTTTTCTGGGAAGCGCTTTGCTTCCAATGAAGAAGTTGAGAGGCCGTAGATGGATATTTTCACACAAACATAAGACGTCTACTGCAACAATACGTGTAAACAAACTACTTGAAGAACAAGTTGACATTTGTCTTACGAACTAATGACACGTGCGCCCAGGCAGGGATCATAAATTTTCGCTGATTGGAACACCATCTCTGTGTCAGGCCAAGAAATTTTCACCTTACCCTCGTATATAATATTTAAGAGTATGTTTCTCAGTGTAACACTAAGCATCAAAGCAAGTTTATGGGTAGGATACTCTAACAATAAATCATTTTTCTAATAGTGTACATGCACTCTTTGACTCCAATTGTGATAAATATCAACCTGATAAAATTAAACATTTTTGCATTAAATGACTGAATGTAGGATTGAACGTGAGGAAATTTGGTGAAACTTGTTTTTTCCTCCTCCAACTTTTTATTCAAATCTAAACTACTCTATGATTGAAGATCGGACAGTTTTCTCCTTCAGAGTACATCTCTAATTGGAAGGACTTCATTCCCTCAAACCACTCTTACTTTTCAATTTTATGATTTGGAGATTATTTGCTGTTTTTGCTTTCGATGATTGCACATCCACAATTACTTTTTTCATCTAATATAAACAGTATTTTTTTGTTATACAAGCTGATGAAGATGGTAGAGGATTAGTTTTGTAAGCTATTTCTATTTCTGCTGTTTTTAGTTTCCTTTCCTCTTTCCAAATGATTTTCACTTTTTCTACAATTTAAGCCTTTTTGCCCAATACCCAATTTTTAAATTACAAATATTCTCCATTTTATTTTCACTGTGCACCACCAGCGAGACTGAAAAATGAAATAACTTAAAAAGGAGCATATTTGTACTACTTTCCTTTGCTCAAACAAGCAACGAATTTATACATTAAAAATTATATTTAGTAATTTTAAAATTACAAAAATGAATAATCTGGTAATTTTCAAGTGTTACTTACCTGAACAATTATAATTGAGCCACCTTTTATGAATTGTAAGTCCACCAACTGAGGGAGAAGATTGTCAAAATAGATTTTGACTCTCTCGGTAAAATAAGGATCACTTGTTCTGACACTTACATTTGGTGTTCTCAGNTTTTATCAAAGTTCTTGAAATTTTGTAATTATATGAATGATTCACGATTAAAATAAAATTCTGTGATTATTTTCCTTTCTTTATACACTTGTCTCAATTTTGCAGGGCCATTGTTTCTCGTTTAATTTTCTTAAAGAAATAACCTCTGCAAATCATGAAAACGTAATTTACGTTAATCTCTTATGGAAACGTATAATGGGCTCCTGGGTTTGAACCCAGGCCTTTACAGAGATGAGAATAGTTTTCCAAAGAAGAGTATTGAGTTTGGTGGTGTATTATAGTAATGTTTGTGATGTGAATGTAAATGCAGCTTTATTTTCAACAAATCTTAAATACATACCAAAGAAATAAATTTCTGCTTTTTTATGAAATGGGAACTTTTCACAATTATATTCGTAGTTACCAGTAGAAAAGCTGTCTTCTTATTGATTGCCAGTTGAAATTTCCCATTAAAACTGTGAATGTACCATGCCTGCTGATGGCATTTATCTTTAACCAACTTAAAATCTAAAGCACAATTTAGGAAATAAAAGAATATTCAACAATGAGTAACATCTTCAATAAATGATAGGTTAACTTGTGAATTCCTATGACAATATTCTTTATACATTCAACTAATTCCAGCTGCAACTGCTTCCTAGATTTCCTTCCTAGAAAATCATTTATATAAAAAGCAATTGAACTCAAACTGCAATTTCATTTCATGCTTCAGGGAAAGTATAAGGACTTTACATTGCACATTGAGGTATGCGCATTAAAACCCAGGGATAAACAGATGTGAAAAATTAGTGACATGACTGGGACTCGAACCCAGGTCTTCCTTTCTCCAGTCAGGTATTCTACCACGACACATCTCTTTCATGCTGTTAAGGGAATGCTTTTGCAAGCAGTGCAAGTAGTGATTCACATAGTGGCACCACAAGAGGACCTCATTAAGGCCATGGCTGGACAACTGAGGGTGTCTTACAACTAAAGTTAACGTAAAAACTATCTAATATTATTTTTGATAATCTGACAGCATAATTTGTAGAATCTTGTTATAGTTTGATATATCTTTGTTTAACCACTGTTGACGGCAGTATTTCATTTAAATTTTGTTGGCGGTATTTAAGTTTACTCTTCAATATATGTGACAAATTATTTTTTCGAGAACTTAAAGTCTCTTAAATCACACATTACACTATTTTAACATTCTAAATTGTACATATATTAACTTTATTTATATTAAACATGTTTATTAACAAAGTTCTAGACCAATTGTGCACTGCGACAATTGAGCATGTCTCACTGCTTAACTTAATGTAAAACTGTTATATTAATTTCTGACCATCTGACTGATGGCATAATTCATCAAGTACTGTTATAGTCATATACTGCTTTGTTTAAGAGATGTAATTATTACATTAAATGTTATTAATCTATTAAATTTTGTCGGCAGCATTTCATTTAAATTTCGTCGGCTTCTGTTTACTCCAGAAGGTAGATTACATAAATTCTTTTTTCTTGAATTTAACCCCCCATGTTATACTAATTCAACATTATAATTTTATTTTAACACTATACTATGGCTATTGCCAAAAAGGCTGTATAAATTGCAGGATTTTAAAGTGAGTATATAATGTAATCGCTTGATATATTTCACTGATCAAGTTGCAGAAATTAATTTAACATAGTGTTCTGAATGGCTTGGAGAAATGTTCTGCTGGGATAGCTCAACGGACAGAGCACCCGACCGGCAATTGGGAGACCCAGGTTCGATTCCCGGTCCTCTTAGACTTTTTTCAAGTCCTTTCTTCCTTTGGATTTAACATAGTGTTGATAAAAGTAGAATATTGAAATAGAATGACATGTTATGTAAGGGTATTCAAATTAAAGAAAGAAATAACATATTCAGTGGAGATTTCAGAGTAAATAGAAACACGGCTGACAAAATTCAATATTTTGATTTTTCATAATAGCATTTCACAAATTATGTAATAAGAAAAGACTGCCAATCAGTAGTTTACTTACTGAAATGATGGTCCAAAATGAATTCAAAATTGTGTGTGAACATAAAAGATAAATGGTTGAAGAGTTCAATATGTTATTTAAAGGTCATAATTCAAAACGGAAAAAATTTATAAGATGCTTATTTATTCAGTAACTGAAATTAGAAAAAAGGATTTAGATATTTTTGAATAATCATCGGTAAAACAGTAATCTGCAAATAAAAGAGAAGGCAAAACTGACACCTCCAATGTTTTATTACTCAAAAGAGTGTTAAGGTTAACGTTCAATATTAG
>KZ308718.1:377975-391242 GCA_000376725.2 Ladona fulva | reverse complement strand
TAATTCATTGTTAATATGTGAGTTTTGCTATCAATTAATCTTTGTATCTTTTGGAAGTCTTGTGAATGATTGAGACAAAATTATTTTGTTTCCGATCATTTCCTAATATAAACATGAGAAAATACTTCAGATGTACCATATTTTTATTACAGAAGCTTATTGTTTGATAGAAAACTGCTAAACAATTACATGGATGTAGATGCGAACTAAAGTTCTGGATAGCCGAGTGTTCAGAAAAAAGCTCAATAAGGAAACTTAATGTAAGTAAATCGTAAGAAACGAAATTTTAAAGTTTTATGTATATCGCAATGTAGAAGAATTGTTGTCATTTGAGTAAAATATCTAAAAGTACATTCTGAGAAGCGCATATTTAAGTGTTATAGATGAGAAAATTACATGTATATATTTTGTTTCAGGCATTCTTTTTCTGTTCCTGACATTGTGGTGAGGAAAAACTCTAGATTTTTCTGAGGAAATTGCCCTGCATTGGTAAGTTTTAATTTCTTTTGTACATTTTTCGATGTTAGAAGATATAATCTACTAATGTTAAAATTTCTCATATCACTGTCGTTATGTATGTTGCTCTGGTTAACAATGTAAATTGTAAATAAAAAAACTTCCTCGTTGACAACTATGTGATGCACGTTATTAAGATATACTTGGATTAATATCTTTAAGAATCCGATAAAATACCTAAAGACTACCTCAAAATAACGACATTCGACTCATTGTTATTGTAACTGGTAAATCGTTAAGATTTAGTAATGAGAACTATATTGTAACTCATTCGTAGTTAGTAGTACCTTTCATGGTAACTTTACTACTAATCATATATCGAGACTATCACCTAAAGTAGATAGAAATCATTCAAATCGGTGTAAACTTGGCATCGTCGTCGTTGGCTAGTACTTTTTCTGAGAATCCTGATCATAGGCAAATGCTACCTGTAAATAATAGCTCAAGCTGGCAAATAAAATGTCGTAATTATAAGATATCAGTAGCAAACAAGGAACCATCTGTCATAGTGAGTGATATTAATTTGTGAAGCATAGATTGTTGGGGCTCCCGATAGCCAAGTGGGCAACGCGTTTGACTTCGGTGAAAGCGGTCCCGGGTTCGATTCCCGGTGGGGGCCCACGTGCAAAATGACCTAAGCTGTCGAAGCACTTTTAACCATACTGATACTGCATAGATTGTTACATGGATGATCATATCCATGGACATGCTGATGTTTCTAATACATATAAAACAGATTTTTGGTCATAATATGTGTTCAATATAGTATATTGAATAGTCAATGTTGATTTTGTCTCTACCAACTTGGATACTGAAAAACTATCAATAATAAAAATTACTGCATGGAGCTAAAGAAATTGATGGTGATATTTATATTTTATGTTTATTTAGATATAAAATTTATTCTAATACACTCGGTTCCTTCTTTTTATAGAAGCTGAAAAGAACTAATAAATGGCCTAGATATCTCACCTAAGCGGAGTAGTGATATGCTGTAGGAGAATGTGATGGGCGAACTATACACTCCTTTGGAAAACAACGTAAGATGAGGCTGGCAGAAGCAAAANATGACACGTGCGCCCAGGCAGGGATCATAAATTTTCGCTGATTGGAACACCATCTCTGTGCCAGGCCAAGAAATTTTCACCTTACCCTCGTATATAATATTTAAGAGTATGTTTCTCAGTGTAACACTAAGCATCAAAGCAAGTTTATGGGTAGGATACTCTAACAATAAATCATTTTTCTAATAGTGTACATGCACTCTTTGACTCCAATTGTGATAAATATCAACCTGATAAAATTAAACATTTTTGCATTAAATGACTGAATGTAGGATTGAACGTGAGGAAATTTGGTGAAACTTGTTTTTTCCTCCTCCAACTTTTTATTCAAATCTAAACTACTCTATGATTGAAGATCGGACAGTTTTCTCCTTCAGAGTACATCTCTAATTGGAAGGACTTCATTCCCTCAAACCACTCTTACTTTTCAATTTTATGATTTGGAGATTATTTGCTGTTTTTGCTTTCGATGATTGCACATCCACAATTACTTTTTTCATCTAATATAAACAGTATTTTTTTGTTATACAAGCTGATGAAGATGGTAGAGGATTAGTTTTGTAAGCTATTTCTATTTCTGCTGTTTTTAGTTTCCTTTCCTCTTTCCAAATGATTTTCACTTTTTCTACAATTTAAGCCTTTTTGCCCAATACCCAATTTTTAAATTACAAATATTCTCCATTTTATTTTCACTGTGCACCACCAGCGAGACTGAAAAATGAAATAACTTAAAAAGGAGCATATTTGTACTACTTTCCTTTGCTCAAACAAGCAACGAATTTATACATTAAAAATTATATTTAGTAATTTTAAAATTACAAAAATGAATAATCTGGTAATTTTCAAGTGTTACTTACCTGAACAATTATAATTGAGCCACCTTTTATGAATTGTAAGTCCACCAACTGAGGGAGAAGATTGTCAAAATAGATTTTGACTCTCTCGGTAAAATAAGGATCACTTGTTCTGACACTTACATTTGGTGTTCTCAGGAGCCAACTAAATATACAGAAAGTGAATGCAATTATCCATTTCAGTAATGCAATGTAAAACAATCTGGGTAGAAGTTGTATACCTTGGAAGACCTCCAAATTCCCATTCTGTGCAAATATATGGCCCTGGGCGTATTATGACCAGTAGATCTTCCTCTTGTGCTGTTTTTATAAATCTCCTCACATCAAGGAACTTTGAGAGAAAGCTTTCACCATTCCCAAAATCAAACTCTCCTTTTCGTGGCTCATGTAGATTCCATGGAATGTACCTGATAATTTTGAAGAATTTATGCTTTAATGATGTTAGCATCTTTCCTTTTCTGCCCAAATAAGATGTTTAAAGCACCCTTTTATCACTTTTACGTGCCAACTTTTATATTCTATATATTTTTCAGACTGCAATGTAGTCAAAGATGAGTATGGTCATAATACAATGGTAACAATTACATGACTGTAACTTGATGAATTTATTTCAGCTACTGTCTGTAACTGAGTAAGATTTTATTTGGCTGCTCCTTCAAAGAGTTAGTAGATTCAACTACTGAAACTACAATTTACGAGGGTTGTTCAATAAGTACTTAAAAAGCCAAGACATGGTGATCATTGTATCATAAATGCTTCGTTTTCAGTTAGCATCATTACTCACTAGATAGTTATTAAAGTCTCAGTAATATCCATTACATGGTTTCATTTTTATGGTGGTTTTTTGGGATCCTTGTGGAATCATCCACACTGATTACTTGGGAAAAGGTCAAATGATAACTGGAGAGTATTATTTGTCGTTATTGCAGCTGCTGAGCGAAGAAATCACGAAAAAACATCTTCGAAATGGAAAAAGATCCTCTTCTATCATGTCACAATGCACACCTGTGCAGTTTCGATGGCCAAAATTATGGGATTAAAGTTCAAATTATTATAACATCCACTGTATTAACCAGATTTGGCCACCAGTGATTTCTTTTTATTTCCTAACTCGAAAAAGTGGTTCAGCAGATGATGGTTCACATCGAACAAGGAGGTCATCACCCAAACAGATGCTTATTTTGAGGACCTTCCGAAATCCTACTTTTTGGACGGCTTAAAGTTGAAGAAACACTTGGAAAAATGTGTAGAGTTAAAAGAAGATTATATTGAAAAATGAAACAAAAAATCTACACAAAATAATTTGTTTTTCTATCTTTTTCGAAGAACTTATGTTTGATAATTGGCACCAATGGAAAATTTTTCAGTTAATATATATCTGTGTATATTTTTTAGTTTACACATTTCAATGAAATATGTTATGTTACAAAGATGGTTCAGTATAATGTGACTTTAGAGTTTTAAAAATCTTTAAAGAGTCAAGTTTCCAAGCAAAAATACAATGTGTTAATTCCATCAGTGAGATTTGTGGTTAGAGAACTTCTTTCAGTTTCAACTACCTTTCCATTGGAAGAATTAATTTTGAACTCTATAAGATGAGGATGTCCTTGGAGATTCCAGCAGAGGTGGGTTTCCTAAAGTTTACCTTGGAAACTGAAAATCAACTTCCCTTCCTGGACATCTTATTAAAGAAGGAGAGTGGAAAACTAAGAGACAGAAAGAGACTTGCACTGACCACTTTCAAAATGTTAATTTCAACTAATATGATGTAACCAAACTAGAGTTAGACCTTGTTATAAACCAATGTATCTGTCTACCAAAATCAAAAAATTCAAAACTTAGGTTGATGAAACAATTTCTATGTCTACCAATGTGTGGTATGTGCCTTTGACTCTCGTATGAAAATCACTCTAAAGATCCTTCAGGATAAATCAAGTTTTATACCATTACCATAGTAATGTGTTTTCACAAAATGCATCAGAGTGATTCTGGCACATTATACAGGCATAGTATTTAAGTAGACAACTTGAAAAAGATTTCTGTGTAAAATCAAGTAATCTACTAAGAAAAGAATCATGCTTTATTTTATTTTTTAATTAGTACATACATTTACCTGCATTGGAGAGACCAGTTTGGTGGTTTTCATCGAGCCAATGGTCATACCATCCACTCCAATATTCCATCACCATCAAAGCCCTGTTTGGTTGTAGTTTCTTCAAGGCTTGTAGTTGGAATTCTGGATCCTTAGAGAATGTAGCTGTCTGAAGTACTGTGGGGTGGATAATACCAGGTATTTAGAAGAGAAGTAACACGTTTCTGGCAGAGTGTCTTTGAATAAAATGCTCACCGTCAGGTAGAGATCCTATGTCTCCAACACTTCCAGGTGTGTCACAAGTAGTGAACAAACCTTCCAGCCCATTTTCTTCAAATGTTTTCTTGATAAATCTAAGATATTCTTTATCTCTGGGACTACTTTTGTCCCCAAAATCACCATATTCATTTTCAATCTGTAATTCAAAGATGCCCTTCTGAATAATTCAGTCATGAGTGAAATCAATATGCTAAGGTGTTACTTTGTGGAAAGCCATGACAGAAGAAATGAAAATTTACCAAGTTTTCTCTTTCTTCATCCCCCAATTCAATTACGGTTTGATGATAATACTGGTAAATGCATACATAAATGGAGGCTTTTAATGAAAATGAGGTTTATTTATTGTAATATTGTATATATTATAATTTTTTCTGGGAAGCGCTTTGCTTCCAATGAAGAAGTTGAGAGGCCGTAGATGGATATTTTCACACAAACATAAGACGTCTACTGCAACAATACGTGTAAACAAACTACTTGAAGAACAAGTTGACATTTGTCTTACGAACTAATGACACGTGCGCCCAGGCAGGGATCATAAATTTTCGCTGATTGGAACACCATCTCTGTGNTCACTTTTTGAGCTAGTTTGTTTACTACGATCCCTTCTAAATACATTGTATTTATAAAACAAGCCAAGTTCTGAAGAGCAGACACTGTCATTTAACCAGGTTTCTGTGAAACAAATAACATCCAGACTAGCAAATACACTTGATAAACGTAACTGAGAGAGTTTTGTTCGCATTCCACGAACGTTTTGATAGTATAGTTCGAAACTTAGTTTTTTGAAGGCACATTATAGTTAACAATTTTGGGTATACCATTTAAATACCTTATTGTGATATCTGTACCTTATTGTGATATCTGTTAGTACAAGTACAAATTAAAATGAATTAAATCCATTTGGTTGTCTTCAGATGTGACTACATTGAACATCGGCAATAGGATCAATAATTGTTCATTAGTTTTAATATTTCATGCCTTTAAATCTTCCTGACAAAAGTCAAAGAAATTGCTTATTTTTCCCTTATTAGTTTCGAATATTATTGCTGCCAGATTTGGGATGCGCATGAGATGGAATTAGCCTCAGATTTGGAGATGGCCCTAGATATAGTTGCCCCTTTCTTAGAGAAGATTACAGGTATGACAGTTGCATGTATGTTGTTTACTGTGCAGAAAATGCAGAACCTGAAATTTTCCACTATTTGTTTTGAGATCTTCCAAACAAAACTGTAAGAATGTAGTTGGAATATCTAAGTAGAGTCTAGGGAATTGCAAAAATTATCCTTTTTGAGTAATATCTGTTGCTGAGGTGTGAGGGCAAAGTTTCCACTTAAAGTCGAAGCTGTATCAATTAGCAACAAGATGCAATTGAAAGGAGCTCCACAATCTATCCTGCTTGGCTTCTTAGAAAGTAAAGGAAGAGTATCTTAGTTTTAAATTTTGTTCTTCTCTCTGTAATTGATGGCCTTATTTTTAAGCTGCAACCAATCAAAATGACTGCCTTTAGGCATTTATGAAGCTGAATTTAAGGTCTGATTGATTACATTTCCTTACATTTATGTAAGGATTGTTCTCAACACATGATTGTTTTTAGTTTTTACAAATTCAATGATAATTTCAAGTTCTATAATTCAGTTCTTTAGAAAACATATTAAAAATACCTATGGGAGTGATATTCCCTAATTTAATGCTCATTACTTCACATTACTATTATGGGTTTAAGATTTAAAGGAGATGACCTAAACTAGACTAGGCTTCTCTAAGAGCAAGATTCTTCATCGGTGGAAAAAAATGCATAGAAAAAGGTGTTAATTTATTAGCTTTGAGGATTACTTGGAGAACTGATCAGTTCTCCAAGAAGAAGCATGTCTCAGAGCCAATTGATCACATTTATTTTGAAGGATCTTTGCAGTAAGCATCTTTAATATGTAATTTTTCTAATTAAAATTGCACAATGTTATTATCTACTTTATTTTAGATTAATTTTTGTACAGTAGGAATGAAACATTCTTTCAGAATCATCGATATTTGATTCCTGGTTTAATTTTTATCATCAATTATTGAATGCATTAAATTTCATGGAAAGTGGTAATGTGTTTCACTGGAGAATAGGTACATCAGTGAACTTTACTTCTGCTGCAGGAGCATAATACTCAAACATCATGACCTGTAAATGAAGAATACAGAGTTTTGTCATAATATTGATTTACTTTAATTATACATCTTAAACAATTGCGCCTATTAACTCACCTCATTTAATCCAGAATGAAGAAAAGGTGCAGGAATAAAAATGGTTTTTGTTGGGCCCAAATAAAAATATCGTCCCATATTAAAACCATTAATAATAACAATACCTTTTCCCCATTTACTCATATCAATCCAAGTGTCAGCTGGCTCACCCTCTATCTCAAATGTTCCTCGCACCAATATTGGCCCATTTTCTGCTTCAATCATGGTTGATGTCTTCCATCCATCCAACCTATGAATTAGAAGAATAATGTGATTTCTTTTTCTATTTATTGTTATAAATTTTGCTTTGCAGAAAATTAATGAAGATGCCAATACAGCAATAATAGGTTTCAAGGTGAGGGAAAGGTCAAAAATGAAGAGCAAAAACTGTGAGGCTTAAATCTTGAGGATAAAAAGATGTGAAAAATGGTAGCATAACTTGAACTCAAACCTAGGTCTCCCACTTACCAGGCTGGAGTTTGAACCACTGAATTACAATGCCACATCTGTTAAGTGATCAAAGTGGGAGATCAAGTCCCAGTCATGTCACTATGTTTTAATGTGCAAAGTTAATTCCTTATCCTTTCCCTTATTTCATTCCCTGGGGAGGTTTCCTCATAAAATCAGTTTACGAGTTGGCGAAGACCTCTTGCAGTGGTTGTTGCAACTTGCATTGCTCAAAAATTAATTATACTTTCCCTCTTTCTACACAAATTTTCTGCCACTCTTTCTGCAGGAGGATGGGACGTCTGAACCCCACTGACACTCCCTGGCAATGCCATTGCACACTACATTATGTGAACTCACCTTTTCACCCATTCTGACTTGAACTGAAGAGCAGTGATTTCCCAGCCACTCTGCTCCACCTTATCTATGATAACTGGTCCTTCCCAAAGACCTTTCTTCTGCTCAAAGTCTTTTGGAGTCCCATAATTGACACGACCACAGTTCTCAACAAGAAGATCTAAAGTATGTTCTCCTGCATCATTCTCCTCAAAATTGAAAGTTTGGTTGCTGAGATAAGAACAAAATTCCACCAATGTTTATTTCTTTATTTATTCATCTCATACAGAGAAATCCCTTTATCAGCAAAAATATTTAAATTAAAGATTGCAATATTATGACTATATTTATGCTGTAATGATTTTAAATGNATATTAAGTAATTTTAAATACGATGCATTTTGTGTTTCATTGTAATTATTTAAAGTATATGAATACCTGTAAATACTAAACAATTTCAGCTTCATAAAGCAATCATGAATGTTAAAAGACATTTCAACAAGGGACAATTATCAGCATCCTATGAAGAGAGGCGCACAGTTATCATGCTACATATTATTCCTAAATTCTTACTTGTAGCACTACGAGAATAATGTGAATATATTCCAATAACCCCACAGAAACATATAAAATTAAGAAGGCTTTCTTATGTTTGACTTTACAACGATTTATACATAAAACTCACGTTTCAACTGTGTTTAATCCAGCAGCTCTTAACTTTCGCAGGCGATCTCTCCAATAGTTTGGATGGAGCCTAAAATAGTGAATAGCTCCACTGAAAATTGTTATATCCTTGCCATTCAACTTGAATCCACTCTCTGGAGCTTCAAGAGAACTTTTGATTCCACCTTCAGAATAGT
This sequence comes from Ladona fulva, assembly GCA_000376725.2. Taxonomy (NCBI): domain Eukaryota; kingdom Metazoa; phylum Arthropoda; class Insecta; order Odonata; family Libellulidae; genus Ladona; species Ladona fulva. Next base: position 382,566 of record KZ308718.1, on the reverse strand, counting down.
ACTCATACAAAGTAGGCAGTGTGTGGCCACAGGTCATCTACACAAGACATACAGCAAATTAATGCACATACCATTTATTGCAATAACAAAATACTTTTCTCGATTGCCGTCATATTATTGAATTGTCAATGATCTCAGATTCAAAATTATAAAAGAAACCACTCTCACCTCATACAAACTAAAAATTACAAGAAAAATAATCATCCTAGAAGGTGATGAATCCATTTAGAAAATTTGAAAAATTTTGTTGAAATATTTTTAAATGCTTAAGAACAGATAAGCATTTGGAATCTCCACATTCTCTCACATGTCCAAGGCATTTTCTTAATCTTTCAAACAATCTTTTTTCTGCCTGAAAACATTTAATCTCTTTTGATAAGATAGTAGATATGACAAAAATGCAGTTAGTCCACTTTTATCAATGGTATCTTGTCTATGCTATTCTTGAGCCTCCTTCAAGTTCTGTGAAGTTAGCTCTCTATTTGCAGATGAATATATAAAACCTTTGGAATGAAGGTTTACACTGCAAGAAGGTTCCATGATGCACCTCCTACTCTATATTGACCTCCAAAATGCTCAAATATAATTTTGAAACAAGCAAATGAATTCAGAATAATGAATTTTCTTAGCTTAAAGATTCAAATGTAATCCTACCTATAATACACCTTTTAGAAATTTGAAAAACTCCATTTCTATAAAATTTTCTGCTGATTTATGTAAAGATGTTCTCACAAATGACAAAGTAGCTTTATATAATGACTTAGTAGTTAGTGAAATTGAAGCAAGTGGTCTTTACATTACAAAAACACCATGATATGGCTTTTTTTTAGTATTAGGTACATTTTCAGTGCAAATCTTACATATGATTTGAATAATAATATTTTTAAGATTAGTATAATTTCTTCTTATTCATTAGCATAATTAAAGGTAACTTAATAATAATATAATTTGGATGTGCAACAATCTCGCTTTCCTTTTCTCAGTTTAGCATTTGTTTGTTTGTAATTGAATAACTAGAAAATGTACCAAATTGATATAACACTACTCCTATTTATATAGGGAGAGTCCAAATTATCTCTCTGACTGAGGTTAAAGTGAGTGTAGACACCACTCTTTCATCGACACATTCATGAATCATGTTCATTCCCATTCATTTGTCTATCTCTATAAACTCCTTAAATTTTAAAGCAGATTGCAATTAAAAGAAATCTTGATATCACATGTTTACATCATCACACTATTGGTTAGTGTCTGAGGAATATGCATACTTTGCCCAATCAACAACTCTCTTTTATGTGATCAAGAATAGAAAAACATGAAATTGGAGAATTTTCCTCCCGGTGGCTGAAGAACATATTGCGAGCATAGTTCTTGATATAAAATATTAAAGCCAAGCAATTGAGGACTAAAAAGATATTTTTTATCTTTATAAAAGAAATGACTATCAATTGATTTGTAGAATAATACTGTGTATTTTCATTTGAAATTTTATATACCGCTTACTACATCTGAAAAAGGAAAATTGATTACAGAAGTAAAAATTTAACTGTAAGCGTTTACATTGTCTGAAGATATTAATTGTATAACGAATATCCGAGTTCCATTTAGAGGAGTCTCCAACCGCTGAGATCGGACCTGAGATTTGCCTCCTTACTGCACATGTGCGACAAATTTTGTCTTATTAATGATTACACGGTAACGTTTAACATTTAATTCAACAGTAAACACATTTATAAAAACCAACATATGAATGATTTAAAGTTGCGCAATAAAACCGGGTAATTAATATACAAATTCGCAACCCAAGAAATATAATGATTAAACCTGGAGACAAAGAATAAAAACCCGAAAAAAAATCAGTAGATTTTGCAAATGCATCGCTATTTTTGCCACTCCTAAAGGTAAGAAAAGATACCAAATTACATTCGTTGGAGAGGAATTGCTGTTTACAGCAGTGGTTCACTTAAGTAGGCTAAAATCCTTACATTCATTTTTTTGTTTCGCGGGCCCGCAAAATGTGTATTTCTGGCATAGCACGGAGGATTTCTTTACAAAGATGAGCTTCCTTTTCAAGTTTTAATGAGACAACTTCTTAATAATATACATGTGATGTTAGTATCAGTAGCTTGCCAGATGTATGATGTTTTCTGTCGAATACTCAAAATTCAGCTCGCCATGTTTCTTCCGCGCAGGAAGCAAACAGTAGAATATACAGCAACCACCGCGCGATATGAAATCATGGTTTCAACATATTTCGGTCTATCAATAACTAACTATCAATAAGCTAACCCGATTCCTTAAGACAAAACGATCCTATGGACGTGATTCCCCTTAGTTTTCCAGATATTTGCTGTTCTTGTTGCATCTTCCGGAGCCCATTTCGGTCTATCTTCCCTAATTTCCAGAGGTGTATTTCCTGCTTATCCGATTCCTCGAGACGTTTTCTAACGAAAAGTTCGTATGAATATACGTACGATTCCGCTTAGTTTTCCAGATATATTTGCCATTTCGATGCAAAACAGACCTATTCGGATTCAAGAAACTTTTAGACTAACTGGTTTTCATCATTCACATACATTATTTAAATTATAATACCGTTCATAGTCGGTAAGAATCCAGTTCTGTGATATTTGCTTATTTCTTCATTGCCTTCGAAATCAAACTTCAACCGCGAACTGCACATGAATATAAAATGCTGTTTAGAAATTCATGAATCTGAAAAACTTTGAAGTATTATGATTGAAAGGAGTAGTACGGATTGAGACCATATGGTCATTTAAATCATATGATGTAAATTTTTATGGCGATAATTTCTCATCCCTTTTAAAAATCGCGTTTCCGACAAGATTGTGCAATACAACTTTTCCTCTGTCTATGATAGTTCTTGGCTACGTATTATGCCGTAATAGACTTGGCTGAGAAGTCCACACCTGTCGATTTCTCGGACTGTGTTTCATAACCAGTGATGGGTAAAGTACTAAAAAAATGTAATCGGGCTCAATTACAATTACACTGTCAAATTTGTAATTAATTACAATTACAAATTATTCTTTGAAAAATTAATTAGTAGGATTACAATTACTTTTTATTTTGCTCCTGTAAATGATGCAATCACAGTCAATATTTTCCCAAACGGAGTAGTACTAACATGCAAACCAACATTTGAGTTATTCTTTAATGCCATAGCATTAAATAATAATTAAATAAAATGTTGGATTTAGGCACTTTAGGCATAAATATTTAGGCACTATGATTACTAGCGTAATTATAGTACTTAAATATTTATGTTCTACCAAAATTTACACCTGTGGATGAGGATCCCACACAGCACAGCGTATGCGTGGATATGTATCAACAAGAGATGCACAAGGTATATTGTATACGGAAGGTTAGAACATGCCATTATCAACATTATCGACAATGATTTATCTCCATTATTGGTGCAAAAATCAGCCAGCTAAAACGTTAAGTGTGAAAACGAAACTTAAACGAATGTGGGGAAGGTTTACAATTAAAAGGGAATTGTGATCACCAAAGTTTTAATACGAAGTTGAAGAGTTTTGAAGTGTAGCCTGCTGCGCCAGCTATTGTAAGAATTTGTGAACTTCCTTTTGATTTGAATGCAACGGATGCTATGTGAAAGGTATGGAGATCGAAGATGTTATGGATTAAACACCTCTTTTCTGGTAGGTTTTGTTTAGATTTCGAGCATTTGTAAATTAGTATCTATTCACGAACTTTAAATGGTGAAATAATACGCATAAGGTCAATTGTAATTCATTGTTTATATGTGAGTTTTGCTATCAATTAATCTTTGTATCTTTTGGAAGTCTTGTGAATGATTGAGACAAAATTATTTAGTTTCGATCATTTCCTAATATAAACATGAGAAAATACTTAAGATGTACCATATTTTTATTGTAGAAGCTTATTGTTTGATGGAAAACTGCTAAACAATTTCATGGATGTAGATGCGAACTAGATGACGAGTAAACTAAAATTCAAGAGACTCAAGAAGGGAAATCGATGTAAGTGGGATTTAGAAAAACTAAAAAACAAGAACACACTGGAGCTGTATCAGCAGACGACAGACAAGAAAATAAATATGCAGGGCTGCAATTATATTCAAGAAAGCTGGGAAGCTATAAAAAATGGTATTTTGGAAGCAGCGGGAGAAATAGTAGGAAAGGAAAGGGTAGAGAAAAAGAAGGATTGGATTACTAATGACCTGCTGAATATGACAGAAGAGAGAAGAAAATTTAAAAGTTCAAACAAAGAGGAAGACCAAAAGAAGTACAGAATTCTGAGGAATAGAATTAATAGAGAGGCAAGACAAGCAAGGGAAAATTATTTGGAAGATGCCTGCATTTCAGTTGAAGAAAACATGAAAAAGGGTAACATAGACAAAGTATATAAATGTATAAAACATTTCTTCGGAGAGAAAAGAAACAGAAGCAGGGCAGTAATGGATGAGGATGGCATCATGCTGGACGATGACGACCAAGTTGCAAGAAGATGGAAGCAGTACATAGGTAAACTGTATAGCGGAGAAGTTTTGCCTGGAAACACTATGGAAGAAGAAGCAGAAGTT
>KZ308718.1:263630-374702 GCA_000376725.2 Ladona fulva | reverse complement strand
GTTTCATTTCATGTAATACTAGAAATGTTGAACTGCCGAAAGAAATGTTTCTGTTAATACTTGTAAAAAAGTATAACGTTAATAAAACTTAATTTAAAAAAAATCAGTATTTTTTTCATGATTTTAATAATACGAATTCAGATTACCCACCAAACTACCCTGTCTCTTTTGGGAAGGAATTAGTTATAATAAGAGTACCATTTGGACCGTACTGAATAAGATTTTAAGCGAAAATTATTAGTCATTTAGAGATAGTCGTTTGTGGATGCACAATGTATACACATCATATTGTGCACATGTATACAATATACCGCGAATAGCGGACATTAATACGTAATTGATCCCTTGTGTATCTGTAGTGCATCCTTTGTGGATATGTAGGCGCTGTATACAATATATGTGTGTATACATATACACAATGTATATACTATGTATACAGCAGACGTGCTGTGTGGGATGTATTCTAAAATCAACATCATGCAAATAAATAGAAAACACTCACAATATAATGAATATATTTAAGGTAAAAACATCAATTTTTAAATATTTGAACTTACTTTGTATGGTGTCCATGACTGATGTCTTGATTTGATTCTTCTCCTCATACACACTTACAGCGATTGCTTCCTCTCTTCACCACATCTGCCAATGACATGAGAAGGTTTATGAACAAGCAAGTTGTATTTGTATTGCCAAACTTATATCGCATAACCCACGCAATGTAGCTACATTGTAGCATTTATACTTTCACCCACATTCACCTATCGTTTGACCCTTCTCAAGTTCTCGAACCCCTTCCCTCCGTGAAATCATCATATATCTAAAGGCTGGTGCCTTGTTGATGCAACCATTCCTCTCCATTACTTGCTGATTGCTTCAATGTCACATAGTTGCTGCATCCAATCCCCCTCTGAATCTCATCCAAATACTTCTTCCTAGGCCGTCCTCTTTCTTTCTTCCCTAGTACTTTCCCTTCAATAAATGTTAGCCATGAATGCATTGTGTCTGATGACATGTCCAATAAATTTTATTTTCCTCTTCTCCATTTCTGTTAATAATCTTCTCTCTTCTTGTACTTCCCTTAAAACTTCCAGGTTTTTCTTTCCATTCAGCTTGTTCTTGTCATCTTCCCCCTTATACACATTTCAGCAGCTTCAAGTCTACTCCTTTCTAATTTGCCCATAGTCCAACTTTCACTTCCATACAGCAGAGTATTCCATACAAATGTTTTTGCAAATGCTTTCCTTATATCTATATTCATGTATTTACTGGTTAAAATATTTTTCTTAGTCACAAATGCCTGTTTTGCCAAAGCAATCCATCTCTTCACTTCCATTAAGCTTCTATTGTCCTCTGTGATTATACTATGAAGATAGCAAAACTGTTCCACCTGATCAATTCTGGTGTTGGCAATTTTTATATTGGTTTTGATTTCTTCCTTTTTTTGTACTACCATTACTTTTGTTTTTTGTTTATTTACTTTTAATTTCCATTGTTTAAGAGTGTCTGAAAGGACTTGCAGCATTCGATTAATTTCTTTTTCGGAGTATGCAACTATAATGATGTCATCAGCAAATCTGATACTATGTATTCTTTCGCCATTGACTGTTACTCCAATTGTCTTCTCCTTCATGATCTGAATGGCTTCCTCAATGAACATATTAAATAGACATGGAGATAGGTCTAGGTCCTGGTCTAACTCCTTTCCTAATCCTGGCCTCTTTCTCTACCTTACTGATGATTATTTTTGTGCTTTGGTTCTGATACAGTAATTTAATCATTCTTCTATCCTTTCAGTCCAGTCCTATCTTCTTCATAGTTCTAAAGAGTAGTTCACATTGTTGAAAGCTTTTTCTATGTCAATTAATGTAAGATATGTCCTTCTATTCATATCCATCCTTCTCTCCAATACCATACGTAAGGCCAGGATTGCTTCTCTTGTTCCTCTGCCTCCTCTAAATCCAAATTGGTCCTCCCCAATATATGTATCTACCTTTCCTTTTATCCTGTTCTTAATTATGTTAATAAGTATTTTGGAAGCATGTGATAAGATTGATAGTGTTCTATAATTGGTGCAGTCGACTGCCTTTCCTATTTTAGGTATGGTAATGGTCCCGCATTGCATGAAGTCCTCTGGTATGATTCCTTTTTCGTAGCAGTCATTTATTACTTTGAATAATTGGTTTTTCATGTAACTACCTAATTTTTCAGCAATTTGGCAGGGATGGCATCCACACCAGTTGCTTTTCCGTCTTTGAGACTCTGAAGGGCATGTTCAAATTCATGTCTCATGATTGAGGGACCCTGCATTTCTCTTTCACATTCATTGATGTTTTCAATTAGATTATTTTCATCCTCGTAGTCCTTATCGTCCTACAGTTCTTCTATGTATTCTTTCCATTGAGAGCATACCTCATCACTGTCTATCAGCAATATTCCTTCTTTATTTTTTACTACTACAGATTTCATTCTAGGTTTGTACTGCAGGGCTCTGATTTTCTTGTATACTTGATCCTGCTTTCCTTTTTTCTGCTCTTCCTCAATCTCTTCAGCAATGTTTTTGGTCCATTTCTCTTTTTCTTCTCAGCATTTGGTAGTGTTGTGATTTTTAATTGTTTTGTAATCATCTACATTGTTTTCCTTCCTATGCTTATTCCTTTCCTGAATTAGGTTTAGTATTTCTTCTGTCATCCAAGGTTTTCTGGGCTCTAGTTTCCTTTTTCCTAAAACCTCATTTGTTGCTTCAATTATCCCCATCTTGATATTACTCCACTGCATTGGTTCGTCACCTTCATTAATTATTTCATTAGTTCTTTGTTCAAAAGCCCTCCTTGTTGCTTCTTCTTTCAATCCTTCTACTCTCCATTTCTTATTGACAGATCTCTTGGTTCTTTTAAATATAATTTTGCACTTGGCTAGCACCAGTGTATGGTCACTATGTCTATGTCTGGACCTGGGTAGCTGTGGCATGATTTTATTTGATTTTTGTACCTTTGCTTCATTAGTATATAATCTAATTGAAATCATCTTTTATTTGGTGCCTCCCATGTATACCTTCTTCTAAGCGGAACTTCAAATAATGTGTTTGTAATAACCATATCATTTTGATTGCAGAAATCTACCAGTTTCATTTATTTCCCCCAATACCTCTCATTTATTTCCCCCAACCCAAAGTTCCCTACTGTCCTATTATTATTATTAGATCCCACTACATTAAAATCGCCCATTATTGCAACATTATCTTTTGCATTAGTCAGTTTTAAAAGTTCTTCTTTATCTTTATACAGAGTCTCCACTACTTCTAAGTCATGAGCTGATGTTGGGAAATATGTCTGAATTATTACCAAGTCCCCAGGTGTACTTTTTATTTTAACCATCATTAACTGGTCACTGACATGGTAAGTGTTGCAAACATTACTCGACCATTTTCCCCTTATTATAACTGTCACTCCATTCTTGCCTCTTTTCTCATCACCACTATAAATTACTTTGAACTCATCGCTGTAGAAATCTCCAATTCCTTCCCACCTTGTCTCATATAGACCTAATACATCTATATCATTCTTCCTCATCTGGTCTTTTACTTCATCCTGTTTTCTGGCTTTCTGTAGTGTTCTTACATTCCACGTTCCCATCTTCATTGCATCTTGCGAGGGGTTTTGCTTGATAATGACCTGAGAAGCCCTCTTACTTCTCCTGCCAGATCTTGGGTTCTGAGCTCCATGATCAGTAACTAAATCCTCATTAATGTTGTCTACCATGGTTGTATTTTGTTTGGGATATCCTATGGATCTTTAATGGAGTGGTTTCCCCTTGCCTTCTCCATCCTATGCCGTTGGCCATGCAGTTCTTCTGCCTTTAGGAGCAGTTTCCTACCCCAAGGACAAGAGGGTGCCCTTCCTCTACCCACTCATCCGCCCTCTGAGGATGCCTTTGGCACTTGGTAGAGGTGTCTCCTTATCCCGGGAGATACTCAGTCCCTGTGATTGTCAGCCATTTGTACCTCACGATTGTTGCCCCTAATTCTCCGTGAAATAAGGAACCAAAACTCTACTCAGCAAGCTGAGGATGCAGAAACAGAATTGCATAACCCGCGCCATGTAGCTACACTGTAGCATTTACATTTTTACCCGTATTCATGTATCGTCTAGGCGGGGAGTCGCCCCTCCCCTCCCAAGAGAAGAGAAATTGGGCTCCAGGGTGAACAATGTAGTTAGAACTGCCTCTCAATGCGTTCAGCACGCCAGGAATTCAAATTTTCACTTTCGATTACTCAAATGTAACGTTTACTCACACGAGCTTTAAAGTAGATTACCAGTAAAAATGTATCGATTACAAGTAAAAAATTACTAAAATGTAATCGTTACAAGTAATTCAATTACATTTAATTCGTTACATCACATCACTGTTCATAACTTACTCGGAACTCTTATCTACAATTATGAGATGCTGACATCAAAAGTGCACGTGAAATTACTTTTTTAGTTGATCTAAATGTGCGTTTTATCACAAGTCTTGATCAGACCTTGATAACTACAAGAATTGACTTAGATATATACTAAAAACTTCAAAATGTTTTCATCTTTTGATGAAGTGATGCTGAAAATGAAAACCGGTTATAAAGTATAGAATAGATTTAATAAACGGGCATAAAAATGCCCTCTTTCTATAGGATACATAAGAAATACATTGAGTACATAAAAAAATACATTTTTAAAGGATATATAAAGAAATAGAATATAAAACATCACAATATTGATAAAAATAAAACATCACAACATATCTATACATCATAAAATAAAAAATATATAGTATACATAGGAATACATACATTTTTGAGGATACATAAAAGAATAGAGCATAAAGAATCACAATATTTATAAAAAAACATCATAACATATCTATAAATCATAAAAATATTTTAATTAATACAAAAACTTGGAAATAAACTACAATTACTGCACATGAACTCACAAAGTCAAGGAATTAAATAGGAGTAAGGAATACTAATATATCATTGCAATGTTTTAAAAACAGACTTTATTTGCATAATATTTGTATTAAATATATCTATAGAGTGAACACTAAGAAAGTCATTGCTTGATCGTTGCATCCTGGTAATGGGTGAATTATATGAGTAATTTCTTGCATATTTATCATTGACAAAAGTATCATTTGACCTTGTTATATGTTTAGGAACTCTTATTTGAATGCATGATAATAATGTTGAACAGTCAATTTTAGCATTCACCAATTTATACAAAAAAATTAAGTCTGATAGATTCCTACGGGTGCACAGTTCCTCTAGTTCTATACATTTTAACAATTGTACATTATATTGATACATATTATTATTATTCAGTCTGTAGTTTACAAATCTTAAGAATTTGTGTTGGATCTTTTCCAATCGATTTATGTGAACATTATAGTATGGAGACCAAACTATTGATGCATATTCCAAGATTGACCTCACTAGTGAGCAATACAGCACCTTGAATGTCTTCGGTTTTTTAAAATTAACAGTGTTCCTGATCATGCAACCTAGCACTTTTAGAGCTTTATTTCTCGTGTTTTCAATATGAGGGATAAAAGACATTGATGAATCAAACGTAACCCCAAGGTCACTAATTTTGTCAACTCTCTTTATTTTGTTATCATTAATGGTATAATTGTACAAGATTGGTCTTTTCTTGTGATGAAAAGTTATTGAATTGCATTAGGATATATTCAGATCCATTTCGTTTATTTTACACCACTCCAGCAACTGATTTACTGAATTTTGTAGCATATGACAATCAGAAACACAATGTATAGACTTATAAACTTTCAGGTCATCAGCAAAGAGTAAAAAATCTACACTGTTGAGAGCAGAATTTAGGTCATTAATAAATAGGTTAAAGAGTAAAGGACCCAAGTGAGATCCCTGTGGAACTCCAGAAGACACATTAAACTCTTGAGACTTAAAGGTATTGATCTTAACTGACTGTCTCCTGCCTACTAAGTAGCTTGATATCCATTTGAGGATCATACCATTCAGTCCTAAGGCCATGAGTTTCTTAAGTAACAAAGCATGATTGACACTATCAAAGGCCTTAGAGAAGTCCATGTAAATTGAATCAGTTTGCATATTATAATTTAGAGCTTTGTAGATGCTTTCTTCGTACAATATTAAGTTAGTTACTGTTGAGCGGCCTGGAATAAAACCATGTTGTTCAGGGATAATAAGAGGCTTAAGAAGAGGGAATATTGCATTTAGTAGTAATCTTTCGAAGATTTTTGGAATGCATGACTGAATTGTTATTGGCCTATAGTTTGTAACATCTGATTTGTTACCTTTTTTATGAATTGGAATGATATAACTATGTTTCCAAGTATCTGGAAATATACCCTGAGTTAATGAGGAATGAAAAATCAGAAATAGAGGGAAACAGAGTTCATCAGCACATGACTTAATTACAGATGGAGGAATGTTATCAGGACCAGGGCCCTTTCTACCATCAATAGACTTCAGAGCTTTTAGTACCTCTTCAGCAGATAGTTTAACTGAATTGATAATCACAAATTTTTTGTAGTCGATTACAGGAGGATTGTCAATATCTGCATTATGTTTCTTATATAAGTTACAAAAATATGTAGCAAAAAGATTAGCTATAGGTTGACCTCCATATACCTCATTTGTACCATGAAACATACAGTTTGGAATGTTACCTCCTTTCTTATTGGTATTGACATGTTTCCAAAAAATATTTGTATTATGTGGAATGGTATTTTCAATGTTAAGTATGTAAGCATTGTAACAACTAGAAATTAATGATTTGCATTTGGATCTTAATGATGAAAACATAACATAATCACTCATTTCATTAGTTTCTTTATACTTTTTGTGTGCCACTTTTTTCATCAACATCAGTGATTTAAGTTCAGATGAGAACCAGCAAGGAAATGAATTATATTTATAATTAACCTTTGGGACATATATGTCAATAGCCTGATTTAGAATATTATAAAAACAATCCACAGCACAATCAAGATCAAGGTTAATTAACATATTCCAATCAATTGAAGAGAGAAATTCTCTCATCCCAATGTAATCACCCCTGCTAAAATTATAGGTATATGTCTTAGGCTGAATAAAATTATTGCAGTTTTTAATTTGGAAAACACAGTGCAGAGGAGGATGGTGACCATCAACCAATAAGAGAGGTTCATCAGATTTGGTGATTAGCACATTATTTATATTAGTAAAGATTAAATCCAGAAGTTTACCATGTACATTTAGAACTGAATTAATTTGTATTAAATTTAGGCAATTGGCTAAGTCAAACAAATTTCTTGACTGTTCAGAGAACTGAGGAGATATTGTGTTACCATTATTATTCCAACCTGAGTTAGGTAGGTTATAATCACCACAAACTATAAAATATGCCTCAGGATATAAATAATATATTCTATCTATATCTAGACAATGCTTTTCATACATTTCAGCCTTAGAGCAAGGAGGGAAGTAAACACAAATCAGAATAACTGTTTCATTTGCTACTTTCATTGCAACAACAAGTTGCTCAATATCATTACTACCCTCTATTTCATAACTTGACAGTTTTTTATCTACAGCTACCAAAACACCTCCTCCATCACTTTTTGAGCTAGTTTGTTTACTACGATCCCTTCTAAATACATTGTATTTATAAAACAAGCCAAGTTCTGAAGAGCAGACACTGTCATTTAACCAGGTTTCTGTGAAACAAATAACATCCAGACTAGCAAATACACTTGATAAACGTAACTGAGAGAGTTTTGTTCGCATTCCACGAACGTTTTGATAGTATAGTTCGAAACTTAGTTTTTTGAAGGCACATTATAGTTAACAATTTTGGGTATACCATTTAAATACCTTATTGTGATATCTGTACCTTATTGTGATATCTGTTAGTACAAGTACAAATTAAAATGAATTAAATCCATTTGGTTGTCTTCAGATGTGACTACATTGAACATCGGCAATAGGATCAATAATTGTTCATTAGTTTTAATATTTCATGCCTTTAAATCTTCCTGACAAAAGTCAAAGAAATTGCTTATTTTTCCCTTATTAGTTTCGAATATTATTGCTGCCAGATTTGGGATGCGCATGAGATGGAATTAGCCTCAGATTTGGAGATGGCCCTAGATATAGTTGCCCCTTTCTTAGAGAAGATTACAGGTATGACAGTTGCATGTATGTTGTTTACTGTGCAGAAAATGCAGAACCTGAAATTTTCCACTATTTGTTTTGAGATCTTCCAAACAAAACTGTAAGAATGTAGTTGGAATATCTAAGTAGAGTCTAGGGAATTGCAAAAATTATCCTTTTTGAGTAATATCTGTTGCTGAGGTGTGAGGGCAAAGTTTCCACTTAAAGTCGAAGCTGTATCAATTAGCAACAAGATGCAATTGAAAGGAGCTCCACAATCTATCCTGCTTGGCTTCTTAGAAAGTAAAGGAAGAGTATCTTAGTTTTAAATTTTGTTCTTCTCTCTGTAATTGATGGCCTTATTTTTAAGCTGCAACCAATCAAAATGACTGCCTTTAGGCATTTATGAAGCTGAATTTAAGGTCTGATTGATTACATTTCCTTACATTTATGTAAGGATTGTTCTCAACACATGATTGTTTTTAGTTTTTACAAATTCAATGATAATTTCAAGTTCTATAATTCAGTTCTTTAGAAAACATATTAAAAATACCTATGGGAGTGATATTCCCTAATTTAATGCTCATTACTTCACATTACTATTATGGGTTTAAGATTTAAAGGAGATGACCTAAACTAGACTAGGCTTCTCTGAGAGCAAGATTCTTCATCGGTGGAAAAAAATGCATAGAAAAAGGTGTTAATTTATTAGCTTTGAGGATTACTTGGAGAACTGATCAGTTCTCCAAGAAGAAGCATGTCTCAGAGCCAATTGATCACATTTATTTTGAAGGATCTTTGCAGTAAGCATCTTTAATATGTAATTTTTCTAATTAAAATTGCACAATGTTATTATCTACTTTATTTTAGATTAATTTTTGTACAGTAGGAATGAAACATTCTTTCAGAATCATCGATATTTGATTCCTGGTTTAATTTTTATCATCAATTATTGAATGCATTAAATTTCATGGAAAGTGGTAATGTGTTTCACTGGAGAATAGGTACATCAGTGAACTTTACTTCTGCTGCAGGAGCATAATACTCAAACATCATGACCTGTAAATGAAGAATACAGAGTTTTGTCCTAATATTGATTTACTTTAATTATACATCTTAAACAATTGCGCCTATTAACTCACCTCATTTAATCCAGAATGAAGAAAAGGTGCAGGAATAAAAATGGTTTTTGTTGGGCCCAAATAAAAATATCGTCCCATATTAAAACCATTAATAATAACAATACCTTTTCCCCATTTACTCATATCAATCCAAGTGTCAGCTGGCTCACCCTCTATCTCAAATGTTCCTCGCACCAATATTGGCCCATTTTCTGCTTCAATCATGGTTGATGTCTTCCATCCATCCAACCTATGAATTAGAAGAATAATGTGATTTCTTTTTCTATTTATTGTTATAAATTTTGCTTTGCAGAAAATTAATGAAGATGCCAATACAGCAATAATAGGTTTCAAGGTGAGGGAAAGGTCAAAAATGAAGAGCAAAAACTGTGAGGCTTAAATCTTGAGGATAAAAAGATGTGAAAAATGGTAGCATAACTTGAACTCAAACCTAGGTCTCCCACTTACCAGGCTGGAGTTTGAACCACTGAATTACAATGCCACATCTGTTAAGTGATCAAAGTGGGAGATCAAGTCCCAGTCATGTCACTATGTTTTAATGTGCAAAGTTAATTCCTTATCCTTTCCCTTATTTCATTCCCTGGGGAGGTTTCCTCATAAAATCAGTTTACGAGTTGGCGAAGACCTCTTGCAGTGGTTGTTGCAACTTGCATTGCTCAAAAATTAATTATACTTTCCCTCTTTCTACACAAATTTTCTGCCACTCTTTCTGCAGGAGGATGGGACGTCTGAACCCCACTGACACTCCCTGGCAATGCCATTGCACACTACATTATGTGAACTCACCTTTTCACCCATTCTGACTTGAACTGAAGAGCAGTGATTTCCCAGCCACTCTGCTCCACCTTATCTATGATAACTGGTCCTTCCCAAAGACCTTTCTTCTGCTCAAAGTCTTTTGGAGTCCCATAATTGACACGACCACAGTTCTCAACAAGAAGATCTAAAGTATGTTCTCCTGCATCATTCTCCTCAAAATTGAAAGTTTGGTTGCTGAGATAAGAACAAAATTCCACCAATGTTTATTTCTTTATTTATTCATCTCATACAGAGAAATCCCTTTATCAGCAAAAATATTTAAATTAAAGATTGCAATATTATGACTATATTTATGCTGTAATGATTTTAAATGTTAAATTTGAAATGATGAGAGTAATTTGCATAAAATTTTTATGTTGATTATAATTATACATAAAAATCAAACATGATAACCACTCAGCCACTTGATTAATTTACATTTAAGCAAAGCTGCAGAAACCAAGATACAGTAACATTTCAAAACTATTACTGTAATTCACTTTATTAAGTCAGCAAGATATTAATTAGATATTTTAATGGGATTAAATAAAAGCCTATTCTCATTAAATTTTCATAATGAAAAGATAATCATTAAGGTGAATCATGGTGATAATCATGGTGAATTAGAAGATAAAATAAGCTAAACAAAAGGTTATGTTTATGAGTAAAATCCCTGGAATTGTTAGATAGAACTTTAAAAGATTATAAAACTATGATGATTGTCATAGACACATTTACAAGGTGAAACAGTATGAAAGGTTCTGAAATATTACAAGAGTTTGGAGCATTTCCATGGCATGAAGAATTTGAAAAATGTACTTTTAGTGATTGAAAAACTTTAAAATACATTTATCTTGCAAACACATTCTTTTTTCCCCCAGCATGACTTTCAAAGCATAGATGCAACTAAATTTGAGAACATATGGTACTTTATTATTCTCCTATAATTTCTGGAAGTTACACCACTGAGTGATGAAACAAATTTAAAATTTACTTCAAGTGGGTAGCATATTTTCTGGCTTTAAGAGGTTTTATTCTAAAAAACTTGTGAAGCTGAAACGTTGGAGACAATCCACCAGACAACCCGGCTTGTATCCCGAGAAAACTTTACTCATTGTAAATGAATTTTTTATAACTTCTTGGGATATTAAATTTATCCACTGCATACATAATATTTTATTGGTTATGCTAACCCAGCTCAAAACAGTATTTCAGAAAGAAGTTTGCAAAACAAAATTATGATATGGACAAGATAAAATATTTTCACATTCATGCTCCATATTCTCAGCAATTTTCACATTTTCTCTTCCCCCTATCCGAAGAAAAAATGAATTAAAGCCACATTACCTATTTGGCCAGTATCCAAACCCTAGGAGATCGGCAATAGATGTTAGTTTCCCTGTTTTTCGCTTTCCATCAAGTGACAGCATTACTATATCCCGAACATGTCCTGTTATTTTAAGACATGAATTTGAGCAAAGAGTAACATTTTTTCTGTAATTTATAAAGCCATAACTTTGCCCATTTCCATTATTGATGTTTAAGGATTCCATGGAAATGATACTGTCAGAAAACACCTTGTCTTCTTTGTCCTTCATAAAAAATATTCTTTGTAAAAATGGAGGAAAAAAAAACAAAATATCCCATTTATCCTGCATAAATCCTTACAATTTTTTCTATTATGTCATCCATTTCTAAGAACTGGGTGATATTCATGGTTCTGTATGCAAACTTCTTGCTTTCTTCAGGCTTATTTGGGAGTCTTGTTAATACTTTGTTATATTTTGATATCACTTTTTCCAAAATTCTGTATTTTTCAGTATAGTCCCCAGCTTCACTTAGTGGTGCATCATAATCTGATAAAAATGTTTTGATTAGTATACAAGCCCATTTATCCATTATAGTACTAAAGTTTGTAAAAATTGCAACATCCAGAAATGAAGCCCTCAAATGGATACGAACACAGAGGATGTGTATGAGAGTGTACTGACAATAAGTGATTGTGAAGAAAGATGGTGTACAGATGGGTCCAGTAATAATCCTCTCTTATATGACCCAAAATATCACTTACTTAACTCAGTCAATGGAGGGCAGTCAAACAAAGTGAAAACATGAAATCAAGTACCATATGCCTCATCAATGTCAAAGGGTACAATTTCTACATGGAAATGACCTTGAATGAGGAAAAATAATCAGTCTGGGAAATGGGTCTGTCATATAATGACATTTCAGCTTTTACAGGGCATGCTGATACAACAATGATATGTGTGGGACCAGAGGGTAGAAGAGGGTCATATGCAGTAACAAGTGGTCACTGGACCACATGGTGTAACCACAGCATGTGATATCAGCCATCTTGTCTGCATGGCTAAAACAGACCATGCACCTTCCTGCGCAGCACTGGCTCAATGCTGAAGAACTGCAATAGGTGAGTACCTGTCTGCTTCAACGGTTTGATGTCATCAGCTAAGGACTGTTAGCATGCATGCCATATTGTTGATTTGCATTGCCCAGTCACCACAAAAGCCTCAGACTGCAATGGGCATGTGCATACCATTAATGGAGTATTAGGTGACAATATTTAGTGTTTTCAGATGAATTCTGCTTCAACTTGCCCTACAGTGATGGCTGCATACATGCTACTTAGTAACCATGGTGTTACATGGCTACCATGGTGAATGCAATCTGCATTGTTGAATGGCATGGCAAACAAATGCCATGTATTATATGTTATGTATTTATTCAATCTTAACAACAACAACACATCAGGAAATTTTCATAGCCTGAGGTATGTACTACACCTCTTTTGGGCAAATTCACATGCCATGTTTCAGCAGGACAGTACCATATGTGGATGGGAATATCTTTTTCCAAGAATGACAGGTACCACTGCTTTCCTAGACAGTATAGTTGCCAGTCTAGCATGTCTGGGATTTTATTGGTCCTCCAGCAACCACTGTTGATACTTTATTGACTTGAATACAGACCTTGTGGAGGGAGATTTGCCAGGAACATATCCAGACTATCTCTGATTTCATTCCATGATCTTTAGTAGCTCTGATTGCAGCAAATAGGTTTTTCACACCATACTAAATTTTTAATGTCTGAGGCCATGTACAGCTCTGTAATCCTAAGCATTTGTGTATTTTCATGCACCTCATCTGCAGTAAAAAGTTCAAAATCATGCATATCCTTCTTGGTGTTGTGTTTTTTCAGAAAAAATAGTGTGTATATAAATTGTTGCTAGTTACATCCACCTTTTGTATTTAATGTTCTAACAGTAAATATTTTATCCCCAAAGACAAACTTGTAGATAAAAATGGCATAATTATCATCACTTCTTATGGAAATAGTTTAGTTGTCATTTGATCATCATCAGTCCTTCCTGTAAAGTTTGGTTTGCATATTTATGTCCATCCACCGTAGATGAAGAGGTATGACAGAACACATGCAATAAACCAGTCCTTTTATTAAATTTCAGCATTAATAATGTAGGATATCAGAAGGATTTGTTTGACATCACCCCATTTAAAAATTAACTCGATCCATATATGTAGAGATTAGAATAACCTTAATTTTTCAGTGAGAAAATAATTTTGTGCTAAAGATGATTCCACATTTAGTTGACACTATGCATTCTTATGGTGCTTCATTTCCCGTGAGGAGGAAGGCTCGATGTTGCCAAATACAGCAAACGATTAAATTTTTGAGTAAATACATCATTGATGATGGATTATCCACATCTTTTAAATTTAAATTTTAAAAATTCTTTTCTTGCATTTCCCTGAGGAAAGACTATTTTCCGAATTTAAATTTATCACACTGTTGTGAGCAAGGCATTCTTTCATTCGGCACAAAATTTACATGGAACAATTTTCATGCATTACTTTCTGCGACAGTAAACTTTAATTTGTATATTATTTGCACCAATATGAGAACTACTGGGGTATGAGTTATTCTTAGGAATAACATTTATTGTAGTCTCTCCACATAGCAGGCTCTTGTGGTTTGAAATCATTAAGATGTTTGAGATAGCTAATAGATTCAAATGACAATGCTACAGATATCAAAGGTGTGATTCTTATCAGTTTTATCGATGAGAGATAACTACATATATACTTTTGTTTTCCTTGATTAGGCAACGTTTCAGTTACAGATATTTTCAAGGATTTTACATGAAAATTTCTGACATTTCCTCAATTATTAAAAATTAATTGTTATCTACACAAAAGCACAAATGCTACAAAAAAATCTATCAAAATTTCAGAGCTCATGAGTTCATTCCTTGGCAAGTTTTGACTGCTGTTTTCAGTTTTCTAGCTGAGGCAACTTAGACAAGATTCTTAACCAAAGAAATGCAAAGATTACTAAGGATATATTAAAAGAAAAATAAGCCATTGTAAATTTACAACAGATTGTGAAAAATGCAGGATTTGAGAATTAAAATATAAGTTTCACTGGTACTGCCATAATATTTTCTGTATCTGTCTATTTTTTGCTATTCAACAGTATATATACAATAGTACAACAGACTAAGTAAGAATTTCATCAGAAATTTGAGTAAATCTGAAAATCTTCTCTTGAAGATACTGATGTGGGATATAAGCCTCTTCATCTCATTAGTGTTACCTAAAAATTTTCTCCCCTGGTCTCCTCTCTAAGAATGTATGCTTCTCAACATAACATAACAAAGCTTTGGATTTCAATTCAGTACAGTTTTTACAAAAGGCAAAAATTATTTTTTGGTTGTTCATTCAATGTTTAAGTGATTATTTATTTCTGAAAATTTTCCTTTACATTTTTATAAGTGGGGTCATTTATCTTCTTTTCTGTAGCTGCCTATCTGATTTAATTTAACAAAACCATAATTTCAAAGCCATTACTCAAATTAAAATTACATTCAGACATGTAACTGTTTATTAATACCATGCATGTATTTATATCAAATGTTCTGCATGAAAGCAGTTCCATGTGGTTTAATTGCTGTCATCAGAATAACATGCATAAGTATACTCTAAAAGTAAATAAATTTAGCCATGACCATTTTAAGGATGTTAAAATCTCAAAAATCATTTATTTAAATCAAAATTGGATAGGACGTTGCATACAAATAATGGATGAAGGTAAGGAAATCAATTAAACTAATATAAAAAAATTGATATTCAAATGGATCTACCATTTGGGCGATAATTATAGAATATAATGATGACATTAGTCTACTATTCATTATTCTCTGAAAAGAGCAGTGTAATATACTGAATGTTAGAAAATCTGTGTAATCACCAAATTAACAATGTACTTACCATAACTAGACACATCAGGAGCATAATATGGGAAAATTGGAATAGAATTAGCACCATTCATAAAACCGAAGCTCGTGCCTCCATGGAACATGTACACATTTATCGATGCATTAAAGTTGAAAATGACTTCTAGGTGTTCTTCAAAAACTGTAATAACAACGGATATTAACACGAGGACATTCATTTAGTTAATGACTGCAAGTACAATCCAAATAAAATGAGATATTTGTTATTACCAGCATAAGTTAGTAAAAATTCTTTATGATTAGCTTCAGAGGTATCATTTCCATCAATATTATTAGTGTAATGTATTTTCTTTATAAAACAAAAATATTAACTTAAGATTAAAATATTTAGTTTTGTCAATTCACTTACGTTCCTTAGTGAGACCAGTTTGATGGGACCCCTCCATCCAGTGATCAAACCATCCACTCCAAAATTCCATCACCATCACAGCTTTGTCAGGTTGAAGCTCTTTTAAGGCATTGAGCTCACTTTCTGGCGCTGTGTTGAAGTTTGCAGTCTGAAGCACTAGTAAAAGGTTTTCTTCTAAGTAATTTTCATAATTTTTCCTTTTATTTTATACATAATGATTATGTAAATATAAGAGATAGAATGTAGATAGTCTAGGTGGAGTTTTGTTAATAATGGATGAATTTCTTACATAGGAATATAAGTTTTGCAAATGAATAAATTAAGGCTCTTTCTTAATTCATTCATGGATAAAAAATGCAACAATGTTTCTTATTAAATATATGGTTTCACAAAAATTGTACATGTTACCAGCAATCAAGGTAACTTTAAAGTATTCAATACACTTTAGAATCAAACTGCATAATTATGTAGACAGGAATTGAATAAAAAATTATTCACCTTGATATATGCTTAGTTGTTCCTTCGATTACAATCAGTAATTTCTTGCCAGAACATGGGTAACATGCCTGAATTATAAGCAGTAAAATGTTACTAGGTTAGATATAGGTTATATGAAAAGGAGAAGGCTTGAGGTGGAAGAAGGAAATAGAGTCAAATAATTGTGTAAGAGAAGGTAGTTTCTATTTACAGAAAGGGCACCCCTTTAACCAAACATCAGAGTTAGATAAAAGCTCCAAATAGCCGTTTTTTGCAAAGAAACTAACCGTTGAAGAATTCCCACCAGCGGGGTTGGGGTTCTCCATGGTCGCGCTTTGTAAGTATTGTTCTCAAAAGTAAGTAAAGTAAATTTAAAATAACTGTTATTCTTCTCTCCCGAAGATGGCAATGCAATTGCCAAAATCCGTATTGAGAACAATACTTACAAAGCGCAACCACGGAGAACCCCAACCCCGCTGGTGGGAATTCTTCAGCGGTTAGTTTCTTCGCTAACTACGGCTATTTGGAGCTTTTATCTAACTCTGATGTCTTACAACAGCTGTGTTCCTTTTCCTTATAGATTCCTTTAACCAAAGGCAATTGCATCCAAGCAGTTAATTAAATGGTTTTCTGCTTACCCTCCAATCAATCAAGAGAAAACCGCTGATGGCTATAGATAATATCACCCATCACATACACCAAACACCATCAAAAGAACAAAAGAGTACAATGTACATTTCGATGTCAGGAACATCATCTTCAACGGTACAAATGTGACATGTCACCCGTTGAAGATGATGTTCCTGACATCGAAATGTACATTGTACTCGTTTTGTTCTTTTGATGGTGTTTGGTGTATGTGATGGGTGATATTACCCTCCAATGTTGAGATGAAAAAAGTGTAACTACAAAGAGTGCATTTGTACTAATTTTATGATTCTATAAACTTGACTATTTGTTCAGGAATATTAGCTTAGTTAAACTGAAGCTAGTAACCTACTATCCCTACATGACTATTTGTTCAGGAATATTAGCTTAGTTAAACTGAAGCTAGTAACCTACTATCCCAAAATCATCCTAAGGACTCAAGGAAGATATATCTTTCAAGTTTCTATTTATGAGAGAAAATTTTACGTAATAGAGTAGGGATAATTTTCTGTAAAACATCATCAAAGATACATTTTGAATGGTATGCACTAATGCAAAAATTGTATTCATTATTAAACAGTGGATGGTTAGGGATGATAGTAAACATATGTAATACAATGCTATTGACTTTTGGAGCAGGTATATTTTCATAAACAATTTAAATTTATAATAATATTACTTTATTAGCTGTGTAAAAAGCATTGGGATTCAATGTTCAATCTCCCTAACTAGAAGGAACACTTTCTCTAGGCCAATGGATGGCAGGTGTTTTAATGTCCTGAAAATATGCTTGAAGAGTATACATGTTTGTGTTGGCAATGGGAAAACAATAAATTCTTAAACCCCTTGTATGACTTGAAAACTCTT
The DNA here is from genome assembly GCA_000376725.2 of Ladona fulva. NCBI lineage: Eukaryota > Metazoa > Arthropoda > Insecta > Odonata > Libellulidae > Ladona > Ladona fulva. Next base: position 356,919 of record KZ308718.1, on the reverse strand, counting down.
CACTGAAGTCACTGTAATGCAACTGCACCTCTTCAAGGAAGGCAACAGATTATTTATGTCCAAATGTCTTATTTAGTGGTCATGGAAAAATTCAGACAAATAGTATTGTTCTCTATTTTCTGAAATCCAAGATAAATTTCATGTAAAAAAATGTGCCCTATAACATCTTGCTTTACACTAAAACCTAACTGTTTACCGTAAAACCAAAAACATCATTACTTAAAGACTAGTTACATGTACTGAGTTAATCATTCTAAGAGAATAATTATTTAGTAGACATATATTCCAGATTTATTTAGATCAATGAAATGTATAGTACTAGAAAGACAATTCACCTGTTTTTAATACTATGCTAGTATTTGTATGTACATCTAGCAATTTTGTGTTCCTGTAGTTCAACAATAATATGAAAAGCTTTCTGAAATATTCTAACCTTAGGTCAGAAAGAATTTACTAAATGGGCCAAATACCAGGAGAATGCCAGAAGAGGTGGCCCAACTCAAAGTGGATATCAACTCCTTATTGTATATAGAGAGTACTTTACTGTAAGCAGTTTAATTTAGTAATTATTTATTCCTTTTCTTTAACAATAGTAGTAGTAGTATTGTGAAAAGTGCTTCTACTGCTTTGGTCATTTCGCACGTAGGCCCCCACCGGGAATTGAACCCGGGACAGCTTTCACCAAAGTCAAATGCGTTGCCCACTTGGCTATCCGGGTGCCCTTCTTTAACAATAATGATATAAAAATTTATGAAGGGAGTACCACCTCTGTGGTAAATGGATTTGCACAAGACTTTCAGGGTATGTTCCTTGCTCAAAAATAATAGACATGTGTCTGACTGTTGACACAACTAGGCATTTTTGAACGCATAATTAGCAACTGAAATTCGGAGTTAGGCAACCACACAATACATGTGCATCACCATGAATATCATGAAACTTTCCAAGTTGGGAAATGTTTTTCCCATTTTTTTTAAATTATTTTTTCTCCATTTACTTTTATCTCCCTAACCTCTAAACATTCTTAACTCTTTTCCTCAACATTTATTCGATACTTATTATATATATTTTGAGCAAGGAACATATCCTGCAAGTCTCGTGCCAATCAATTTACCTCAGAGGTGGTACTCCCCTTGTTATATCAATTAATAGTAATATAATACTATGAATCCTACTTAAAATGCTTTTCAGGGGACTAAGTGAAAACTGCATAATAAGTGGAAGAGCATTTCAACCAACATATGACAAATTTTTGTTTGTTATATATTGTAAAACAAAAAGGGTTTCTTGGCTCTCTGATTTTTGAATAAGTGCTTTACACCTTAAAACAAAATGCGCTCTTCTTCAGTTTTCTTAATTTTCTGCAGCTGTATATAGGGTTTTTAGAGATTCTGCAAACTATTGTCATGTTGTATGCCTTCTCAGCATATTTTTTTAAGAATGGTCAACTCTTTGGACAATTTGAGCATCTTCCTTTATTTCTTCATTTTCATAATTGCTCAATCAGCAGTGAAGCAGTTTTTATCAAATAGACACTTAGAGAAGAATAACATTTTTTTTGAAAGCAGCTCTGGGTTTAATTCCCAGTGGGGTCTCATGTGCAAAATGACCTTAGCTAAGGAATAACAGGCGTAAAAAAACCTGTAATTCCTTGGGATATAGCCGCATGGGTATTACATCCTTTGTTATTCTCCTTTCCCTTATCCTTGTGACCTTAGCTGTCTAAGCACTTTCAAAACTATTACTACTACAAATTCCTTAACAGCAGTGGTGATTGGTCATTGCAGATTACGATCTCTCCAAGAATTAGTTCAACAGCTCACCTAATACTTCACTACCACTCCGATTTGTTCAGTATGTTTACAGCTTGAGATTTTTAAAAGGGAAATGCTGCCAAGTAACTTATAAACTAATTCTTTACTCTAAAACAAGACTGATGGGGAAGAACCTATCTCATCTAATCAGCCCTGTCAGTGGAATGGAGATTTTTGTATTTTGCAGTATCTTCATTTTCTTCTCTCAAAATTAATAATGACAAACAAGAGAACTTAAAGGGACGCCATTAGATACAAGACAAAGCAGAAGATGGATGGCAATGCATGAGATGATGTGAACAATATTTGGTTGTATAATAGTGAGGTAGAGGTTTGGCTTTGGCAAGTTGCAGTGCACCTGGGAGTGGGATGTGCTTTATTAGTGTTTAGCCGAGCATCTAAAGGAGTATTTTCACAATGGGTTTCATAGGATGGGGACCAGGACAGAGAGGAAAAATCTTATTAAGCGGGACATCATCTTCACCAATTAACTCCAAGTGTCCTCATTTGAGGATAATTACACTAGGACTGAAAAAACCAAAACATTGCTGTCCCATCAGAAATTTTCTATGCACAATAAATAAATATCAAATTTTAGCATGTTCTACTATAAATGTATTCATCATTCTTATGCTACTATTTGCTATGCTTTCATTTCTGTTTTGTTAAACTAGATGTGAACTTTCTTACATATTCCTACCTTATATTTTTACAAACCAAGATATTGTATTATTTTTGTCCAACAATAAGAAATTCATTTTTATACCTACTATCATAGAGTAATCTTAAGATTACTCTATTTTACTGTAAAGCATTTTTATCATAAAATATTTTAATTAGTTTTCCTTCAACTGCACTCTAAACCTGCTGTCCTCATTTGAGAATACTGGGAATTCAAGAGTTCTTCATTTTCAGATTTGATTACAGTCTCTCTTATAATTTTTTTTGCTGCACTTAAATTATAATTTTGATATTCACCTGAAACATCTTAAACTGCTTTTGAGCCTGTAATACTATATAAGCCAAAAGCAATATATAATTACATTAAATACATAGGTACAGTGCAGATGACCATAATTGGTACCTATAAAAACATATTTCTGCGAGAGATAAGACAAGGTATTGATGCCCTCTTAAAAGGATACCTGATATGGCTATAGTGAATGTGCATTTGGTATACAAAAAATAAATAACAAAACCATAAAAGGTTCCAGGTGGCAAAAATCCGTTGAATACATAAAGTTGGGGTATGGCACAAAAACATGTTATGACTGCTTACTGCAAAGAATGATAAAGTATACATAATTACCACCAGGCAAAGCTCCTGAGTCACCAGAGAGTCGTGGAGTGTCAGAAGTGACGAAAAGTTCAACTAACCCATTCTGTTCAAAAGTTGTCTTTATAAATCTTAAATACTCTTTATCGCGAGGATGACCAACTTCACCAAACCCTCCATATTCATTTTCAATCTGGAAAGAAATTTTAGCATTCCCTTGAATAGTTTGAAAGTCAATCAAAAAAAAATGTACTGAAATCTATGATGGAAGTTTCCCTGTGGTTAACACCAGGATGAAGCTTAATTTGTAACTGTTAATTTAATTAAAATGTGAAGAAACACTAAATTCAAAATTATCAAAGTTAGCAATGAAGCCTCATTCCTAAAAATTGCATCGGTCAATGATTGCCACCTATTGATCTCATCAGCCAGCGAGAACATAGGGTACAGTTGCATGGTTCCCCAGAGGTGTTGAATTAGTTTCATTCATATATTCTTCAAGGTTAAGATACATTTACTATTCCATTACAAAAAAACCATATCTATGCAATCAACATATTTACAATTAACAATGAAAATATTGACAGATTTGAGAGTAGATGGATCTCTCTGAAACAAATAGAAAATTGTCAACATAAATTATTTAGGGGGGATTAGTAGCTAATACGTTACAGCATTCAGGATTAAATAAGCAGTTTGTACACTCTTCCTTTTAGTTGGTATTATAACAAATTCTTAATCATGTATTTTTTCCTCTTTACCTAATGGAAAATTTTATTTTCATGAAGAAAACTTTTTATGCTGGCAACTGAATTTCAAATTAATTTCCAAGAAAGAACTTCAACTTTAAGTGAAACATTAATGGACATAACAGACCTGTATGAGATTTGTAGGGTGGAGTTAAATTTGATAAAACATTTAAAGAGAACATAAATTTCTTGAAACATTTAAAATTTTCTTATTTGGATGCTATTTTGAAATTAGATGGAAAAAAAGAAATCTCTTAAAATGTTGTTGTATATTCCGAAGAAACACACTCACCTGAAAAGCTATGATAGATCCCCCTTTAGAGAACTGCAGATCTACAAAATGGGGCAAGAGTTGATCAAGATATTTCCTCACGCGACTGGTAAAATTTGGGTCTGATGTTCGAACTTTGATTCCAGGATTTCTCAAGAGCCAGCTGAAATTGAAGTACACGAGTTACTTTCAATATCTCCTAACTAAAAGAGAGAAACCTCAAGTTTAAATACAGTAAGTTATACCTTGGAAGTCCTCCGAAATCCCATTCTGAGCAAATGTAAGGGCCTGGTCGAATAATAACAAACAAATCTTCTTCCTGAGCAATTTTTATGTATGACCGAAAATCTAGAAATGCCGAAAATTCACGACTTCCGTTTCCAAAATCAAACACTCCTTCCTCTGTTTCATGAAGATTCCAGGGAATATACCTAAAAGTTGCGGTCTTGTTTTTAAGAACTCAAACATGCACATATAACAACGCAACAATTAAGCCTGTTAATTACAATTCGAGAGAATATACTAAAAAGGATGTGAGAAGAGTTTAAATATTTTACCGTGTTCGTCGGCTGATATTTTTCAAAACATAATTCACAAAATCTCACGTTTCAACAGTGTTAAGTCCAGCGGCTCGTAATTTCCTTAAACGATCTCGCCAATAATGCGAATGGACTCTAAAATAGTGAACTGCTCCACTGAAGATTGTAATGTCTTTTCCGTTTAGCTTGAAACCAGTAGCTGGAGCCTCCAGAGAGCTGCTTATACCACCTTCCGTGTAGTACTCATATAATGTTGGCAAACTTGCTTCATCGGCCGACTGGGTTGAAAAATTGAAACCAAAATTAGAACGTTAAAGAATTTATGATTCTATTTCCAAGTACAGTGGACAATTTTCGTTGTTAGGAGCAGCACGTGAATGAAATGAACCCACTTAGAGTGAATTAAACGAGGAAGGTGGGGGAAAAAAGGAATGGGGAACAAAATTGCCTGGGCGATGAATAAATGGACAAAAAAAGACAGAGCGGCCAGCATGAAAGGGGTTTCAAAAATTGAGCATTGGTGAATGTAGAATTACAAAGAATGCACGGGGTATGAGTTGTTCGTAAGCCCGATAAAAGTGATGCTGTTGTGCTCCTGAAAAGGAGTGACAGAAGCTGAGGTTAGGTAGTATATTAGTAGGAATATTTTTAAAGATATGTCCAACATCGTTGGAACAGGACGGATATGTCGACGTCGAGGGAACAGGAAAGAATGTAGGGAATAGCGTAGAAAATAGGAAACTTAATAGTTAAACTGTCGAACTAGAGCCAAGCCAGTACGTACAATATGCCTACTGTAAAGGTTCTGAGATTGGCTTTTAAATGGACTCTCTTCTTATCGGAAACTTTTGCTAATTGCCGGATACATTTCTACTTAATCTTTGGATGTAATGTGTGGTATTCAAAAATATTTCACTTAATTGTAATTATTACTTTTTCTTTGAATCTGTATAATAACTATAATTTACTTTATGGTTGAAACATGATAGTGGATCTTACTTACAGCAGAGAATCGAAGAAGAATTGCCAATATAACACACGTAATTAAATGCATATCTGTAACAGAGCGTTGCGTGATTTGTTCTTCCTCGACAAATTCTACGTGTAGCGGTACAGGAAAAATCTCCTCACACACCACTTGTAATGAAAAAGAGCCAAACAAACGACTTTAACTGACAGCGTAAATGTATTTCAGACTCATTTTCAGTTTCTCTTATATAAAATGTTGAGAAACTTATTAGCTTTTCGGCGATAAGATTCAGACTGTTATCATAAACGAAGTTTTTTTGCCCTCCGAAAAAGCTTGCAAGATAATGTTAAAATTACTTCAAAATAAATTCTTATCTATTCACTAGAGAACGGAGACGAAGAGAAGAAAACAATCCAGTTAAGATTTACTGTGTGAGATTAGATATTGAGCTATAAGATATTCAATATTCTGCACTTGAGACAAAATTTTTACTTTTACAGATGGATAAGATTTTATTTCAACGTCAAGGACGTCAAGCAATTGTAAAACATCATGATAATGGTTCTTCACTTCCATTGTTTTGCTGGTATCTAATTGGTTTGAATCAACATTTCTCAAAATTTGCAATCAGCGGTAAAAAGTGGAGAGAATGATTCGATAATTTGGATTATTTATCGATATCATTGTGAGCAAATTTGATATAATGGAAAACCATTGTAAATAAAAGGTAAAAGTCAATTTCCACTGGTTTAATTACAGAAGATCTTTTCAATATCTTGGTGCAATGCTTCATATTCAGAACTTTCACCTGGATATACTACAATAGCAGTAACAGATGTACCAAAATAAGAATGTGAAAACTTTACTTTTTGTTCATTTTATCATAGTTTTATGTGTTAATGCGTAAAGAAAATGGCATTTAAAAATAGGTTTTGAGAGTATCATGTAAGGAAAAGGAAGTGTAGAGACTGCTTTTAAAACAAACTTTGATGACCCAAAATTGTACAAAAACATTGTTTTATTTATTATCAAATCTATTAGAAAAATGCTTAATAATAAGAAAATGCAAATGGATAACACACATTTTGTGATTAGACTGATATTTTCTTGCCAATCCTAAAAAAAACTGTTTATTAATTACAGGATACTTTTATCTTGAAAATGACCTAATGATGAGGAGATCTGGAGTGCATTATGTACTAATTCATACTTTTACTTTGGAGGATTTCAGTTCAGGAATCTTATCTTCCCTTTTTCAATAACATTGGTTGGCAAATCTTTTCATTTGGTACCATTTATAGCCATGAGATAAATGTGCTTGTAAGTTTGATTTACATGTTGCTAACTGTAAATAATTACTTAGTCATACATAATCAATTTTAAAATTAATCCAAAAGTGGGAATGATTAATCCTGAAAAATAGAATATGACTTTGAGGTAAATTATGAAAACTGTAATTTACAGCTGGGGTGGGGTTTTCAATAATTTATGGATTCTTGCATGATTCTTATTACTGTCTCATCCTACACCCATTCTGTTTATTTTGTTACCCACAAAGAAATGAATGAAAACTAATTATCTAGGTTAATATGGAATAGTTCCCATTCTTTTGCTGTCCTTCCATGGGATTGGAAGGGCATAATTATGAATAGATGAGGAATTGTAGAAGCTTTCTTAAGGCAAAGGTAACTGGCCAGAGTTAGCTGAAAAATAATAGGAGAAATGGTATAAATTCCTGTATGGAGCGAGTACAGTTATTTCTTTGAAAATTGGACTGTAAAAATTGAAGGATTTTGAGATCTGGCAAAGGCTAGAATAGGGTCAATACAAAAAAGTCGGAATTGTTAAACATGGGACTGGAATAAAGGGTTTGGAAAAATATTGTGAAGAAGTGGTTGGATCAGAAATAGAAAAAATGGAAAAGTATAGATTTGTAAAGTCATTTGAAAGATGCCACGGAAAAGAACAGTGCGAAAGGCAAATGATTTTAGAATATTATAGGGAATTGCATGTTATCTAAGAGTGAAATAAATGGTGTTATATAAGGAATTTTAAGGTTGATGGAAATTGAGAAAATGAAGACTCATAATCATTTTGTTACTACCCTGGAATTGGTGATTTTATCAATGGTGTAAAAATACTTTAAACGCAAATTATTTCTCAAGGATAGAAGATACAATGTTTACCATTATGAACTCAATTACCTCACCAAATGTACGTCATTACCTACGTGAAATATCTTCATGTCACATTCTAGGAAGGCTAAATTCATGTAAGGACTGAAATAGTTTCTTATTTGCCAGAATTAAAATCCACAATATCTTCATGCCCTTTTCTAGAGGTGAGAATGAAGACAGAAAAAAGTTAATCTTTTTCCTAAGGATATTTATTTTTTATATTGTTAAGTATTTCTTCAAGTTTACTATTTGGGCTCTAAAAATATTATAACGCAAACAAAATCTTTTTGTTTTCCTTTGGAAATTTGGTAGATTCTCTGTGATAATTAGCATAATTTATCACGATGTGGTAGAATACTTTTGCCATCCTTTTAATAGCCATTTGATTCGATAGCATGAATTTTCTTCACTGAGACAAGACTGCTGAGAAACTACCATCACATTACAAGATATTGAATTGAAAAATAGTTCCGTGATTAATGACATTGTAGATTTAAGAGCAAGAGCACTGAGTGATTATGTGCACTTGAAAGCAGATTAACGCCAGAAAAACCGGTTAATTAGAATGATATGACTTAAGCGTAAGGAAATGGAAATTTCAAAAACACAGATACATAGCAATCATTTCTTGTTGTGAGATAAGAAAAAATGATTGAAGCTCCTAAAGTATGAAAGGAGAGTTTATTTAGCAAGAATAAATTACTTTTATGGTCGAAGATTTTTTCATTAAATATATTCATAATGTTTAGATTTTGAAAAAGCTCTTACTTAGCTCCCATTAAGATAATACATGCTTCTTAATCTGTAAAATCTTCATAATCGCAATTATTCTAGGGCCCTCGCCTACTTTAAAAATACTTCAATCTTGCTTTTGCATAACTAGAGAAAAGGTGAAGCTGTAATTCAAATTCTGCTTTTACTTTACGCATCATCACGAGAGATCTTTCCTCAGCTCCACAACGAATTGTACTAGGACAAATATTTTATTTTTGCATTACAGTACAATATTTTTTAATAGTTATTCTCGGCATTGACAAAATTTGGCATAAAACTATTTGTTGACCATTTGATTTGCATTTCATAACTAAACCAAACGATTTTCATAATAATAAGTAATCTCATAAAACTTTTTGGATTTCTTAATAATACCTAGTATTTGTCTATTTACACAAGCAACATATATGCTCACCATTTCAAGTGTATCACCTGATTACATTTAATCCTAATTAACTCGTGTCCTTCGGTTACGCTAATCGTTAGGCTTATTTCGCTGAGCGTCATGGGAGGGAAGCCATCTTGGTTGACGTAAGAAGCAGTTCCGTGACGTCAACTTCGGATGGTTTCGGCCGCTGACATAGGGATGTGATTGGTTACGATTTTAGCCGAACAGGTCAATGTCTGAAGCATCTAAAATTTTGTGGGTGAAGTGAGGAATAATCTTGGTTTTCCTGAATGTTATTTCACGATAAATGTTACCATTGAGTTTAAACAACCTATTGAGTAGTGCGAAGGTACATTAACCAATTCTAGTGGGAAAACTGGTGCTTGTACATGAGCTGTGAACGTGAGAAAGAAGAATTATAGGACCGTGCACTGGCTGCCATCCCCCGTCGGAAGTTTCGTGTGCAAGAGGGTGTTCACAAGAAATGTGATATATCTATGAAGTTCATGAACACGTACGGAATTATTCAGCACCTTTAGAAATGAGTGGACGTCCAAGAACCACGTCCTTTGCTGAGGGTAACAAGCAACCTCCACATCCTCCGTTAGGAGGCATGAAAATAAGTAGTAAGTGGAGTTACTCAGCAGAGCTTCAGTAGCAGTGACGTCGGTTAGGCCTAATGTTGGTTCAACATGGCTGCTGATGCTTTCTGCTTATATTGTGGACAATTAAAATATTGTCTGCCTATTTTTCTACATTTTCAAGGAGCAGGCTTGTCTGTTATATTTCGCCATTGCTTATAACTTTGCATCTCGTAAACGCCTCCATGGTTGATATTGCGCGATCATTTCAGATAGCTTATTGACAAATCTCATTGTTAAAAGGAGGAAAAGAATAATTAGAACAGTTGTATGTCAAATTTGTTCAACCTATATTACTTTTATTTCGACAGGAATAGTAACCTGTCGTTATAATCGATTGGATTTTATGTTAGGGTATATGCCGAGGTCATATTCATGTACTAAAGAAGTCTTCATTTCCTATTGCTTAGATCGCATCTAACTAGCATTTAATGTCACTGGTAACTACGCAGATATATTTAAAATTTTAAGGTTGAAAATTATTATTTAATTTTAATGGCTCCTTTAATCTATCTTTTGTAAGCATGTTTAGTTTTATTAATGCGTGAAGTTTGGTCAAGAAGTCCTCTGTTTCATATTCAGTAACATAGTAGTAAGTGGTATTTCCTCAGTTCTTGATGTTGATGAGGTGTTAAGCAGTGATGTCTCCTCCTTTGTCTTAAGTCCTTGATAATGGTCGTCAATCTTATTGTGCTTTTATTCTCAGCGTGAAAAGATTTAGTTAATGGTATTTAATCAAGGGCACAATTATGTAACATTTTGCGTCAGCAGCAAATTTATATTTATGATCATATTTATAAATTACTATATAATACCAACATTTTTAATGTCATTTTATTTTGAAATGGAAAGATTATGTATTTGCATCGTATTAGAGAATTAATAATGTAACATGACCATGTGTCTTGAAAGGTAGCAAATGTTGAAAGTATGTTGTAGAGCAATATTTTGCTTTTGATTGAGCTGTTACTTCGCGTTATCTTTTATCTCTGAATAAACTATTGATATCGTTATATTAGTATTTCCGGTTTTTTTATACGCGATGTAAGTAAATTTTATGCTCGTTATTTGCGCTCTAAAGCCAGCATTAATTGACGTACATATCCCCAGGTACAATTCCACGATATTCTTCTCAGAGTTTAATTCCTCATTCCTTTTGGTAGTTGTTACGACATCGCTTTTACTCCGTACATGACGATCTCGGTGGTGACCTTAAAGATTTTCCGCAGCAAATTTTTCTAATTCGTCGCTTGATAACTTTTTTATTGGGCAATATTTCCGTAGTTTTACAACCTTTATTTTCATTCTAAATATTTAACATTCGAAGCCATTAGTTGGCAGCTGGTCCTTTTTCTGATAAAAGAATCCCTTGCGGTTCCCTACGCTTCTCTCTTTCTCTCTGTCGTCCCTGTTAGCTTGTGCCATCTTGCGGCTATAGCTAGAAAGCTTAAGAGTTGCCAGTAGAATCGCTGGTTAGGCGTTCTTGGGGTTAGCGAGTTGGGGCGAGAGTAGCGGGTGTATCCGTGGAGGTGGCTCAAGTCTATGCATCATTTTGTAGAAATTCTATTATTCAGTCGCTGAAGGAAGTGTTGATATTTTTTGGTAGTTTTTTCAAGCCCCGAACAAGAGTTGCTGCGTTCGAAATTAGGTTATGTTTATGTAGGCAGATTTAATTTTGTCATCTGTGTTCTCGATCTAATAATGAATGGATGATTGCTTTATGATTTATTTTTATTTTCCTGTCTGGTTTTTGCCATTTACTGCAATCGACTGTAATTATTCATGTCAATATTCGCTCATGAGTTAGTCTTCCTAAAATGATCTAAAAGGAATTGACTTGAGATATTCGAAAGAAAAAGTGAGAAATTGTCATTTTGCATTGGGTTCAGAATATTCGTGTTCTATCCTTGTTATTTCGCATGAAGAAAATTTACTTATTCGAGTAATCCATTTCCCGTTTTCTTAGAAAGACATCCGCTGTATCTAGAAGTAGTGTCAACGCCTCGTTTATCAATCTTCTCCATCATTCGTATGTTTGAAGGATAGCAAAATTCGTTTGTAACTTAGCGTAGATATTTTTCTATAAACATGTATTGGGTGGTGAAAATTCTACGTTCTTCAAATCATAGATGGATATAACTTTGTGAAGACGAACGTTTTAGCTCTAAAATGTCAGTTTCCTCAGGTACTATCAACTTTCCTACACAGGTGACAGTAACGCTCTTTAATTCAGGGATAAACAAAGTGAACGATTTGTTTGCTCATTGTAGTCTATACTATATTATCAATGCATTTTCTTCGTTTTTTCCGGTGGTCACTTTTCGTGTTGTCTTTATCTCTGGATCTCATCCACTCCAATAAAAGATCATTCCGAAGTGAAATCTGACATCCTCACGGTAAAGATTTACAATAGATACACAGAAAAAATACAAATTAGCTATTCTTTTTTTATTCTTGGCCTTCCTCTCATTAATTACCATCTTCGGTGGTCTGATTTCCCCGTGCGATCATGGTAAATTATTCAACAGTGAATTTCGGTATAATGTTAAAAATCCCCCAATTTCAATCACGTTTTTTTTGAAGGAATTATATGTGTATTGTGTGATATGATGATTCGAAGGTTAAATTTAGGGTAGATCTTGTTGGTTTATTTTTATAGAATGTTTCGTCGCATCCAAATTAATCATTGGCAGGCTCATTGGTAAGATATCTATATCTAAAGTGTGAGGCGTGAATTTTATCCAAAACAGCAATTAAATGTCGGAAAGTTTCTTTGACCGAGTAATTTAGGAGTAGTGGTGAGGTTTGTATTCATCATTTGAAATCTTTAAGTAGAATTCATTTCGCCGAAGTTTAAATCGACTGTTCCTTCAAAACGCAAAGCGACGTTGAAAACGAAATTTAAAAAGAATCGCTTGTTACCGAAAGGCGATTTGCGGTGTAAATAAATGATGTTTAGGCGATCGCGAGTAAATTTGCAATCGTATCTTTATTTTTCCAGCTTTTAACGTTTTTCATAATTTTTCAATCATATACTAGATGCTTATCTTCACTTTGATTAAATGACCAAATTTTCTCGATAACATCGCATGGGCTTTTCTATTACTCTCTTCTTTAGCGTATTATTCTTCTCAGTAATCGTTCCGAGCGTCGGTTTAGAAGATAAATGAATTCAAGCGACGATTTACTTTTTGTTGATTCGCTCGAGATAAACTATTACTATCTCTTGAGTGTAAATGAGAGCTTAGTGGAACGCATGCATACCTTAAAGTAATCAAATTTCAAACCTCTCTATGCAAGTGTGGAATGGGGTCACTCTATGTCTGCATGTGTTTAGCAAATAAACGTGCGGGGCTCTTTCGTCCTCTCCGTCAGCTGAGCATTCGGAGAATTTTTCCGAAAATGCTTTTCTCGAACTCGTCTTTTAACGGAGATTATAAATTCGAATAAAAGCGAAACATCGAATTGTGTAAATGGGAATATTTCCCTCTGCTTACGAGTCTGGTGAATGGAGATGGTACACCTGCAGTCTCCATTTTGCGAACAGTAGATCAATTTTTTAATATCTCCTCGATTCTCGATACAATTTTGCACTTCTCTCGCAAAACATAAAATATTTTTGAAACGTATTTGTAAGTCTTTCGTAACGCAATCATTAAATTCCTTTTATAATATACGAAGAGAATCGTCGCGCTTATTTGCTGGAATTTTAAAATTTCCTTCCGACTGTTACGATTTTAACGATATTTGGCGGGATCATTCTTCTTTGGTAAACGAGTTTGGAGTTTCTAATTGATTCCCTCCATGAACGTCATCACTGTAACATTCTTGCTTGGAGAAGTTAGTAGAAGGGGAAAAGTTGTTAGAGGATCTGCAAGCACGTACTCATCAATCGATAGAATAGTCGTTAGTAGGTCGGGCCTCTGACCTAAAATTATTTGAGGTCACAGAATTTTGGCTTTAGAATCTTCTTTATTTTAGCGAGGAAAGGAACAATATCCGAAATTAGATGTTAAAATAGATCTCGGAAAATGCATTGCAGTATAATTTTGCTTCACGAATATCACACAGCGGGTTCAACCGAGAGAAAATTACAAAGCAATCCGCAGAAAACGCGAGGAATTTGTTTTTATGTTCACTTAACGACAAAGTAATAATGTCGCCATGGTAACGATTTTCAACAGATGGCGCAACTTACTTTTAAATAATGCTCTCGACAGTCAAGTTTCGATGTCGTAAAAAAATGAAAATGTTTATCGATAATTATTGAATCGGAGTTAGTCACGTACCTCCGTAAGCGAATCGAGTAATTGGCATTCATTTGTTTGTTCGTCTCTTCTTGAAAGGGCACGCCCACGTCAGTCGATGGAGAAGACGTTCCTTCACTCTTCGTTTCTTGCTCATTACCTTCTCATCCTTCGTGGCATTTCATTTATTGTTTTTGTATTAGTCGAGTATCAAGAGTTTCTTTTGTCATCCATGGAAACATTTTTGTATAAAATTGGATCGCGAGAATTGACGTGGCTCGTGCCATAAGTCGAGAGGCGTAGAATACTGCCGTATTAATCTAATCGCTGCTGCTAAAGGAAAATTTCCATTTCTTTCGATGACTTAATTAATTCGAGATGAGAAACGACCGAGTACAATTCATGCAATTGACGCTCTTGCGAATTCAATTCCGTACAGTAATAATAATGCTACGAGGCGAGAACGAGACTATCAAGTCTCATCTTACATCTAACCCTTCTTCGCATGAAGTTTAAAAGAGATAACTTGAAAAAAAATACCAAAGAAGGTTTGGTTTATTATAATGTATGTACGGATAGGAGCACCTGTTTCTCATTTGTGTCCTTCCACGATTTAAAACTTCCTTCGCGTTCTTTCTTTTAATGTAATTTAGGATCTCATTCACTCAGCCGTCATCTGTTACAGTACAGCAGAACTTGCCTATTTGTTCACTTAAATACGATTTGATTTTCACCCAGTAAAAATATTTCGAACATAACTGTAAAATACGAAGATCTGAGATGGTTGTTTCTTTGCGGTTGTTTCCCCCGATCTGACGATTAAAATTACGATTCATTGTTAACATTAGAAGATTGCAACTATTCTTCAGCTATCGCAACCACTAGAAAAACTGAAAGGCAGATCTTAAGCGAGTGAAGAAACGTTTAATTTTTGTAATTGCCTTAGTGAACAAACTTAGTTTTGATGGTGTCAGTTTAAGGAATTCCGCACTCGAGCGCTGAAATTCTCACCAGTATTTGAATTATCAAAATGCAGACTCGCTTTCATTCATCGGAATGTTTTAGAAACCGTGATGCGATAAGCGAGGGTCGAAGCCAAGAGAATGCAGCGATGGGTGTTTTTAACGTAGGGCAGTAAATTCCCTTGAAAGAGTACATTGTCAGGCTCTTGAGAAGTATCTTTCGGAAGCTTACAAAGGCTTTGAAATTTGCAGTCATTCATTTAACCTTGGTCCTGAGCGGAAATTAGAAAATGCGCCGTGTCACCTTGGCATCAATTAGAGAATAGCTGAGAGGATATTTCAGTTTCCGAAATTAACTTTGGCGGCTGTCAAGTTTTAGGTCATATCTTGAGTCGACGTATTTGAAGTACCGAATGTGCAAATGAAAAGAAAACGGCACACATTTCATTAATTTTTTTAATACTTTTAGAATATAGAGTGTAAAGTAACTAATTAGTCATTAGTAAATTAGTCCTTTCACACTCCAGTACAGTATACTACTTGGCACTTAACGATGGCCAGTCTTACAAAGATAAAACCTCTGATAAATTAATACATTCGGAGTATTATAAAACTTTACTCCGTGTAGAATGGAAGATCATTGGCTCTAAAATCCTTCAAAAGTTTTACGTAGTATAATTTGCAGCTGACGTGATATTTCCTTCTCTATCAACTGACGAATATCACACGAGGAACGCATGCTATTTTCGCTCACCTTCTTTGATTCCCCTTTCTCTTCTATGTAGTCTTTTCATCAACATTACTCTTGATAAGCACCTAGGTACGTCTCGAAGGAAATTATTTGTCCGGCAGTGATGTGGTACATGCCCCGTAAGACTTTTAAATCGAATATGGGACACGTGCATCTTTATTTTAAGAATAGGAAAACACCTTTGTCAATTTCCAATACGCAATTAATAATTATATTTAATGCACATTTAACTAAACGTCTTAATTTCCCCCTTTTCTCTTAAGATAATTCATTTTTTGTCGAAGGATCTTGTAAATTTCACGTGAGTGATTATTTATGAAAAAGTAGGAAGATGACCGTTGGCTATACCATTTTTGCGAGAATTCTTAATTTTAGAAATAGTTGCCCTTTAATAACCTTCATTTTAGCTCCAAAACTTTAATTAAGCAATTTCAAGTTTAAGCTTGATTCTTATGTTTGAGGATGACCTAAAATGCTCAATATAATTAATTGCTTAAAATGACATGTTAACGTAGTGTTCTTCTCGTTAAATTAGTTCTGTTGTAAACTTAGCCAGGTTCTCTCACCGTCTAAAGTTTGGCAGTTGCCTTCGTAAGAAAGTACTCTCGACTCGGTTACATCCACATAACTGACTTGCAATCTTTCGGCGTGTGGCAGGGGGTGCATGCACTATCACTCTACTTTCTAATCGATTTTTTTCGTGTATCGTTCGTGGACGGAATGAATTGTTGAAGCTCTAGCATCTACTTCCCTAAATTTCTTCGCATTGTGAGAACGTCCCATATAACAGGGAGGACGCATAATATCAGCCACATCTTCTAAGGACTACTTTCTCTGAACTTATTAAGTCAACTAAGCCTGTGTCTATCTTCTAGAGATCCCCATATTGTGTCCTGAAGCATATGAGTAACGCTCACTGGTTTGTCGTTACAGTTTACACGAAACTACACGCGTACTCATGTTAAGGCTTAAATAGCGCAACGTAACGGCCCAATCGAAGAAGTTAATAAATGAACATTTGTTTACAGCAAGCTCTAATTGCCCATCATCGCACCATTTTATAATTCTATCTAAATCATTCTACGGGTTTAATCTATCCTCTACTTTCTATTTTCCTGTAAATTAGCGTGTCGTCCGCAATTATTCTAACTTTATTATAAATATTTTGGAAGTTGGTTGGATTCGTGAAATCGGTCACTGCATCACTTGTCCCGCAATAACGTAGAATTTTACTTGCCTTGTTGATCGTTCGACTATCACAAAGTAAGTTTGTCTCCCGGTTGTATAGTTGTACTTAGATGCAGATCCTTTTTGTATTTGCCGTATTGCAGCTTTGCTAGGACAAGAGCAATTCTTTTCTTCTCGAAACATAATATTAAGATTTTTTCGGAAATGGAAATAAAGGAATAACAGGTGTGAAAAATAGCGAAATGACTGGGACTCGAACCCAGGTCTCCCACTTTCCGGTGAGGTATTCTTAACTACCCTACCGCCTCTCGCCGCGAAATAAAGATGAAATTCTAAGTAATCAATCGAGGTTGATTTATACAAAAAATTAGGACCCTTAAAAGATATAAAGGAAGAGGGAGGAGGACGTCATAGATAAAAAAAGAATTTGATAGAATAAAATGGGAAAGGTGGAAGGATGGAAGACAATTAACCCAAAAGTAAACTGAATTGGGAAAGTGAACTGGATGTATAAAGATGAGTCGGGAGCTAATTAAAGCCTTTGCTTTTCAATCTTTTCTCTGCAGAAGACAATTTGATGACGAATTGATAAGGCAAGAGACATTCTTCACCCTGTATCTAACATGAATTTTTCTTGTCTAGAAATTCTTTTGTCTAATCTCTGTACTTATTAAGTGTTGTGAGCGTAGTGCATGCTAGAAAAATATAAATTGAGTTAACGCAGTTAGTAAAATAAATTGAAGGCATCAAATTCAAGAGATAAAACATGTTTTCAGGAAGAGGAAAGTTAATACTTCTTTGTTACGAAAGAGATAAGTGGCGCGAGTGAAGGTATATTTTCAATGGGGAATGGTATCGTAAGAGAATTAGAGAAGAATTTTAACATTCAGAGTACTAAAGAGATTTAAAGAAGTTATGAAAGCATGAATGTGTCAGCGTATTGATGTCTTCGGTCACTAGCTCACCTCGTATCTGATTACTTGTTAGTATCAGTTTCCCAAGGAATTTAGGAATACGTACAAATTATCGGTGTTTTATGAACGGGAACCCACACGCTCATATTTGATGTGTTGCTATCTTCTATCTGATTGCATAATCAATTTCTTTCTATTCTCCGCTTTGATTGGAATTATATACTCATAAACACACAGCGGGATAAGAACGTTGAATCGAACATTGTTCACAATAATTAAGTAAATTTTAGTCTAAAAAGTTAAGGAAAAGAAAGAGTATTCACACCTTTTTTAAGTTGAAGAGTGAAAGGCAAGTGGGGAAGGAAGTCCGCCGATTGTCCCGTTTCCGCGCAGTCGTGCATTACGGTCTCCGCGTAGGATTCACGAGAACGAAAGATGTTTCCTTTTCTGTTATTAGAAGGGGTTGATCGTGGTGAAGGATTCTTTTATCAGAGATTGTGAGTGAAGCCACAGTTCCTATTCGTCCATTATTGTACCAATAGGACGAGCGTACGGGCTTTGTTAATTATTTGTACGCTATGAAGTACCATCGTAAATCAAATTAGCTTTTGCAAGCCCATGTTTCTTATAAATAACAATCTTATTCATGGATTACGGGATACAGAAATCTACAATGACGGAAATTGAAAGTAAAGAACGCTGTTTCGTGAGTATGGAAGAACCTCAAAAAATGATACTGATTTGGGGGCGTGTCATCGTCAAATCTCCGCAGTAATAAAAAACATTCGATCGATTGACTTACGTTACCAGACCCTATTACTGGTGCGGAATTCCTTCTGGATATAACTTATTAGTGTATCATCCGAGTAAGAATACCTTAAATGTTAAAGGATGGTTTCGAGGGCACAAAGGCTCGGTGGAGGAAGAAAGTTGGTTGGCTCCGTACCTCGCCCACTAATCGCGTTGCCCGAACCCGTGCTAGAGCTGCTTGCCCGCCGCTTTCCAGATCGATAGAGGGTGGGATCTTCTTTCCCAACCAACCACTCCCACACCTCTGTCCCTTTATCCATTACACCCCATCCTGATCATTTCTAACCTCTGCTGTTTGTTAATCAAACGGAAATTATTTTCCTGGCCAGCTCAAGTACAGTTTCAATCTATGTCGTATTAGTATTTCAACATTATGTATCTTCACAGATACTGTTTTAAGTAAATTTTATCCTCGCCTTCGCAATTTGGATTTCGCTAGATTGACCGATGAAGTCGAACGCATCCGATTGAATTATTCATCGGTGAGAATTAAACTCGTAACCCTGCTTTCGAACAAATTCTTCTGTTTCATTTTTTAGTTTCTTGACAGCTCTTAGTTTCAGAGACTTTGCTTTCCAGAAATCGATAATTACCCTTATTTCGAAATTTTTTAGTTAAATTCTAGAAAGTTTAACAATTTCTACCTTGTGATTTATCGCAAATATATGTTTTCAGTTCCAAATGGCATGATTTTACCTTGGTGATCGGGCCTTCACTGAAATGGAGAAAAAATCATTTTCGGAGTCCAGAAAACCGGAACTATTCGCTGAGATAGGTATGTCTGTATATTCCTTAATCAGCATTATAAAAATATTCAAAACAATAACTGGTTAAGTTTTGGCTTGTCATTTAGTTAAAACAGTATTTTATAAAATTTTCGACAATAAACTTTATTTGGAACTTAAGTATTTAGCAGTTGATCCCAGTGGTTGTTGTGGGTCTTTTAGCAAATTATGAATAGAATGAGTGCCGTTTTATACATTTTGTTTTACTCTCCTTGATTGGAATTAACATGTCTTCTTGCTACCGTCGATCACCTCCAAATCATTTCCATCGATTTAAAACAATAATTTACAGATCAGTGATGTTTCAAACGCAGTTTTTTTGTTAGGATTTACTGTAAGAGAATTGAGATTGTGTATTTTTATCGACATTTTTTAATAAAATTATTTCTCCTAAACTATGTCATGCGAAATTCAATGCTGCTCATAAGTAAAGGAAATTCAACTTCTGATTCAGATTGTTGACCTCTGGATTCAGCCATCGTAATTTCATTGTTAATTGGGGAAAGCTAATGATTTGGCTACTTTGACGTGGTTCATTTAGTATATTTAGTACATTATGAGCATAACTTCCTATCACTGTACATGGTTTGTTTTTCATGTCAACCCTTCAGTTCGTAATTAATGAACGTGTTTGCGGGGCAGATAATGCATGCGAACCTGGTCGGTATTGTATGTGCTTTTTACGCGAAGAGAATTAATTTTTCTTAAATTTCTTCCCCTATTAACTTATTGCATTGATTTAAAAACCGTTGATGTATTTTTATACGTTGTATCGATGAAGACGCTGACTATGAAACACCTTTTTTGGAAACTGATTTTAAACCACGATTTGCGTGCTGCTATAGCGATATAGGCTTATAAAGTCAGGATTCCTCCCTGAATTTGTGCTCTGAACGACGTCAGTCATTATCTCCTAAGACTTAAAGTCTCAGCTTAGAGGTGCTACGGAGCGGCGGCAGCTTAGTTGACGATGAGAAAGAATGTATGCTTTTTGTCCTCTCAGATGTACCATGGTTTCCACTTTCAGGCACACTCTGACGGATGTTAATTATCTATGAGTATTTGTCATCAGTGCATTCGTAATTGATCTATAATTTTCAAGACCGAGAATAAAAGAGGTTTCCGTGTTGATAACGATATTATCTCGTCTGTCCTCTTGTCGATACGAAACTCCCGTAAGGACAAAAGTTCTTCGATTATCGAAACCATAGTTGCCAGGTCGGAAATGGAGCTTCTGTTTCTTATCTTCCCTTGCCTTTGCTCCCGCGATTATTTCGGAGGTGATGACTGTTGGAATTAATTTCAATCTTTGAAAACATTCACGCTCGTTCTCCGTTTTATATTCACTGGCGTGGAAAATAATTTCGTTGTAACACAATCAAAATATTACTAGAGAACTTCTCAAAGTCTATGTCATCAATGTGACAGTCATAAGAATGCCTTTTGGTACGAAAACAAAAATGATTACGTGGGCCTCCCTCATCTTCAGTCGCCTGTTCGAAATTCGACGTAGTAAGTAGCTAGATTGACTGATTTATTTGTATTATTTTGTTGCGTGATAATTGATTTTAACTGCGAGAAAAAGCACTTCAAATTTTAATTATTGTAGAGGTGGAAATTCAACGCGGAAAACTGTTATAAAATATAGAATACATAAATTTGAAGTGCAAAGTACCTTTTGTTGAAATATTTATGTTTGTCATCAGTAAATCACAATTCGACTTTTAGTCCATCTAAAGTTCCTACGTATAATTTGTCAATTGTGAATTGCAACTTCTAATCTACATTCAGCAACCTAAATGAAACGAGATTAACAACTGATTTCAGAATATAATATTAAAAATGTCCGTAACTTACAGCGCAACTCAAATTGTTTATATTTACGTATTTAACGGGTGAATGATAAAACCTTGTAGTCTGAAAATGTAAAATTGCATGCATTTCTTATGGAAACGTACTTTGGGCCCCTGGGTTCGAATTCGAGCCTTTAAAGAGATGAGAATAGTTTTCTTATGGCTTTCTGCCTCGTAGAATCAAATGCAATTTGTCTGTGCATCGAACAGTTCGTCAAATAGAAGGGGTACAGTAAGGCACTGCGAAAATTATTTATGACGGTGTTCTTATTCATTGGGGAACACCACTCTACCATGATCTTTTCTGCCATTTTTCATCTTCTTCCATCTATTCCAAGTACAAATTAATTTCATATCTTGTTAGCTCAAAAAAAAATTCTACGTACGTATGCATTCTTTCGTATCCCTGGCGAATCGCTTGAAAAATCTTAAATTTATAAAACAGCAACAATATTTCGCTGCCACTTTTTGGCATTTCATAGTGAGGGGCTTTTTCTGCCACTTTCCGATGTAATTTCGACTAGTGCTGCAATTAATATGTAACGCAATTGATTGTTGCTTCTCCCATTGCGAAATTCCATCGGATTTCAGAAGAAAGAAACTGAAACTTCTGCCAATTCGGTTCACCGGATTCTTTCCTTTGCCTTCCCATTTTCGATGAGCTCTGGGACGTGTTTTTGAAACGATGCATTACTTAATTTTTACATCATTCATTAGTAGTCATCCAAGGTGTTTCCTGGAAGTAAATTTGCAAAATAACTTTCTATTATTTTAATTCAGTTTTAAATAATAGAAAGTAATTCATGTTTATTATCGTACAAGATTCATGCGACATTTATAAAGTGAAAGCTGTTAATTTAGTCGTCCTATCGCACGGATTAATTCAGCTGTTCTCGAAACCGCATAACTCGATGTTCATAAAAGGGAGCTGCTGAACTAGGCATTGGTTCATCTGTAGTCCTTCCTTGTTCGCAGTTGGGTGATCCACTGGTCACTCGCCCGGTTCACTTACTGTCGTCGCCCGCGCCTGCGCGATTAGCCTCCGCTTTTCTCAATCCTAATAATAACTCGACGATTCCTCCGATTCGCCAGTTCTCTCCCGTTCCATGGACAGGAATTGCAGGCACGCGCTTTCTCGATGTGGAGGCCCATCGTCAGAACGAGGCGGAGGTCTGTGGGAGGTTAGTCGCCCACGCATCGTGTTTCAAATTAGTGCTTCTGTCTGCCCAACTCACGCGCCACTCACCGATTTTTCAACTACTGCGTTTTCTCCTCTCGAATCAGTGTTTATTTCGTAGTTTCTCTACCTTTCGGGTGCCACTGAAATTGACGTTCTTCGCCTGCATTGTCATTTAACGTGTACTTAAGCCGGCGAACCTTATCCATGTCGATGATGCTGTGCGTAAGTTATACCGAAGAGAAGAAGTTATTCTTCGGATGCGAAAGGTTTTTTAATTCGGAAGTGCGGTGTCGCTATAGTTCTGCAGCTATTCCTGTAGCCCTCTCAGCTCCTTGGTTCCAATCTATGGTTTGTAGCTATTCCTTTCCTTTGTCGTTCAAATGAGCGCTTCTTGATTTTCAGCGCTCATTGCCAAAAATGGAGTGTCTTCCTGCATCTAAATTGGACACTTTACACCGGTAAAGAAAATGTTTTGACCAGTTTCTCTCAGTGCGGTTCATTTAAATCGACATGAATAAAATTTACATTTCGCTCAATTTAGGTTAGGTTGGATAGGATATCAGCGTCGAAACCGTGCTTCGGAAATTCATCTGGTTCGTCGATCATATTTGAAGTGGACACTGTTTTTGCATATTCAGTCAGTCAGCTTATGAGTCAACTTCGGTCGATTGCGTGGGAAGTTTCTTCATTTCAATCAGTGCGAATTCTCGTCGTTCGGAAGCCACTACGGTACATCTTTCTGGGGTGTTAGGCATCATTTAGGTTCACCTGTTGGATGCTGGGTCCCTCGTTGTCACCACATTGCCGGCTTCCGTTAGTGGGCCAAGGTCTGCGCTGCCATTCGCAGAGGGGCCTCTTCACTTCCGGCAAATCCCTCTCCACATGGCTGCCACTGCCTTCAACACATCCTTCAGGATCGTGCATTTTTAGCGCTCTTTCGCTATTCGCGAATGTTCGCTATTAATAGTGCTCGCCCTCGGCGTGTCTTTAACCGAATGGCGGTGTTGCCGTTTCCCGATGTTTACGCGCTGCCGTAAATTTCATTGGTCTGCGTGGATATCAGTGCAGTGTTGTCGCACGCGGACGATCTTTAATTTCGCGTCTCATTCTCTATTTTCTCAGTTGATTTTTATTTTGCGAATGTGCTTCCTTGCTCGGCTATTTCTGCTGGTTCTCGAGCCTGCTTCACTAAATTGGCCGCTGCGAGGCGCTGTACTCGCTAATCTTCCGCTTCGTGAATTAATTGACCATTTACACGAATGTCAACTGAAGAGACGATGGTCTTCGTGTATAAGAAATGTTTTTTTTTTATTTTCTTAATTATTCCTATTTGCTTGACTGATTAGATCCCTTATATTATCAGTGCTAGTGATTTACCGCAGGAAGATCTTTATTCTTTATAGCCAAAGTGGGTGGTTATCAGTTTTATCTTTTGAGAAAATTGACGCGGTAGTATTCCTTAAAGTTACAGTATATTTCATGGTGTTTGTTTCTCTTTTAGCCCGTAAACAATGTCGTTCATCTGTGATCGACGTAGCCGCCGTTTATTAGACTCGGTTTTCCAATACTAGACTTCATTCTCCGACGATGCCTTGGTAGAATTGCATTCGATCGATGGCGGCCATTTTTGCCAAATTGTCTATTTAGCCTCCTCTCCTAAGGAATATCCTCAATTCTCGGAGATCCCAAGTGTATGGGTTAGTTTTTTTATCGTAACACTCCTCTAAAGATGGAAATTCTCAGCTAAATTTTCAAAGTGATGCTCTTTTTTCATAAAAATAATAATAAAGCGTCTTTAAATAAAGACGCTTTATTATTATTGTTTTTTTTTCTCTCTGTTCGTTTAGAATAATTTTTATTTATTCTTCGTATTTTTATTGTTTCAGTCAGTACAAATTTCAAACTTCGAAAACATCCATCGGCGCGTAAGACGATCCTCTTCTAGCCGCAGCAATTTCTTTAAGAGTTAGAAAAAAACGCAATCACATTCTGACTCTTAAAAAGTAAGGAATTAG
This sequence comes from Ladona fulva, assembly GCA_000376725.2. Classification (NCBI taxonomy): domain Eukaryota; kingdom Metazoa; phylum Arthropoda; class Insecta; order Odonata; family Libellulidae; genus Ladona; species Ladona fulva. The sequence continues at coordinate 332,615 of KZ308718.1, read as the reverse complement.
GAAACTTAGTTTTGAAAGGCGTTTCTTTTGCTCTTATGAGAATCAAGAATAAGACACTTATCTAATTATGAATCCAAAAATATGATGTCTTACAATTATAATTGAATTATAATGTAGGGCATTATCCCAAACTGCCTTTTCTGGTAGTCATTTATCGAATTGATTACAGTCGCAGAAAAAACTCGGAATTCGCCTTAAGGGTTGAACTGGGACTACGCCAAGAATGTTCAGCAATATTTATGGGTTATCTAAGGGATTTCTTTACAGTGTACACAAAAAGGTACTTTCGGGGTAGATCATGTCCGCGTGAATTGTGAATTACCGTATTAAAATACGTTGTGCATCTCGATTGGCGATTTCAGTTTTATGTCTGTGACTAGTTGTATATGTTATTAAGAATTTTCCTCTCCAAAATCTAAGAAATTCTAAGGATCAAAATCACAAGACCATTCAAAAATACAACACTAGCCAATCAGTACATAAATATGTACTGAATACTTTCTTTCGGTAGAGTCATTATCAAAAATTCGAGAAACTATCTAAATTCGGGGACTAAAACCACTTCTTTCGCATTTCCTCGTTTTTGATCCCGCGAGCAAGCAATGTTATCTTTCCGAGTAGTCGTCGGAATAGTTCCGAATAGTCTTTGATAGCGACAATATTTCTTTTCTTTGACCGAAATCCATCCAAGTGCCCTCCAGAAGGAAGCCTTCCGCATTAATAGCTCTGAATTAAGCTTATAATTGTGTCCTTTTCATGCCGCCCTGGCTTAATGCCTATATAGCTACGGGTTTGTCATTTCCACTTAATGGCGTTCTCTTTTGCCGGAAGTCTTGGCAAGGTCGTCAGGGGCGTGTGTTATTGCTCCTGTGAATGCCTGCGTGACCACATCCCGCTTCACCAATCACGCTCCCGATTTCACTAGTTTAAACTTAAGTGGGGCTCTCGCAGCCATCTGTTGCATAAGCACCTTCCTCTTCGATTCCCGGTTGTTGTGCAGTTTTACTCGATCATTAGCTGAAAGTTTAAGAATAAATTTTTACATCTCGAGCAATCGATTTCAATCCCATTTCGATCTTTTATTTTGATTATTTCTCAACGAAGTTATTTTGATGATTTCCTTGAAATGTAGGGTGTCTCATTGCTCTATAAAAAAAATAGGGCTGTTAAATTTCCTTTCCCGAGTTCCTTGAGGCACCTGATAGCATTTCCTGAAATATTTCCGCCCATTTATTTGACAGCGAATCGACTTTTCCTATCGTTTTCGTACATTTCCTCAGCAGCTGCTCCATGATGGAAGTCACGCCATTCCAAGTGCATTCCCTTCAAGTCCACGTATTTTCCGCCTTTTCCAAAAGTTTTCCCCATATCTCATGTGCTCAGATATTTCGAAGTGACCAATCAAGCCGGGTTAATCAAAGTCGCCCATTTAGACTTATTGAGCAGATAGAAATAAAAGAATGTTTCTCGATAAAATTCCAATAAATAATTAAGAAAGTGCATAACTTCGGCGCCAAACTGTGACGGCGCTAGAGTCGGCGAAGTGCCTTTTAATGTCGCCTGGGAGCGAATGGGCAATTCACTCTTGCGATGAATCCCCGCTTAAGATTTTTCTTAATTCAGAAAGAGAAGATGATATAATTTACTCAATTTATTTGAAAGACCATGGTTTCGATGTTAGATCATACCGTCATCAGAAAAACAAGTTACCACGAAAAACGGACACGAAAAAAGTCTGATAGAACAAGGACTCGAACCTGGAGTCTTCCGCTAGCGGAAGAGTTTAAATGTCAGAGAATGTTTATCTCCTTTGCATAGTTACAAACTAAGAGCATAGACAATAATTAGTCAGTAGCTATTTATGCTCGGAACCCATGTAAGAAGAGTCGATGGAGAAGAGCGACTACTTAGTCCGGGGGGCGCTCGCAGCCGACGGTGGCATCGGAGCTGCGTCACCGAGGATTGGAATCGCGCACTCATCTCGAAAGGGATCCTTATAATGACATAAATGTCAAAATCGCTTCGTGATAACATTTCGGCAGATGATTGTCTCCTTGGTAACCTCGCTGTAAATAATGGGCGCGTTTAAGTCCGTTCTCGAGACCGGTCCTCTTTTTAGTAGGGCGTCGAACCGTAGTATCTTTCGTTCTGGTTTCTCGCTCCCTAAATATTTCGGCTCAGTTCCGGTTTCGCCTTAGTCGGTGTTTTCGCTCCGATTGTAGAAGTCCTTCTGAAAGGCAATTAAATATTCGTTGCATTTTACAACGCGATTTGGATTAGATTGAAAACTTTTGTTTCCGATAACCTGTCCCAATGGACTAAACTAAGATGCGAGATGTTATTATCTCTCACGTACAAATAGGTATACTACATTTAATCCGACTTCTATTTCCCCTTCGAGAATCAACGGACACTTCAGCTAGTTTAAGATACAATGCTACTAAATGATTTATCGAAGTGTCTGTCCCTAATCTACAGTGTTTTCCCCCCTGGGATAGTTTCTAAATCATAGGAAGTATGTATGCAACATTATGTTCGCTCGCGTAATATTCTTACAAAGCAAAATAAAGAAATGCTTAAATTATGTTTTAATGTAAATGAAGGTACACTTTTTATTGAAAATATCGCGTTTGCGTACATAAACTCGAGCGAATGCTCATTTTCTAGAAAAGAGAATTTCCCGATAATGAGCTAAGATACTAGCGGGGAGGCTCACACACGTTTATGTTGATTTTTACCGTATGGAATCCTCCGTTATTAAACCGAAGAATGGAGTGGTCGCCTGTCCTTCAGAGATTTAAGCAGTAATCCGAGACGTAATTAGAGTTACTTTAGCGGCATCTCGAACTTAAAATTATCGATCGACTTGCGTCTTCTCAGTTATTCTTAGCCTTTCCTATTCACGGGTTTTAAGGAAGATCGATCCGCTGGGTTCGTTTCTTGGCGAGTATTGATCAATTGCTAATGTTTTCTTCGTCCAAATAATGGAGAGAAACTTCCAATCACAAAACGTGTCTTTTGGTGTGAACCAACTTGCTTTCGGGTCACATCCAAAGGCATTGACCTTCGTTCCTTGGCTGAACATTCATCCTCCGCCGATCTTGCATTGTTTCAAGAACAAAAGTATTTCTCTAGGTTTAATTCGTGCTTATCTGCATATTAGGGTTTGTACGAATAGAAAATGCTCGTCTTTCTTTCAGCTCTCGTTACTCCTATGCTGATGGTGTCAATCTTGTGTTTCCCTCAGTTTCCATTCACTCGTATAACACACCCAAGTTGCGTAACCGTACGTCGGCGCTATCACTATACTATGCTCAGAATTCATGCCGAGAATTTATTTTGTTTTATCATTGAGCTAATATTGTCTATTATATTTTTATTTATACTAGTAAACGCCCCCTTTTTAATGACGGAACTTATTGAAAAACATCTGTCATGGTACACATCTTGTCTCTCTAAGCCAGAAAGTGTCTATTGCTGGTCTTTAATTACATAATTATGACCGGAAGGTGGTTTGATAGATTCGATTTCGTCGAACACTACGCAGCTCGTGGAATTTACATACGCTCACTGCTTAAATATCTCTCTTGCATTCAAATTTCGTTCGTCTCCCAATGATCTTCCCTTTTCCTCGACATAATATTTCTTCTTCGTATCGCTCGCGACAAATCAACGTATAAATGTCCTTTGGTAAATCGGATTGATTAAGAAACACTCCCAGATGGCCGTATGTTAGCCCCTGCGATTTGTGCATCGTGCAAATTTGTATGCTGGAATCTCAAAAAAATTGCCCCCTCTACGTAAAGTCTGTCATTAGTTCATTAATTTCTGTATGGACGTATCATCCCCGTGTATGGGATTATGCGTGAGCTAGAATTTAACTATCGTCTTGGCCGCCAAGCGGATGAATTGTTTATTGCGGTAAAATTTAACAAATTTTCGGTATATTTTATCAAAATCTACATCAGTATTTTAAGAATGAAATAAGAATACATAATTATTTTCCTTTCTTTTGACACATCTCGATTTCGTCGGACCATAATTTCTGCTTAAATATCGCAAAAGAAACATTGTCTGCAAGACATGAAAACGAACTTTGCGTACATTCCTTATGGACACTTGGTCTTCTTCTTAACTGCTCATGTCCATCGGTTGTCGTTCCTCTTGCTGCATGCCCACATCCATTTCAGTGATCTTACCTTGTCTGTCACTCCTGTCATCTATCTCCCTCACTCATGTGTTGCGTTTCCTGTCTGGTATTTCTTGTAGTTTAATTAGTACTTGTGCTACAAAAGAGTAATACATTACCTTAGTTTTCGATAAGTTTATCCTGAGTCCTATTTTCTATAATAATATAATANGTTTTTTATTAATAGCATTCATGTCACTATTACATTTAGGAGATCTGTATGGAATCAGTGACATGTCCGAACAAGATTATTACGAATTAAGCAAATGAGAAGAGGAAAAAAAAACACTATGTCACTCGTCTTTTCCTTGTATACATTGGAGTATTAAGGAGGATTTGAGACTGTTACATACATCACAATGACTAAATTACATTGCATTAAAGTACATATATTTGAGTCTTTCAAACTGTTTACATAAGAAATTATCACACGGAATTTACAAAGGAGATTGACATTCTTAAACTTTTCAAAAGAATCTTTATAACAAAGATATTTTATTTATAAAAAGGATATTCATCTGATCAATATTATCAGTCAGATTTGACCTATCATAACCACTTACATTTTCGCCGTGAAAACTGCACATCCATGGATAAATTTCCTCTTTCTGGATATAGTGCACCCGAGGATGACTGTCTGCTGAAACCATGATGGTCGAAACCGGTCGCGTTTCAATGAATTGGTGGAAAATACGAAGTACGGAGTTAATTTTAGGTCAAATTTCACTTTGAATTTACCGAAAGGGAAGTTTTTGTCTTCTTTGGGCTAAAGTGGCTTACCTGGATTAATGTTTCTTCCTTGAGAGAAGGTTGAGGCTGACTTGAACTTCAAATTTTAAATAAGAGCTAAATAGTAATTTATGGCTAAAAGCCTAAAATTAAGAAAATTGGGGATGAAAATTTAATGTACTGCGTACAGAAAGTTGCCTCGGAAGATCAGTTCTGATTTTTTCAACTTTAAAAGGAATGGAAGTCATGTTTTCATGTCGATAGAAACATCCTTTGTAGACGGAACTGAATATGCAGTGATGGCGTATATTTGATGTGGTAATAATGTGAATGTGGCGCGATTTAAGCATTTTTCTCTCCGACAGGAAAGGAGGCAGGAGTTAAAAAGGTGCTGTCGTGTCGTTTGACACGCGTTAGCCCTCGGAAAAAGGTTATAAATTCGGAACTTTTATCGTTTTATTAAATATTTTATTCGAGTGTAAAGATGCGTGATATCCATCGGTCTATTTGGCTACGGGATTTAGTTTGCTTTAGAAGAGCGGACGTTTGATGGCAGTCAAGTAAATGCCTTCCATTCCTCGAAATGCGAAGTGTTTTCTGTGATTCCAAATTTCCACACGCAAATCTCTCTTTATAAATACTGATACGCCATGCTTATTTACCTTTCCCCCCCAGTTGAAATTTTTCTGAGTTATCATCTTTCTTCTTATTGTTCGCGCTGTTTCGTATCGTTAATCTCGAAATGAATGACTCGTTTCTTTTCTAAATCTTCATCATTGCTTTTTGTTTATGAATGCGGATGATAATGTTACTGGAAATCGCGCCAAGTAATTTAAAATATATTTTTACTAGTTACTATATTTTAGAAGTTAGTTGAAGTGTACGGGATAGTATTATTTCTAACACTGTAGGTGTAATATCGCGCGCTTTAAAATTTTTCTTGAAAATTGCAGAAGGGGATCGATGTTGTATTCGCGCCCATTTAGAGCGCTAATTAACGTGTATTATGAAGAAGATAATGTAGTGGAAGCAGTAGCGCTGTCATGATATATCAATTGGGGAATCAGCAACAGTTGAGAGAACGAAAATATGCCTAAAACATTAAGTTTAAATAAAATATGTTATGCTAAAATATTTTAAATCAATATTTGGATAGAAAATCTTGAGATATACACGGTTATGTAGGAAAATAATCGATCTTTTCGAGATTGGGTTACTAGATTGTGATATCTTTCTTAAAGAATTTAACTTTCTTCTGGGGTTTAACCCCCTCCTTCGTCGCGCCTCTGAGTCGAAGCATACCTTTCGCATTGAGTAATTCAGATGTTTATATCTAGTTCTTCATATGTACTAAATGCCCTCTCTGTTTGTGGGAACAAGAGGGATATTAAAATTAAAATGTAATTAGATTTTAATGGCTGTTAAAAATCTATAATTTTCGCGCTGCCCACGGTCTTTTTCAGTTTCATCTCATACAGTTATTTTGCTTTATGATTTCTGCTTTCTGAAAAACTTCTCGTTTGCTTTTTGTTGGTGATATTCTGGAGCTTTCTCCATTAATGTTTACTGAAATCCCCTGCCCCGCATATTGATCGGATTTTTCATTGCTTGCCGTAGTTATCGGATAGCGTGTAAACGTGAATGGTCTCTGCCCTGTCCTCCTATTCCGTCCAACTTTAGGCCTTCCTTTGCGGCCCATTGCCAAGTTTTAATATAGATATGAAGAGGGCTAAACTTAACTGACGAAATTTGGGAGTCATTCATCGCTTTTTTGCCTTCATTGCTGCGCTGCCCAAATCCGCGACTCAATAATCCTTATTTTAGTTTTAATTGTTTTTCACGGTTTGCAATCTGCGGAGGTACTGCACGTCTTGTATTTTTTCTCGTTGCCCTTAGAAATTAGCTTTTCGCGTAAGACTTTAAGTCGCCATTTTCTTCAGGTTTAGCCTTTCACGTAATTCTCCGATTCGTGTTTTTTATTATTATTTTTGTCTTCGCTTACCGTTACTTAAATAGAAATTGTTGAAGTGAATGTACGGTATACTCTATCTATCACTTCGAAATTGTATACATCAACTAATGAAGATAACTCGTTCCGGAATCGCATTCGTTAGCCGAAACGTTATGTCATAATGCCTCTCATATTTCACTGTCTGGAACCCAATTGGGTTTGTGGGTTTCCCTTATGAGATGTGATCAGCTCATTTCGTTGCTGCACATACAGACGAAATAGGTAAGATAGATAAGACCGTTCGCATTTGCTGCCGCTCACACTTATTAAAACATGAATCTATATTCGTTTGTCTAGTCTGAGCGAAAAAAATTTCGTTAGCAGGATCACTTCTTTACCGAGGTGTTGTTCCAAATTCTTTTGAAATAGCGCAGTTAGTTTCGGGCGATGCCAATTGGTTGCTCCGTTTCCAATGTTTTTTCTGTTCGTGTTCTCTACCTGATCCTCGGGGACAACACCTACAATTTCCAAGGAATAAATTTCGTAGACTGTAGTTTGCTCATTTCCAGCTACATAGTTATTTTTAAGTTGTTAGGTCCAAATTGTCGTCAATCGATCTCAAGCTTTCATTACTGTGATCATCTAAATCTATGTTTATGTCCTGCGAATGTTAGCTATATTCGTGGCTTCAGTTCATGTCTGTAGTTTGTGGCGAGGGAGCAAAGAGCCTGGTAGTGCTGCTACACATATTTAGTACCCTCTGAACTAAATAATCTAGTTGTCTCTTATCCTTTTAAACTTTAATACCCTGCAAACAATGATTTACGATTTCGCAGGTAAAAACCGCTTAATAATGTTAAAGGAGAAGAAAAGCTTTGATTTTGGTTCGCCTTGTGGCTTTTGTATAATTAGAGGGATGACCAAATAGCCTTTCATTTTGAAACCCAAAAACTATTTATTCTACGAACATGAATTTTACACGATTGAAAGAATTATGTTTTATCTGCTCAATCTATTTTTCCACGTAATCTCCTTCAAGTTCTACTGACTTCCTCTTCCTCCTGCGATTCATTAGGGCATGTATGCCCTGTCGGTACCAGTTCTCGCTCTGGTTATGGACCCAGGTTTTCACTTTCAACCGTCTTCTGATTCACTCACCCTCCATAACCGGTAACCAACTTTACTCCTATCGACAGCAGATTTTCCACAGACTGCACAAACGTTTGTAAATATTCCCTACCGTTCCTTTCTCTACTCACAGAAATTTAATCACAGCACTTTGTCTGTAACGTGTATCACGGTCAGACTCCACTTTGAAGGCTTCCTTCTGCTATGCTATCAGGGGGAGAAAACTGAAACCATGCACATATATATGTGAAACGTCAAAGAATTCGAACCGACAATTTCGAATTATTATTAGTTTTGGATGGATAAAAAAGTGGGACTTTCTGGCTAACTCTCATAACATTTCACGATGGAACAATGCGGAGGAAACTATTGAACGTCGAAAGCAGTGGTTTCCACTAAATATCATTTTTTAGTGTCCATTTCGGGGTGGGACTTGTCGTTTTACTGGATTTAGAGTTTTAGGGAATGAATGCTTCGGCTTGACACAGAACGATCGTTATTGCATGGACATTAATTTTTCGCGGACAACGGAAACTTGTTTGCCTGTGCGTTTCACGAGCTGAACATCAGAACTGAAGTGACTTGAGATGCGATTGTGTCAAGGCCACGTACTTGACCGTCTTATTGGTTCGGTGGCGGATCAATTCCCTCAATTGCTTTGCTTCGGACAGTCCAATCGCTCCCACGGATTGAGTCTACTCTCTGACCCTCTTCTCCTCGAATTGTCCACTTGCGTTTTTATTGTCGTTAAAGATGTTTTGGGAATGCCTCGTAAGTCAATCAAAGTGGAACGTTAACATATTCATCGAATCTCCGCGTAGTATTTAAACCAATGATTTTCCAATCAATCCGTGACACAGGGATGAGCCTTCCTAGGAAGAATAGTTATTGATTAAAATTCCGTTTCATTTTTGTAATAGTAATAGTATTGTTAAAAGTGCTACGACAGCTTAGGTCATTTCGCACGTAGGCTCCCTCCGGGAATCGAACCCGGGATCGCTTTCACTGAAGTTGAATGCGTTGCCCACTTGGCTATCCGGGAACCCCGTTTCATTTATATTTTGAAGTGCAGTAAAAACTGTCTAAGACGGAAACCTGCAGAAGACGGAAGCATGATCGATATTACTGCGTATAGACATTCTCAGGAAAGGACCTCCGTTTTCTTAAAATGCTCACCCGACACTTATTACTTGACCGGCTGCCACAACTCAATAGAGGCGTACTTGGGGATGTTAGAAGTCGCAATTGTTGGTGATGGATAACACCTAAGTCCAGTGTATCAGTTTTTAGGCTATTGGTGCGATTTGGGAAACGGTGCGATGTAGGCAACTATATATTTAGTTTGGCTAAATATGCATTCATATTGATGACGCACAGAGATTCTTAAGTAATCCTTGTGTGTAAAAGATTCGGTATCGCGCTTTCGTCCTCAAAGGAGTTTCTGACAGCGATTTATTTCAATATGTTTGAAGGAAAACTTCAAAGACGCATTTTCTGTGGCTTTTTTGCTTTGAAGGGATGATTCCTTTCGGACATTCGGACGAAATCTGATTTACTAGCTGATGATCGGTCTCTCGTTCTATATTTCTGCGTACGACCCATCGCAATCTACGAAGTGACGATTTTATCGCCTCAATTGAGACATCTTTCAAGCTGCCCATTAGTTACATTTGCGTTAAATCCTAGTAGAGAAAGAAGTAGTTCGAGAAAACGCAGAAAACTAAAAGTTAATATTGGTTTTCAGAACTGCAGAGTTTGTTGCGTCATTCAAAGATTTGGATGCCTAATTCAAGTATTGGGATTATACGAATTTATACGTTTAAAGTTAAAATGTCTATGAAATATATTATTGTATTGCAAGCCCTGCTGAAGATGTCAGCTGCTGAAAGAGAAATGCAAATGCTGGGAATTGGTCTCACCATTCAATTCTGCCTGATTTTCAACTTCGTTGTTGGTGTGCAGTAATCGATTAAATAATACCTTGAGATGATTTTCTGAACTCAAATGTTAAAATAGTGGAATCATGTAAAAATCTTTAAGAATGACCATCTCGTTGTGTGCTGATATAACTTTCCTCATTCAGAAACTGAAGTAAATTTCTGATGTATCTGCAATATTCATCTTTGACAAGGTTTAGTCGAAAAGGTAAGCTTGAGCATCTTAAATAGTCGTAGAAATAACAACCTAAGTTGAGAAGCCTAAAAGGACAATGCTCAGTCGAGTGCGATGCGCCTGCAATTGCCCTCAAAGTATTTTAGAATGAGGAGGAAGCGTGTTTGTGGGCATTTTGATCGTGCCATCCTCCCACGCATCCGCTTTCATGACACAGAATAGTTTCCTTCTGCGATGGAGAGACCGATTTGGGAAGAGTTCAAGTATTCGTGTCCACCTCGCCTCGGGCGGTGCTCAAGCCGGAATGCGATTTCCATTGGGCGGTGATTCGAAAATACGCGGCGTTTGTGAGGACATCGGTTTTCCGCGAGAAGCTCGGATACCTTATTTTTGTCAAATTCATCAGAAGATGAGGAATCGAACGTCATAACTTTGCATTGATAGGATTGTTTCGGTGATAGGATTATCGGTGTTATTACACCCCCTGCCACGCGCCACTGGCGGCCTGCAGGGTTTAAATGTAAATGTAAGTAGCTCATTTAGTTATATTTGACAGAATAAGCTAAGGTTTGACAGAAATTAAGCTTGTATGCACAGTGTTGACAGTTCAGTTGAGATCAAAGTTTTGGGTACCATGTCAATTTCTTAAAAGTAAATAGCAGAGAATGGTATTGAAATAGTCGCTAGCGACTGGCAATTTACTGTCTAAAAATCACTTTCAACAAGAAAAATGAAAAGGTTATGATAGGAAATACGGAAGGTAAAACCCTGCAAATCAGAAAGTATTTAAATAGCAAACTGCTTTGAAGAAAAAATGGAGAATCTTGAATGTACCTCTTAACAGCAGCGAAGTAACCATTTATTCCAATCTCATTAGTATTGTTCTTACAATATACTAATACTGACCATCTGTCACGACGTTTCTAATTTTTTGGCTTGAAATGTAACAGAATGCGGGGCTTCTATGTATATTTGTATTATCAGGGTATCAAACCGAAACCGATAAAAACGTTATCTTTGCCGAACCAGAACAGAAAAAGTGAAAATTCTTGAACCGAAAACTTTTTATTCCGTTCCGATTTCCACTTCCATAAAAAGCACATTTTACTTAATTATAATCGGAGGAAAGTTACGTGTGGCTATACCAGCGACTATTACTCAATGTAGTGTAATGTAATGGAAATTATGTGAACTAGAAATAATAAAACGAACTTTCGGAAGAATATTGTTACAGTGGTCGGAGCTAAAAAATATTGTTCGAATTGGTTCGACATTGACAGATGAAACCGGAACTGAAACGGTATTAGTTTTTTTGTTGAAGGAAAATCGGAACCAAAAATATTAAAATTCGATGTCCTCTTCTGAACGATTTCGAGTTGGAGGAATATTTCGAACCAAAATTTCATACATTTTTCATCTTACTCCTGATCTTTCGAAGTCAGTGTTAATCACACGTCTCGCATGTAGCTGTGTAACTTTCTTAGTTAATCACTGACCAACCTCGAGATGCTTCTTTCCTTACCCTGTAAATTGTCACCGAGTCTTTCGCTGCCTCTTTGCAGGCTTCTGGAACATTAGTCTTTTTCAAAATATTGTACTTCGGACATCAAAGATATAATTAGAGTGAAATAAGCTTTCCATATGTAATTTATATCTACCTTCTTCCAACATCGTAGTCTGTAAACGAGCTGTCTTATGCAAATGGATGGAGTCTTCGTAAAAGGGTTTTGATAGGTGTAAGCACCTCGAACTAAATAATTATAGACTTATTGGCTCATTTTGTCGGCCTTGGTGTCCTAAGTGCAACTCTGAGGTTCGTATCCTGTTTAGAGCACGGATTTAAGTGTCGATAACGGAGAATCGATTGCGATCTTATAAGGCCAAATTTGCCATATTAAGACCCGATGGTTGTTATTACTCTTACTCATTAAAGGCAGAAATAGTACCAACAGCAAGTGTAGCAGTTGCAACGTCGCCGGCCATCTTTACAAGGCCGTCACTGTGACATTCTCTAATTAAACAGATTCTGCTGACGAAACTCTTTCACCTTAGTCCTCGTTGGGATTCTGTTTGCCCGTATTTCTGTTTAATTAGAGTTTGTTTCGTTGGCAACTGCGCAGACTGGGAAGAAGGAAGTAGCTGAGAAAGACAAAGGGTCGCACATACGACATTTTCAGGTTAAATTAATTGGGCACCGTTGTATAAATTAGTCTTAAAGATCGCAGGAAAGTGTCTCCGCCGAGGTTTTCCGTGAAGGAAAGCATTTTCACCATAAGGTGAAAGGTCTTCCTCACAAATGTTTATGCCGTCGGAGCGAAACGATTTATCCTATGAAATGTATTGCAATAATTATTTATTTCATCACGGTTAAATCCAGGCAGAGCTGCGCCCAGCCTATCTGCCGCCCCGGTGCGAACGTAATTTGCCGCTTCTAAGAATTAAATGCCAAAAAGCATACATTTGCTGGTTTTCAGTTAAAAATTATTTTGTAAGATTTTGAAAAACACTGTTTTGACTTCGTTCCTCAGCTTATATTGGTCTCAGAACTTCAGTAATAATTAATTATGCGTATTCTGTATGCTGACATAGAGAATGGTCATTATGAGTTAATGGATCATATTCCTTTTGAGTATCATTACTTAGCAGTCTCCGAAAGTGTCAGTTAAATCGCTAAGCTCTTTGCAGATTAGGAAAGACTCCGTTCAAATTTCTAGAAAATATATATTCCAAAACCTTAAGAGGATTTATTCATGGTACCGGAAAATCTTATATTTATTCCAATTCTTCGATTAAATCAAGTGCACAAATATTCCTTTATCGTCTTGAGTTATCCGTGAGTCTTTCATCTAAATGTTTGCCAATCTTTAATTCCATTTCATAATATTTCTTAGATAAATGTATTATACAGAACACAACAAATAATATTGTTGTAATAATAATAAAAGTTGGCAACACTTCTGTTGCCTTCCGTTAGATGCCGCCGCCCGGGTGCGGTTCACCCACAGGAACACGGAACTAAATCCGTAATGAATCGCTAACGTGACAAGAGGATATAAAAATTGGCTTCTAATCGAACGAAATATGAGAAAGAACGATGAAAATGAATAAAATGTCACTCGATTTACCTTAGTTACGTTGCAGTATTCACATGGGTTTTGGATGAATTACATGCAATACATTTCTTTACATAAAAATAAAGATGTTCAAATCACAAAAATGTTTACATAGGAAATATTCACATGGAATTTACCTAGGAATTATACATCATTCTGCACACTCTGCATTTTATTCGTTGGAAATTATTAAAGTTATTAAATTATTTTACAAAGAGCGAATCTACTTAATCAGCGCTATCAGAAATGCTTCCCTTTAGACAATGGTAAATTTAATGATTTTACTACACCTATTAATTCGGAGGCGAGTCCCATTGAGTTATCAGTTGGAATTTGGAAGTTATTGCGACAAATCGATAGGGAAAATGTTCCGGGACTCAAAGGTATTCCTTCCCTTGTCATACGAACTTTAGCATGCTCCCCTTCTTCTCGTCTTCTGCCAGAAATCATTGAATGAGGTTACTGTCCCAATGTCGTGGAAGAAAGCAAACGTCACTTCAGTTTCCACCAGAAAGGACGTTCCCTAGAACCAAATGACTATAGGCTAATTTCACTTCTATATTTTGTAAAATTATGGAGCACATTATAGCGGGCTCGATAATGCGTTTTCTTAACGAAGAGGGAGCAAATAGTCCGAGGCAGTGCGGTTTCCGCAAGGGAAGGTTTTTATTAATAGCCCTTTTCATGAATGGCAAAGCTAAGGTAGCAGATAAGGGTGTTAGAACAGACGCAGTATTTTTAGATTTCAGGACAGCATTTGATAGAGTGTCGCACATTAAACTCATCCAAAAGTTAATTAACTACAATATCGACAAAAAATTAGTCGGATTGATAAAATATTTTCTCGGAAACAGGTCTCAACGGGTTGCGTTGGACGGGATTTGATCGGAAGAAGTACGTATCACATCAGGTGTTTCGCAGGGAAATGTTCTAGGGCCGATTTTGTTTCTCATTTTCAGTTAAGACCCGGTGGATAATGTAAATTGCAAAGTTAGATTATTTGTTTATTTATTTGTTTATTGTTTATTTGCACGATTGGACTACAGATAGGCTCCAGGCCAGGTGGTAGTCATCTTTTCAGGGGGAGAAGGAAATACAATACCCTGCGTGGTATTCACCCAAGTCGGGAGGGAAACCCCCCAAAACCTCCCGAAGGCAGTACGTCATAAATATAAAAGCAAATACAAGTAATCTATACTTACAATTAATACAATATAATAAAAACTTATAAAACAAAAAAGAAAAAATAATAATAATAACAATACAAAATTACCCACACTATTATAAAGCAATTAAAATTAAACATCAAATTCCACTATTACAGTTTAAAATACAAATGCTACACTGTTAGGATAAAGTAACTTACATAACTAACTAATTATTGATAAAATTTATTTAACATCACACAACTCTTTTAATTCTATTTACAAATACATTCCCAGTCTGAGGAAAAGGTTCGAACACTTCCCCAGGTAAATTGTTCCATTCTACTATTCCCCTATTTAGAAAAGAGTATTTACAGACATCCGTTTTTTGTTTTAGAGTACCAACTTTATGATTGTGATAATTCCTTCCTAAATAATCCGGTTTCCGGAGTCTACTGTTTAATTCTTTCAATGAAGGCTTCCCTATCACGGTTTTATACATATTCCCTAACCTTTTGGTTTTACGTCTTGCTTCTAACTTTTCCCAACCAAGTTCCTTAATCATTTCATTGACACTATCCGTTTTCCCATATCTGCCCAAAACGAATCTTGCTGCGCGCCTCTGTACATTTTCGAGTTTACCCGTAAGACCTTTTTGATGTGGATCCCAAACGCTATCGCTATACTCTAGCATCGGCCTAACAAGTGTTAAATAAGCCTTTTCTTTAACTTCCCTACGGCACTTCTTAAGGTTTCTGATTACAAAATTAAGTGTTCTGTTCGCTTTACAGGTTATGTTTTCGATATGACTTGCCCAATTTAAGTTATTACTGAAGGTAATCCCTAGATATCGAATGTTTTTATCTGTTGGAACGCACAAGTTTCCTATATTATACTTGAATTGAAATTTGTTCCGGTTAAAGTTTATTATTTTGCTTTTGTTAGCGTTACATTTCAATTTATTTCTAACAAGCCATGCGTTCAACTCTGCTAGGTCGTCTTGTAGAGCGATGCAATCTCCAAGGTTTCGTATTGTTCGATAAATAATACAATCGTCAGCAAACAAACGAACGTTCGATTTAATATTTTTCGGCATATCATTTATATAAATTAAAAATAATAAGGACCCTAGCACACTTCCCTGAGGTACACCTGAAGTTACTTTGAAAGCTTGTGATGATTGTACGCCGATTTTAACCTTTATAGTCCTATCACTAAGGAATGAATGTATCCACTTAACTATTCTTGGATCGATATTTGCTGATGATACTCTCATATGTTGAGAGATTTTATCAGAAGATAATAGCGGTATCCTAAAGTAATATATCAAGTTGGTGGAAAGATTGGCAGCTTGATTTAAATGCGAAGGAGTGCGTTTCGTTTTTTTCGCGTGATAAGATGTGCACGAAATAATTGAAGTCGAAAAAAGTATTCTTAATTCGAATCATCATCCGCCTACTTCACTTATCGTTGCGTCAATACTACCGTATTTGCATTTGTATGCATTCATATTTTTCTGAGACTGTTGAAATTTGAAACAGCCAGATGAGGACATCCCGGACGTGATTCAAGGTATTGATTATAAAATGCTTCCAATTTCCATTTGGGGGAAATGCTATGGAATGTAAAATCCTAAGTTATCTCGTCCAAGTAGTTCCGTTTCTTTGACTGCTCTCATTGATTTTGTCTCGCTTTCTACGAATTATCTACTCCATTTTTATTAGGAAATTCAACATTTAGAATTATTGTACAACGCTGATAAGGGATTTAAGTAAGCAGTAAGGCTGGTCAAAGTCAATTGCAGTCAGAAGGACTCCGTGGAACCAAATGACGATTTGAGTCGCGATCTAGAAACGGTCGCCTACTAAATTATGAAAGTGGATGTCTACTCTTTTAAAATCCAAGTTAACCTTAGGCGTGTTATTTTTCTTCTCGGATATTTGGAATTTATTCGTTGAGCTACCACTGCTCTTTTCATTATTCTTTTTTTTTTAATCCTATGGATTTGAATCTTAGTTTCATGTCTAAGGCGAATAAGCCCTATTTTGATGTTTTCAGCCACTGACCGATCGATGGCCAAGCAGTTGTTTCGCTGCTTCTTTTTGGGCTTTTTCTCGTTTCAGAAGTGGCTGTTTCGTTCGTGCCTTCGGGAAAAGGTTTGCCGTATTTTATTGTGCGGTCGCTATCTGATTCTTCGTGAGAGATTTTTAAAGCCCATTCTTACCGATAAGAGGGCAAATTATTCGCGAGGGCGACTCCCCGAATGAATATCGACGGACACTTATCTGCGGTGCCTCAATAAAAAAATAAGAGCTAAATGTGATATATATGGTCGACATGGATTAGAAACGATGATTGTGCTACTGGAAGCATCACCTCTCAACTTCGTCGATTACTACTAAGTGAGCTAAGGAAATGCAGCGAAACTGATCGGTAATTTTACTTCGGTTAAGTACGTCACTCTTTATCGGACATTCTTTTTTGCCTAGACTTTGCATGGAAACTTGAATATCCAATCGACCAAGTGGAAGTGTTACTTAATCAGCCATTTATGGGGACCTAAGAGGGGTCCGGACCCCTCCACCCCTAACTACGCCACTGGTTTGCGTCTATCTTAGTTTACATCTGTAGAGCATAGTAATTTTCATTGTACCCTCCTTTTTCGTGTATTCGGTCTGATAACTAATTCTTCCTAGCGTTCAGACTTGCTTTGGTTTTATTCAGCGAAGTGAAAAATGTTTCTTCTAAAAGACTTCTCAAAATACATTCCTTTAAAATGTACATTTGATATGTTCATTTAAACTTAAAAGTCATTATCAGCCCTTCACTTCACTCAGAGTGCTTGGCTGTATGCAGATGAGACCGTGGCTCAAGAAGTGAAGGAATATTTGTTTGCGTCAAAGGTGATATTTTTAGTTCACTGGAATGGGTTTTCGAAGATTGTGAGGCTATCTGCGTCAAAGTCGGTGGTCGTTTTCAAAAAAGACTAAGTGTAATAGCTGCTTACGGAAAACCAAATGAGGATATACACATGTTGGACAGGTAGAATGATTTACTCAATGTCAATAAATAGCAGAGGATCTCAATGTACCGATGGTTATTTGGCAAGAAATCACAGTAGGGACGATTAAGACTCAGACCGCAGGAGAAATCTAATTAACGAAAGGGGTGTCGTTTCAGGTAGTCGATTTCGTAACAAGGGGAGGAAACGTTCTCAGTGTTTTTCTTGTAAATATTCCAAGAATATCGATGTACTTTAAGGAGTGTCACTTTTGCTAATTTATGCTATTGACGCGCCTGATCGCATTAAATATAAAATTCCCTTATTTGCTGTTGACTGAATCATATACCAACGGATAAAAGGTAAGGAGGGTAGAGATGTGTTACAAAGAGATCAAAATTCAGTAGAAAACGGGATTAAAAACATAAAATGAGTATTAACGTGAGTAAAAGGTGGCACATCACAATTTCAAGCAAAACAATTGGTCCCGTAGGTATCAACTCTATGGAGAATTTATACCAATGTCTGATCTCTGTAAATATTTGGGTCAGAAATCCCAATTGGGAAAAACAAATTGATGATTTGGAAGCAAAAGTGTGTAGAACACCACATTACGTCATGAGAAATTGAAGATATATCAGTAGGAAAGCAAAAGAATACCTAACCTTGATTAGGCCGATCTTGGAATATGATACAACACTGTGAGACATGTCAGATATAGAAAATAGGGATAGTTCAACGGAAGGTAACGCTATGGGTAGGTTAAGAAAATCGGTTGCATTTCAGAAATGTTGTGCGTCCTTGGATGGGAATTGGTAGAGAAGAATAGGAAAATAGACTAGGTTGCGTGAATCAAATAATAGATCGCACTGAGGGATTGGGATATTAAAAAAAAATTAACAGAAACGCTAATTATTTTGGAAGAAGTCATAGCCCGAAAATAAAACTCAGGCTGCAAAGAACTAATGTCGCAAGTACTCGTTTTTCAATAGAGGAATATAGGGGAGAGGAACAAGCAAGCTGCATCGCTCTTTCCTAAAAATCCAAAATCTTTTAAGAAGAAATGCGCATCTCTAATGCAGTTGTAAAGGATTTGAATTTGCAGAAATTGTCATGGTTAATTATAAAGACGAAATGTGAGACGTACGGTGACCCGACCATTAGCATTGTCAGGACAATCCAGAAAAATTTTGCATGATTTTATGATGATGCAATTGAAAATGGTCAGGGTTGTATGTTTCGGATTATTATTGTGATGATAAATTATCGTATTGATTCAATTCACTGTATCTCATAATCCTAAACGCTGACACCAGAATTGGTATAACTGCAGTAATAAATTTGTAAATAAAATAAAGAACCTAAGTGGGTGTTTGTTAAACTCTAAATAGGGCTGGATTGAGAAATTTAATTGTTCCGCATAATAAACTTATGCAATCAGTGCTCGTTTTCGTAATTACTACGAGCATTTTGAGCTATTGAAGAAGAGGCATAAATAATGATGTCGCAGTGCGTGTCGAGGCACACACGACAGTGTTAATGCTTAAAATATATGGCGCAGGGATGCCTCTTATCACTTTTTTGATAAGGTTTGTGGTTTCATCCGCAGGAAATCCTTGGAAGAGTTCTATGCTTCGTACATTATTTTTCTCTTCCTTAGGCTCTACACTAGGCCATTTTCCCCTTACATTTATACACTGACCCTGCAAGCCGCTTGTGGCGTGTGGCAGGGGTGTATAGACACCAATATCTCTATGTAACTCCAACTAATATTAGTTGTAAACTCAACTGATTGGCGGGTAATTTTGTGGTATTCCATGACAAATATGGAAGAAATAAAAAGGAACCACTTTTCGTAAATTACGAAAAATTTCATTTACGAAAAGTGGTTCCTTTTTATTTCTTCCATATTTAATATTAGTTGCTTTGATGCTCCGCGGGAAAAGCGGCCAGGAAAACTATAACTGCGCGCTTCTCAATATTCAAATCGAGCTGTCATTCTCTGCACCAAACTGAAAGAGCCCTGAAATCGTTCTGCAAAATACGGGTATCATCTTATGACGCAAACCCTCTATAAATGAGTATCATCGGCGAATAGTCTAACCTTTCTCGTTCTCCACTAGATCGTTAAAGTGTTGTAGGAACAATATCGGTCCTAAAACACTTCCTTGTGGAACGTCGGTTGTGTTGCATATTTCTTCGGATAACATTCCCTCCAGCGCAACTCGTTGCGATTTATTTTGAAGAAAAGATTTTATCCATACAATAACCTTCGTCAGTTTCTTAAGGCATCGATTTTTAGATCAGTTTAAAATTCGATACTCTGCCTAATTCTCTCCTAAAATCTAGAAATACGGCTTCTGTTCTAATACCCAGATCAGCTGCTTTAATTACGCCATGGAGAAAAGGGGATAACTTAGTTCCACATTACATACCTTTCTGGTTGGAATTGACTAATTGCCCCCGTATCAGCTAGGTACTGCATTATTGAGCTCGCTATGACGTGCTCAATTGTTTAACAAAAAGTCGACGTTAGACGACCTCACAGTCGTCCGGTTTCGAGGTGCGCGCTTTTTTAGGAATCAGAGTGTTTTTCTCTTTTTCGCTCTTTTCCACGACTTCGGTACATCGACCTCGTCGAACGTTTTTTTTTCCTGTAATTTACGAAAAAAAGGGAGCCCTGGCTCCTTCTCCAGTGTTTGTATAACGAGTGATGGAATATCACGTGGTTGCGGCGCTTTTTTCCTCCCAACCTGTCGTTAGCTATTCCTTGCATGTGGAATGGTCTCGAATCAATGCGCATAGAGAAATCTTTAGTGCGGCCGTCGTCTCTGATTGAGAACATTCTCATTGTATTTCGCTTTAATGATTCCTCTTATTCACAAGGTTGGCGTAGGAAGACTGACCTCCACAAGTTTTTCGCACGTACGACCAAAATTCTTTGTCGCCTCAAAATGACGATAAAAGGGTTCTAGATATTCATTATTGTTGTACTTCCTCCTTTATCAACCTTCGAATCTCCCTATATCTTTACTGTCCGAACTGTAGGTTTATTATTTTGCCAAGCTTCTTTATTCGTGAGTGTAAAATTCTCAGATTCTGTACAATGCCCGCAACTTTGGTATCGTCCTATGTGGTTCCTTTCCCTTCCTTACGATTTCAACCAGTGCGTAGTTAAATCATAGTAGTTACATGTCAAATCTCCTTTAGTATTTCGAAGAAACTGCACATCTAACCTAAACTGTATCACCCTTTTTAAAGTTTCTGAAATCTTACTTTTGCCTATTGATTTATTCCTTTAATTGTGAAATTCTTCTTTGCGGAACGTGTAGACCTGCCATGGTGGCGTTAGGGATTTGACTGTTTAAATCTCTTTAATTTTAACGCCTTAATTGCGTCTACTATGTTTAGACTTTTCATCAAGTGTGGGTGTGAAATGGATAATAAATCGAGTAGCTACCTTGACCTTCGCCGTGATACTTACATGTTAACTCGATTTAGAGGAACGAGAAAGTATGAATCAATGTGTGCGAATTTTCCTTCTCTCTACCGGCGTTCGAACTACACAATCTCCCAGTCAATATGGGTAAGGTTAAAATCAACGTCGAAGGAATCTTTCTTTCGAATAACCTGTAATTACTCGGACAGGGCATTCCAATTTGCCATCTGGAGGGCATTTCAATTTGCCGATCAAAGAGAACTTACACTTTGTCCAGGAACCGAGCACCTTTCCATATCGCATGTAATGTTCCCTAAAAAGTGTTCGCGAAGGTTCATTTACAGCGATAAACACTCTGCAACCTATCCTGCAGATTCCATCTTTTCGTTACCCAAAGTAGTTAGAGGAGGAAATACTTCGCGCGACGCGTTATCGTCGCTCAACCTCATTTCCAAGTATGATACATCTTGTATCAGATTCCTACTGAGAAAATGACGTTCGTTTTATAAGCTTCCTCCCTTCGTTTTTTCCATTAATTTACTTTTTCTTCGAACAAAATTAATATTTTTGTTAGAATTTGAATTTGCGTTTATTTTTATTCTTTTGAAATGTCTTTATTACTTCTATTAGCATTATCCAGGATTGCTTTTCTGTGTGTCCGAGTTATATCGTTCGGTAGGACTCCATTTTCAACGGTGCCATTCCCATCATGCCATGTTATTTAATCCCACATGTTTGCTTTTTGCATTTTTTACGTTGCTGCACTCGTGGAAGGCTGTGAAAGTGAAATAATTACATTTTTTGTTAGATTTTGGGGTTAGTTCTTGATTGAACCTGTTCAAATCCAGATTCAGCTGTAAGAATCGTTACTTAAGAATAGAAAATTAACGTCAGTTTTTAGATGCCCGTAGATAACCTTCACTTGCTCGGTAAACTGTCGTTAGCCACGTCTTTCTAATTGCTATTCCCCCACTTTATCCTGAGTCGCGTGTTCAACGATAAGTCTCCTCTGCTATCTGTGCCCATTGTAAACAACGTTTTTATTTAGGTCGTGCAGTTTTATGATTCGAGGATACGTCGAGTGGGAAACCTCATTCAATATCCTGCCTTTGATTTTGTCCTGTTTTACCAGAGAGATGCGGAAAGAAATAATTTTCTGCATTAGCATTTGAGTCGATACAGCTTAAATTGATTCGGTCGATGAACAAGGGGTCATTCTAGAGGAACTGTTTAATTTAACCGAAAAGAAGGTTTGGTTGCCTCATTCCTTTTACTGAATGCGAGGATACAGATAATATTATCATACACGCTTATGTTTATGCCAGTGTATCTATTTGGAGTTGTATATAAGTATGAGGAACTTACGAGTGTTTTTATGAAGAACTAGCTGAAAATAGAAATAGATTCAAATATAGTAGTCATACTTTTACTGAAAAAACTCGCATATCTCCATTCAACTTCAATTCCCTGTGTATTCTTTTAAGGAATTACATAGGCTCGAAGTCAACAATGGAATTAGTCGCCAGAGGCCGGTTTGTTTACAGGCTCAAATTTTCACATAATGTTCGCGTATTTATCAAAATTCTCGCAATTTCGAATCGAAAGCGGCGTTCCACGACCAAAATAAAAATTTTCATTAAATTTCCCTTCTTTTGGCGCCTGTCTCGATTTTTTATGGCTATTCTTTCTAATTTAATTTTGCGAATGAAATAAACCATGCAAGCGATAAAAGTGAGTTTTACATGTATTTCTTATGGAAAAATGTCAGTTTAAATGTCTGGAGTCAGTCCTGAGACAGTTAGTTAAAAACAGTCTTATTATATGTGCGGGAAAGTGAATTAACAATCTTTAAAGTTTGAAAGTTGTGCGACAACTGGTTTTCAAATTTTAGGCGAACAAACACACAAAAATATTCTACTTTATGTATAAGATTGCGGAATGATAGGGTCTTACGTTAGTCGTATTCAACAAGACAGAATCTCACAATTAGCTTAATTCAGTCGGATGTTTATCATCCAATAGGTCAGCTGTTGAATTGTCTGATATTCGCTGCTGTTGGAATGGTTCGCTCCACCCAGTCGATGATTTACCGCGACATCGGTAACTGAAGGCTATTGCGATGACAGATAGAAGCGTATTTATTTTAGCAGAAAAAGTCGATCGTAATGATAATGCCGCATTTATAACCTGCGGATGAGAGAGTCGGACGTGCAAAAAACGGAATCGAAGGTATGGTAGTGCTCACGGCACCTCCTGAAGAGTCGACGGAAGGAAGTGGGGGCCTCGATGGTGTGGGTGGGGGAATTGCAGGCGCCGTCACGTGGTGTCGAGGGGAGTGCTGCCGAGGGTTGGCGGATTTTAAAGGGAACAGTCGGAGTCGCGCACGGCTCCGCACAAGACGCTTCGCCCGCGTGTGTGCGGCCGTGTTTCTGCGTGTCCTGTGCATGGAGTCGACTGCCCGAGGGCGGCTCTGCCGCATGACCTCCTTCTGCCTGATCGATAAGTGATCCTCGCTCGAGGACCCGTCCGCCTCTTGGATAAAGAGATCCGACCGCGGAGGATCGTTTTACCGGGGGTGTGCGGTGTGCGGTTGAGTAAGGGGATATTGGTTCGAGGATGGCTCCATCCGAAGCGTCGTGGGCATTGCAGAGGCAGAATCCGGCGGCGAAGGAGGACTCCGAGAGCGATCTTCTGGACGACGAGTCGCAGATGGATGGATTAGGCGTCTCGTACGGATATTCCAAGCTCAAGATGTTCTTCAGGAGGCTCAGGCTTTCCCTGAGTGAGTTGTTTTCACTGCGGCGTTTCCGGGAAGCCGCCGTCCTTCCTGTGCCGTTGCGACTCGTTCGTTTCCTCTTTTTTACGCCAATTTTTTATGGGCGCTAGTGCCGCAGTGAGCTGTGTTTTTCCCGTCAGCGCGTGTGACACATTCGGGAGCGGTTACATTCGAATGGAAGTGCCTTAAAATAGAGGTGATGAAGACTAAATTTAAATGGTCGAATCTTTTTCGCGTTTCCAACGGCCGTCGTCGATGGAATGGCGTGTGGCAGTGGAGGCGAGCCTTATAAAATGAGGCGTCGACGGCTGATTTGGTTCGTCGCAGATTCCAACTTCGATTGTGTCCGAGATTCATTAATTCTGTAGAGTTTGGAAATTAGGTTAGGGTTGAATGTGTGTGTGTGTGCATTTGTAATTTTTTGTGCTTCGTTTAAGTGTAGGAGCTGCAATGAAGAAGATTGGCTAGAACATTTTAGAATCGAACTTGTTTTAAATGAATATCTTATTTGCTTTCTGGTGCATTTTATAGTTGCAGTAAAATGATCATCATTCTGCCTAGAAGCAGTTTCACGTTATGAATGATCTGGTATCTTTCAGGCGTAGCGACTCTGGTTGCCATCCAGAAGGTGGCGGAACGTCGGTGCTCTTGGAAGCAGTAACCTTCCGAACTAGGGAAAATTTCCTGCTTAGTTTCTGTTAATTTTCTCTCGGGAAAGTTAGCTTAATAATTATCATTAGAAGAAGAAAATGTCTTCCGGAATTTTGAAGGACGACTGATTTATCCTTGTCCGGCAAAAGACTTTGACGGTCGAATTTCTCATAACTTTCCCTTTAGGTTAAGATTTGATTAAGACTGGAAACTTAACAAATTTGGTACACCTTTCGTAAACATTTATACAGCGTACTTCTATGGATCGGATTGTGTGATTTCATTGACTTCTAACAACTTCCGACTACTAGATTTAGACTCTGATTACGTCATTAGGAACAATAACAAGTATCAGAAGTGTCTCCGGCTTGTGTCATTTGTTGCCCTCTTCATGTCTGTTTGGCAATAAATTAGTTCCGAAGTTGGTTAACTGAATGTTTATTATCGTTCATTGGCGATGAAATGTCGAGTTTCGCAATTCATATCAACGGATCGCCACAAAAGTGTTGAGATTGCGCTATTGGCTATTAATTGTAAACTAGAGACTCTTCAACATTATTTTTTAATAGTTTTCAAAAGTAGACTCAATCGTGACTATTGATTTCCCTGTCATTTTATCTTTTATAAAGATCTCTTTCCTTGTGTGTTATAAGAGTTTGGTAAGGGAAAACGGCTCGTGTAGCATTTGTCTCGATGAGCTCTTACAGATTGTGTTTTTCAGTCTTAGTATTTTTCGTTAGCTTCCGTTTAAGATACGACAATTCACATATATTCGACCCTGTGAATTGCCCCAGAGAATAGAAAAACTTCGGTTACGTAATATTCTTATCAACGGACAGGTTTTGTTGTTTTTGTTATCTCACGAATTTTTTACGAATTAAAAATTCCTCTTATAGAAACATTTCTATGTAATTAATATTTCTAGATTATAGAAAACTTCTAGATACTGCATATCCTACGAACTTTCTTTTTATTATATTATTCTATTTATTTCGGTTAAATGCTTTTTTAACTATTTAAAGTATCCAGAGAATACGCCCCCTTTAGTAGCAACAGCGAAAAAAAATATTTGGCGTTATTTGAGAAGCGGTAACCATAACGATCTGCTTGACCAATGCGAGTTCGTTCCTTTGGCCGACATTAAATTTCAAAACGGCGTCCTATCGTTTCCCCGAAAGAATTTAAAGTTGCTTCGGCATTTAGGATGGACGTCTTCGTTATTTATATACTAAGTTGATGTTGAAGTAAATGAGTGTGTTTGAAAATTTCGGGAATTATTCTCGGATCGTAACGTTCCACGGAATAATGAATGTGTCGTCATTATCGCGTGTGCGCCTAGTCAACTGTTATACTTTTGTCATTTTCCCACTTTCGAGGATCATTTAAAGTTATTCCAATACAGGAAATGGTATGGAGCGGGGTTATGCGTCCATTTTGATCTTAAGATTGATATTTTGAGACGGTGGATTCATTTGTGGAATATTTTTCAAAAAGCGACGAATGAGTGCTTGTTTGCCGATCTGACGGCCGTGCACGTCATAATCTGCGAAGCGCGCGACTCGGCTCTTGACGAAGAACGGAATCCCTCTCAGTCGGAGTGCGTTGAGGAAGCACGTGTCGGACGCACTGGCCATGGGCGGAGTTCTGCGGAGCGTCGCTCTGGTGGAGAAGAAGCGCCCGAAGGACCGCCCAAAAGCCACCGATAATGGATTGACCGATCTCAGGACGGACGACCGTTCTTCATCGTCCATTCTTCTCTCCTTCCGTAAGCCTCCGTCTTTTGCTTCCAAGTAACGCTTTTATCATCGTAACAATGGTGAAGGAAATTGTGCGAAATATGATTGTTTAAGAGAGTATTAACGATCCGATGAATAGCGGATACTTCTTTTGGAGCTTGGTTAGGAAGCAAGAGTTCCAACTGAAACTATGAAATAGGTGTTCAGCTGTGAAAGAAGAACTGGAAGCCGAAGTTACGGAAGTCGTGAAGGCGGCAGCAGAAGAAATGGCAAGCGCACCAAAAAGACCGAAGGACAGAAAGTTCAGTGAGAAAACTCGGCAAATGATGAAACAAGGAATTGAAGAAATAGGGCACACCAAGAGATAACATCGAGTACGCGACCTTTGCTAGTGTATCAGAAGGGAAATGAAAGAAGACGTAAGGTATTTCAACGAAAGAGTTGTGCAATAGTAAGGCACACACAAACTGGTAAGCTGTACTGAATAGAGTTGCGGAATTCTTCAGCAGCTTATACAAGAATACAGAAAATGTCGAAGCGGAGCACCGATAAGGACAAAACTCACGAGATCTACCTTCTATTCTCCCAGAAGAAGTAACAGAAGCCGTCATAAAGATGAATAACGGAAAGGCGGGAGGAGCAGATGGGCTGAATATATAAAACTTGGTGTAACAGAGATTGCTCCCCTTTTAGCAAAATTATTCACTAATTGCCTTAGACAAGGGAGAATTCCCAAGGACTGGAATCGTGCAAGAGTTGCTCTGATGCTCAAGAAAGGAAGCAGTGAAGAATTACCACTCCATCAGCCACCTTCCTGCTGTTCATAAAACATTCATGAGGGTAGTAGCTGCACGTCTGAAGGCGACCTTATCCTCTGCCCAGCCTAGAGAGCAACCAGGACTCCGGGAGGGCTTTAGCACTATGGACCACATCAATAGACCCCGAGAAATCATTAGCTGAGCTAATGAGTTGGAGATGCCACTAGTACTCTGTGGACTCTACCCAGGCCTTCGACTCGGCAAGTACCTCCTCAGAATGGAAGCTCTAGAAAAACAAGGGATAGATGCTGAATACATTGAACTCTTACGCAGCATCTATAAGGACGCCACAGCCGCTTTAAAGCTGTATGAAGAATAAGATGAGTTCAGGATTGAAAAGGGAGTTCGACTAGGAGACTTTGACTTGCCTTTCACCATCGCTTTTTACAGTCGTTCTGGAAGAAGTTTTTAAAACCTTAGACTGGAAGAAAAAAATGCCTAAGGGTCAATGGAGAGTACATCAGTCACCTGCGTTTCGCAGATGATAAAGTACTCTTAGCAACGAACAGTGAAGATCAAGACTCCAATTGTTGAACAAGGTGGGGCAGAAAATTGGACTCGGAATAAACTTATCGAAAGCTAAAGTAGTGTATAATTCTTTTGCAGCACAAGTACCAATCCTACTACAAGAGGTAACCCTTGATGGTTGTTCGGAATACACTTACCTGGGACAACTGGTTACAACAGGGGAGAAAAACAAGATTAGTGAAGTGAATCGAAGAAATAAACTAGGTTGGAAGAAACGCCTATATTATGAAATAAAAAATGCCAGTGGTCTTCAACCTATGTATTGACATATGGAAGGAGAAGTTGGATGCTAAACGCAGGATTAACCCAGCAACTTCAGAAAGGAAGTACGGAACGGTGTATGCTTGAAATCACAAGAAGAGAAAGAAAACGCAACCCCTGGATGAGGGAGATGACAGGAGTGACAGACATCATAGATGAGGTAAGACCGCTGGAATGGATGTGGGCGGGCCATGTTGCGAGTAGAAAGGACAACCGATGGACATCAGCAGTTCTGAACTGGATACCAAGAGATGTGAAGAGACCAAGAAGAAGACCAAAGGACCGATGGAACAGAGACATCAATAACCTAGGAGTGACATGGCAACGAGAAACTCAAAATAGGGAGAATTGGAAAGCTCTTGGGTAGGCCTAAATCCAACGTCGGATTAAAAAGAGCTGGTCATGGCGTTTTGTGTATGTTGTGGCAGAAATGAAAGAAAAAGTCGCCGTAGCCGGGAATCGAACCAGGGACTCCCACTTTTCGGGAGGATCTCGAAGCTACCATGACAGAACGATCGCTCCTTGTGGGACACTGTATGCTTCGGAGGATCCATCAAAGACCCCTTCGCACACGCGGCCTCACCATCATAGCGGACTTGAAACACCGGCTCCCATCCAAATTGGAGGTCATGGTAGCTTAGAGGTCAGAGCACCTGCCAGGAAAGTGGGGGACCCGAGTTCGATTCTCGACTACGGCAGGCTTTTTCTCTTTCATTTCTGTCTCTAGAAGACTGGAATATTTCTTGCAGCATTGCACCGATATGATATTTGTTTAGTATTTGTTTTTTCGAACGTTAATTTCCCAGTGACATTGTATTTGTATCGTAGTCATATTTATCAGCTAAAATCCGTAGCGATGTTCATTTCCTTAACTCACTCGGTAGGACTTCTACATCCTTATTTATTTGTGTAAGTTGAAGAGGAGATGGTTGCATTCACTCATCGCCCGAATTACTAATCAGATATTTTGTTTGAATTTTGTCCGCACTGGCCAAATAAGGAGAAAGAGGTTTATGTAAACCTGTTAACTCCTCCGGATATTTCTTAACATCTGTTTTTTATGCTGCGACCGGGATAGCATTGATTTTGGCTTAGAGCACGCATCCACTGCTCACGTAACAGTGAATCCTTGGAAATGAGTGCGTCTGTGGAAGGAGAGCTGCTGTTCGGGTCGCTCTTCCGCCATTCACTCGCCATCAATCAGAAAACAATGCCTGGAAAATATTCCACTCAGCTGAAGGCGTGTTTCCCCCGTTTTTATTAAGATTAATAAAATGCGATTCCGCCTTTCGTCACACTCTAATTCAAGGCCTTGGCGACAACGTCTCCTTAACAGAGTTCAGTGTAGACGTGTGTTGGCCATCCAAGTTCGCCATATTTGGAGAAATTGGTGGAATTAACGTTTTTCGAAACCCAAATTTTATATGACGGGGAAGTTGTTTATTTGTTTCTTTCGCCTGAAATATAAGCTTATCTTGTTTGGAGCTCAGCGATTTAATTCGGTGGTTTTTTTATAAAATCTTTCTATGTGAAGCGTTTACGCGAAATTCCTCGATTGAATATTAATTTAAGATATTTTACACTCCCTTCACAGCGGAAGTGGCGAATGTGTGGGTGGAATTTCTATCATCTACATAAATACCCAACAAGATGCCTTTCGGCGTGTGGAAGGGGGTGTACACAACGTTCGATTGGCCTCTTTTGTTTGTTGTTATCGCGTATCCTTCGCGAAAAGAAGTCCCTAAAACGACATCTCGTGTATAATTCTGTTATTTACGCTCATTGTCGGATCTGCGTCTGCGAGCATATGCTTAACGCTTGCACTTCTGTCGCAGCACTTTTTAACAAATCGTATCGCCTTACGCTGCGCTTTCTCGAGTTCGCGAGCATACGTTTCATCCGCTGGGTCCCATATACTCGCCGCATATTTATGATGCGGCTTATCGAATGCTGAAATCTCGCCTTATGTGTCTAAACTCAGAAATAATTACGTTCGCTCGATGTTTTTGACTATATTGCGAGAACAAGTTTATTATAAGTAATATTTACTGTGTGAGTTACTTTGTAATGAGGGACAATTGGTTCCGTCGATAGCCAACTAACCAACAATATTTTTACGTATATTAACAAACAGTGTTTTCGGCTTTCTTGCGGGTTTCTACCTGCCTCGCTTTCTGCTTTTCAATTTTAATTGTTTTCATCAGAATTCGGGGAAGGATTCATAATTGTAGTAATGCTGTGTTGAAAATGTTACTTCTTCTCTGGGGTGCGTCTCCTTTCGTTTTCTTGCACCCTTCTGAACTCCTTCCGCCGAGTTAAGTCGTATTCCACAAGACTGACTTTTCGCTTTCGTAAATTGAGCTTAAATAGTTGGGAGAAAGACAATAGAGGATTCAAAATTTAACGAAAACGTACTAAAGTAGTAGCAACTACTTGTGGACATCCTCGGGAAAAATATTTTCTGTGCAAATGACTGACTGATTGATCTTTGGAATGGCGATATTCCACAAAGTACGTATTGGATCCATTAAACAAAACGTGTTACCTCGGCGGGTTGCATTGTGTCTAGAATTTTTTTAAAAGTAATAATATTGTTAATAAGTGCTAGGACAGGTGATTTCGATTCGCGCGTAGGTCCCCGTCGGGAATCGAACCCGGAACAGCTTTCACCGAATTCGAACGCGTTGCCCACTTGGCTCCCTGGGATCCTGGGAGACATTGATCATATCTCTAGAACCCTTGCAACCCTGGGATCCTGGGAGACATTGATCATATCTCTAGAACCCTTGCAACCCTGGGATCCTGGGAGACATTGATCATATCTCTAGAACCCTTGCAACCCTGGGATCCTGGGAGACATTGATCATATCTCTAGAACCCTTGCATTTTCTCGCGGTCTCAGTAAAGAATTGTTTTATGGAAAGGAGTTTTACATAATGTTTGCCGTTGCAAACATTATGTAAAACTCCATTCTTGTTTCGTACAAAGTCACTTCTTGAAGATGTTAATTTCTCGCGCAAGGAAATAATGCTGCTCTTGTCTGTACTTGGAAGTTCGGTGTCGAGTATTCATCGTTATTACTTGGGTCACGTTAGAGAAATTCCTTAACCTTGAATACGTTTATGTTTGATTGCATTTCCTCGCGAGTTGTAGAAAATCGTCGGCTGCTTTATCCCCGCCATCAACTGACGAGACAAAGAAAGTTGCTTTCAATAAACGCAAAACTTACTCGAAGCTTTCCGTTATTGAGAGTTTTAGCGACATTGTCTCAAAATATGAAATTTATTACAAAATGTGATCGACCTTTTTGCTTCACCATCCGCGGCTTGTACTCGTGAGTCACTTGAGAATCTTGCTTCGGAGCATCTAACCGGTGCTATGCATACGCCGTTGTTCTTTCGCTCTTCAATGGACGGTTATTAAATTAAACACGGTGAAGCTTCGCTCATTAAAGTGACTTTTTCATTGTTGATCGATTTTTGTTTCGGACACACATTAAAAGTGACAGGAGCTCCTCCGCACCATTAATGCTTTTCATAATCATCATTACCGAGACGATCATAAAATTCGCTGCATTTGACAACTGAAGAAACGTTCAGAAATAACGTGCAAGTTGATTTGATTTTGGCCATCAGATAATAAAAATAACTGTTACTAATATAATTTTGTAGTTAGGAAATTGTCATCCATTCTCATTAAAATATGTTTTTAAAGATTTCGCGTCCTAAGCCACTCGAAATAGGCCTTGGAAATTTGTTAATTATCCAGGCTCATTTTCTTCCTTTACCTCCGTTACCGCGTTTTGACGTCGCGTAATTTAGACTTAGGGAGTTTTATCACTTTTTATAACTTAATTATTCCATTCTTACTACTCTGTTATCATTCATAATGTTAGTAAACTTTATCGTTGAATAGCTGCGATTAGGATGGCGGTTCCTCAGCGGTAACTCCAGAAGGACGCAAATGAAGAATGCGCGACTCGACGGGACATTCACCCGCAGTCCTCCGGACACCCGAGAAATACATTTTCCAAAATATTTCAATACATTTATTTTTGCAGTAATCGATACTTGACGTATTCCCAGAGAATCATATTTGGAGGTAAAAATCTACCAAAGTATACTTTAATTTAAATTATTCGTTTCCGTAAACGGGGCAGTTCAAAGGGCAAGCAAAGTCAGCTCGCACAGCATGATCTGTAATATATTGTACTTACTTTGGAAGTCTCAGGAATCTTATTTGTTTTATTCGAAAGTTATCCTTTAAGAATAATCAATTTTTATGTAAAATTAAGCATTTCATTTCTGAAATGTAAAAAATGTTTACACTGTCTTCAGTATAAATTATTGTCGTTCAATATTCGCTAATTTCTTACTTGGGTAGTAATATTGTTAGAAATTGATATTAAAAGTCTGGGTATTCACGGACCCCAGGTCTGTACTCGGCGTTAAACCGGTGAGGTTCGTACTCCGAGTGTTAAACTTAATGCAGTTGCGAAAAATTTTCCATTTAATAAAACCCGTATTTAAAGGTTCGCCAAAGGAGTTCCTTTTAATTAATTTTTAGGCTTTTATTATTAAGTGCAGTTTCTTGTTTCCTGGTGATAGTCCGAAGCGGGGAAGAATCGGAATGTCGAGAAATTCGGCAGTCTTTGGAAATGACTTAACGCGGCCTTTGAAAGGGAAGGTGTATCGATCCCCGCGGCATTTTTCGTCGGGGCGGGGAGCGGTCGATCCGTTGCCACGGGCGCCTTTTCGGGGTGACCGTGAAAAAAAGGGAAACGAGGAATGTGTCGCGGAAGGCCCCACCCTAGTAAACCTCACCTGGTGGCGGGCCTCCTGGAGAGGCAGGTGGGCCGCGTGCGGATGAGCAGGTGGATGCCGACCAATCGACGTCTTAAAACCTCACGTTTCCGATCTGCGAGCCTCTCTTTTAATTTCCACGAAATTGGTGTCTTTTTGGGTCCTCTTGCCGCAGCGCAATCGAAACGGCTCCCTTCGTGATGATATTTGCCCAAGATAGGCGCTCGATCGTGTTGCGAAACACCACTTCGGTACTCCTTCCAAGTTTTGCGCCATTCGATCGGTGTAGTATAAATGGCATTCTCTCGAAATTATATGGAATTATCATTCGTTTTTTGTTTCTGTAAATGACGGAACTTCTTCGAATGGCAGTCGATCGATGTTGACATTAAATCGCTGAATCACAGGAGTATTACATTGAGATTCGTTATACTTTTTCCTCGATCTTGTTTCCGATTTCAGCAATTCGCAATGAAGATTTCCTGCAAATTCTGAAGTAATGCCGTAGGCGTCAATTAGGGCGCTTCGGTTCCTTTCCGAATCTGTTGAGATGGCTTTCCGAACGAATCAATCAATTGCCTCTACTTATTGTCTCGACTGTTTAATGAGATGTGTCTCTCGAAAGGGACATCTTTGATTGCTGCTGAATCTCGGTAAGCACCTGGGATAAGGTGCTCACTAAGTGGTATTTCTTGTGGCTCGAGAAATTCTAATTTAAGATGTGCATTTTTTATTTTCTGTTTACTTTTCTCCCTCGCGATGTCATAAATGAAAAGGCATTAAACGTAGCCAAGGACTACTCGTGTTGTTGCTCCCAAAGGAGAGAGAATGCATCGAACGTTAGAAGAAAAAGTGCGAATCGTGACTCTTTACGCGAATCTCCAATCTTTTACTTCTGAATAATCTCGTCACTCGAGGGTTGGAATTGAACTAAGTTTGCATTTCCACAATCGATAATTCGAAATGAGCCATTCTTTTGGATAATCCGTTTTCTAAATTTTGGTGCTGAAGTTGGAACATGCGTGCCTCTTGTTGCGTTGAAGTCATCGCCGTGGCGTATCGAATCATTTGGGAGGAGCCCAAGAAACGAAGTTTTCACTTAACGTTTATCGATTGGAAACTAGTTGTGAGCCTTGAAGTTTGTTCAGGCTTGTCGGAGAGGTTAGTTTGCGGAGTTGAATTCTCTGTACTTGAATTTTCACTCCCCTTTCAAATCCTTGATAAGTTTATTCGCGATTCCCTCTAAACCAAGGGCGGATGGACCAAAAGACGACTTTTCATTTAGGATCGAAGCAAATTCCTCTTTTAGAAGTGAACTTGGCCATCATTTTTCCTCGTGAGCCTATTTTATACATATTTCATAATTGACTTATTATCTTTCATGATACTGATAGAATACTCGTTAATCTTCGTTCTATATTTCCTTCGCATATTGTGAAACATTTTTCTCAAATTCAGTTGCGTAAGTTATAATTCCAGAAATAAAAACTATTAGCGACCGCGAAAATAATTTTCCGAAAGCAATGTTTAATCCGAGGTATTCGCTGATGGAAATTTCGACGCTCTCAGTCGATTGTCTGGGCTGTTTATATTTCCGTTTGGAATTTTCGCGTCTTAGCGGTCTCCTCAGGTATTAACTTCTATTATTGTCGTAACGACAGAGTTGTTGTGATCCATTCGAAGACATTCTTATTTCTTTCGACATTTCGCAAATACACAACAGCGATTTGGGATCGGAGGGAGTCTTAGTTTCTCGGGGAACTTAAATTCTGTTTGGGCGATTGGACTCGAGAGTTGACTTCGCAGTTTGAATCTAAAAATACTTCTTAATTGTCCTCCCCTTGTGATGAATTCTGTTAGAATCGATTTGCGAAGGTGACTGTAATACAACTAAGCCGGTTGTCAGAAAACTTTATAGCGACCAACACTTATGTACACGGTTTTCAGGCTTATGCGGTATATTCATCATTATGTTTTGTTTTGAGAGTTGGTCGTCAGTCTGTTGTGTATGGAGAGGAAAAGAATTTTGGGTCAGTATGTCCATTGACCAATGGAAGGGGTACACTCATTAACAGGTGTGCGATTGTAACGCAGATGATGATTGGTTCACTCTTAATTGTGAAACTCTGGATTCCTTCCGTTGAACTGAAAGCGAGGCTACTTTGCTAGTGTTGTAACGTCAGAATGTATTGAAGTATTCTTAGCCAATCGTCTAAGAAATTTGTCATCGCTTAGTCTCATTTGATTTTCGTTTTAATCTATTTCGCCATTCTAATATCCCACGTGTTAGGTACTTGAAGTGCGACGAATTTTCTGCTTGTTTATTGGATTTATTTCAAAAGTAAAACAGATTTGGACGAAATGTTTTCTTTATCGCTAGAGTGGTATCGCTTAAGATTTCTTCGAAATCTGTTTAATAAGGATTCATAGCGGATCATTTTTTTAATGAACAAGGTTTTATGTTCTCAGAGTTATTTATTATTGAGGAAACAATCCGTTCGTATTTGTACGAATGTGAGCTCCTTGTTTTGAAGGGTCGCATGTCCTTAAGGGACAGCGCGTGTTGCTGTCACGCAACTGTTAAAGAGAGCTTTCAATTTCATTATTTCTGAAGAAAGTGGAGAGTGTGGGAATGAGTCTTTAAGGCGTAATTCTTCACGCCCTCAGTCAGAAGCGCGTTTGTACGCGACAGAGGCATTCGTATCAAAGGAAGTGTTGAAATGAATGGAGTGAATTCGTGTAAGTCAAACGAACGGAAGTGGCGATTCTTCAATTCAATTTTTTTCCTTGACTTTGATAGTATCATAACATTAATCAAAGGATCACTTCTCATCACAGATATTGATAGTGAGATATACTTGTCACTTTTTCGGGGGCTGGAGAATTGTAAGGTAATGTGATTTGCAGTGATTGTATAGGAGCCCTACACAGAGTAGAAAACGTTTGTTTTATTTCAGAGATTCGTGTATGAGTGATATGCAATTTGAAGTAATTAGCGACCATGAATAGAGGAGCTAAGCTAACTTCGGCGCTTTCATCCCTGAACAGTGGGATGACGGAAGCCATACATTTTTCTAAATGTCTTAATTTAGCTATTTTTAATTGGCTTCTTGTTAATTTTGTAATAAAAATAGCGCATGAGAAACCAAAAGAGCAGTTAACGGTTATGTTTTTCTTATTGGCTAAGTGGTATTTACATCCTAGGAATTAAAATAATCCACGAAGACGCACAATCCTCGAAATACTCTGAACGTTGTTGTTAGGAAGGTCTTTTTGAGTTGTATGGATCATCGGCTTCAATTGTTATAGTATAACAAATAAATAATTATAGGATTATAATATAACAATTTTTAGTTTCAGTTATAGTATTTAGTTAAATTTTTAATTTCATAACAATGTTTAATTTCAGTTTATAACATTGTGGGAATCTATCGCGTCATTATCCTTGAAATAAACCGCACTAATAGTAACGATGGTACTTAAGACATTCTTAAATTAATATAGAAACAGTCGACTTTTGCCTTTTAACTCTGACTTTCCAAAGAAAGTAACAGGAAAACAATATTGAGTATATGAATATGATAGGTATTAATTTTTTGTCTTCGGATATTGTTTAATTTTAATTTGGAAGTGAAAGACCAGAATATAGTAGATGTATTGCTCGATACCCGTAAAAATCCGTTTGTGCGAATAATTTAGAATAAGCGAATATTTTATGAAAACCAACTAATAAATTAAATTTTTCCGTAGATAAAGATTCTATTTTAGTTAACGAATTCATATTGGATTTTAAATGTGGATTGAATTGGATATTCGGTTTAACTGAAATTGATTAAATAAACTCCTTGGTGCCTTCATACTTTCATTTCTCCCTTCAGTGATTACGTTTCACCATCTAATATTTGAAACCCCATAAATATGCTTATAAAATGCGTATCAGATATACATGACGTAATTTGAATTACCTGCTTTCTCGAGGATATTTCGTAATTTCCTTCCAAAACTATTTTTCTTTGGTTCGGCAGATTATTTTAGTGTCGCACTCTTTCCTTCCCTTCTTTCTCACAATCATTCGTCGGTGAGATCTTCCCGTTAGTTTAAACATTATCGGCCTTTGAAGCCATTATTTTCGATATTTTCCTCAAGTCTGTTGTTACGAATATAGTGTACGTCCATTATTACGCAATAATGGGTTTCGGATTATATTCTAAACGATTGTGTTTTCAGGATTTTAAAGACAGAGTAAATAATAAACTTACTTCTTCTAGTTTGTGTGATAAGTTATTACTCGATTGAGATCAGTTGTCAAATGTTGATTTTTATCATTAGAGTACTTCAGTTTCGAGGTATCAAAAATAGTTACACAGTTTCCTTTATTTATGACTACGCTTATTAGTTTTTCGTTATGGAAGGTGTTATATTTTCAATAATTCGTTTTTATCATTCACTTCATTGATGTCAGTGGTTTCCTTCTTTATGAAGTTTTGTTTATAAATCTAATGCGACGGTTGGCGATGTTTGAGGATTACCGTTGTTAACTAAACCATCAGGAGCAGATTAATTTCAATTTGTTGAACAGCATTCGAAATTTCCTTAGTCTTGTTGACATGTTGCTACACGGTCTCTCAATTTCTACTTTGAAGTGTTTGAAAGGAGTACGAAAAGTTAAATCTCGTGGTATCGTCAATTTTCTTTTTAGGATCAGCCTATTGTTTTTAGTTAGATCATAATATTTTAAATCGGCTGTTAATTATTCACAAATATTATTTACATGTGAAGTCATGTTAATATGGTAGAAGGTTTGTCCCTAGTTCTGCTATATCGTTTCGTTTGCCTGAAATTTAGATAAAATATTTAATGTTTTCTTTGCTCAGATTTATGTGGTATATGTTGATTGCATGCTCGAGTTATGCATGGCAAAAATAGTACCGGTTGTTTTACTGCTGTTTGTTTCAGCAGTTTTATGGGAAGTTTATATGTGGATCAGTGTGATATGTAATAGAAAAATAACCTTAAAGTATGGCCATCATAGAATTTTCCAAAATTATAGTCTGGGAGTTGTTAGTTTGAACTTAGTAATACAAAATTCCATTTGCTATGGTTATAATTTGCTGAAACAAGATTTACTGGTTGTAATATTTCGATGTGAAAGTGAATTTAAACATTTTTCTACATAACAATCATTCTCATTTTGAATTACTTTGGAAAGTATTAAAAAAATCTTTACACTATATTTTTTTTAGGAAAATTCTTAATAAAAGAAAAATGTACCCTAATCATTTCAAAAAAATAATAAATGAAGAAATGTTAGATGACTATTATACATCAAAAAGTAAAATAACATTAAGTATATATCTGGTTGAATGAATGTAGTAGATTTTAGTAAGACAGATCTTGATTACTCAATGATGGACCATTATTACTCCTTATAATTTAATTACTTCCTAAGTTATGTATTTTAAAATTGATTTTATTTATCCTATTACATTGATTGTGAAAAATATAATATATTGCGAGCTTTTACTTTTTCCTAGCACTTACCAAATTTTACAAGGCAGTAATTGTTCCTAGTCAGGAATAGTTGGTTGAAATTTTTTGAGGCATTTTTTATAAATCACATATTTAATTTTAGTTTAACTGAGAAGTATCAATCCTTAAGATTAAGTATGTTCTTTCTTTATTGGAATTCAGTTTTACAATGAAGAAGAAAGTAAGAAAAAGTTTGATATTTAATTACCGTTAGAGTAGGGAAACCTCAATTAAAGCATTTGTCACTGTTACTGATTTTCTGACTGGCTGTAGAGATTTATGCACGCTAAAAATTGTCATCTTCAATTTGTAGTTTTTATTATTTAGTGTCTTTCATCACATTTGTAGTAGTTTACTGTGCTTTCTGGCTATAATGTGCAGAGTTTGCACCAACTACTATGAAATTAATGCAGTGTCATTGCTCTTCCTTTCCTTCCATTCCCTCTATTTTAAATTTGTTACATTTTTTGAATTTTTGAAACCTCCATATTTTATTTAAAAATTTCCGATTGTAATTCATTTAATCCTCCACCAATTATTGTTTTGTTTAAATACACTATCCTCCTCCTTTTCCTTCCCTATTGAAAATCTTTCAGGCAAGGATGGCAACAAGGTGACGACGGTGGTGGCGACGGCAGGCCAGGGACCAG
The DNA here is from genome assembly GCA_000376725.2 of Ladona fulva. Classification (NCBI taxonomy): domain Eukaryota; kingdom Metazoa; phylum Arthropoda; class Insecta; order Odonata; family Libellulidae; genus Ladona; species Ladona fulva. Next base: position 294,057 of record KZ308718.1, on the reverse strand, counting down.
ATCGCCCCCAAGAGGTGTCCTACACAGACACTAAGGTCATAGGAAATGGTAGCTTTGGAGTGGTATATGCGGCCAAGCTCTGCGACACAAATGAGATGGTTGCAATCAAGAAAGTCCTACAAGATAAGAGGTTCAAGGTTGGTTTTTGACTTTTAACATTATCTGTGGTCTTATCTATGTGTACCCTGTTATATTCTGCAAAAAACTTTCACTTGATAGAGCTTACCATGGAAACATGGCTACCGTTACCTCTAAATTTGATGTTAACTTATTAAATTTATTCAATTAAATATATTATTGCATCACACAAGGTATCTTTACAAATATCTCATATTTTAGCATGTAATTCATTTTATTTTTTGTCCCACCGATTGATTTTATGGTATTATTTTGCTGTTAATCCAATTTTAAGATTTAGGTCGATGGTATTTCCTTGGAAGAATATTTCCGTATGTGATTTATTTTTAAATATCTAAAAGAAATTCTTAACTTCACAACAAATTAGTGTAAAATTTTATCGATTATTTTATATTTTTCTGAATATTTACCGTTGGTATCAGAATTTGAATATTTAGAGAATAATTTTGTTTGCTATTTCAAAATGGTTGTGGATAATGGATGTTAAATGGATAACATTTTTCTTCTTTAGGAATTGTTAGGCAAGGATATCAAACAAAATAACTGAACTGTTAATTACAGGAAATTCGTAACTCCAAGCACAATTCGTGTTTTGGAGCAAGATTATGGTAAAATATGGGATATCACCTACAGCTGTAATGAGAGACATGCCAAAAAATATGGAAAATCAATTAGAAATTCATAATATAGAATATTTATAGGTAATAACTTAAAATTATGATGATCACATTTTGGAGTGTGTTATATACAAGTAGTCCCCGACTTACACGATTTCGAGTTACACGATTCCGGAGATACACGGTTGGACAAATATGACGTCACCTTTTGAAATACGTAAAAAGACAAAAACGCCGGGCACATCAAGCAAATCCAATTATTTGTATATCTGGTCAATAGATGGCATAACTTCACGTAGTACGTATCGTTCGTATTAATACGTAGAAAACAGAAGTACTTTTGTTTTTGTGAGATGCTTAAAATTTCATGAAAGCTATCTTGCAATAGCATTAAGATTAATATCTTTAAACCCTCGATATGTCTGAGAAACGTAAGAGTGGTGACAGTAGCAGTAATAGTAAGAAGAGGCACACTATTACCCTGGAAACTAAAGTGAATATTATCAAAAGGCATGACAGTGGTGAAAAGGTTGTCGACATCGCGCGGAGTTATTTGATGAATGAGTCAACAATAAGGACAATCATTAGGGATAAGGAACGAATCAAAGGACATGTTAGAAGTGCTCCGCAGATGCAGACTACTATTATTACGAAAAAAAGGGGCACAGTAATGGAAGAAATGGAAAGACTATTGTGTTTTTGGATTGAAGATCAGTATCAAAGACGCATGCCATTAAGTCTTAGGCTAATCAAGGAAAAAGCCTTGAGCCTTTTTAAAGCACTTCAAGATAAGCATGGTGACAATGATGATACGTTCAATGCAAGTTCTGGATGGTTCAATAGGTTTAAGAGTCGTGCAAAATTACACAATATAAAAGTAACTGGAGAGGCTGCTAGTGCCGACTCAATAGCAGCCACTGAGTTCCCCAAACTTTTAACAGAAGTAATTGAAAATGAGGATTACCGACCACAACAGGTGTTTAACATGGACGAAACTGGGTTATACTGGAAGAAAATGCCTGATCGTTCGTACATTGCAAAAGAAGAAAAGACTATGCCAGGATACAAGGCATCTAAGGACAGGCTAACACTCCTCTTAGGAGGAAATGTTTCTGGAGATTACAAAATAAAACCCCTGTTAGTGTACCACAGTGAAAATCCCAGAGCCCTCAAAAACATTGCGAAGGAATCGCTACCCGTGATATGGAAATCAAATGCAAAAGCTTGGGTTACTCAATCAATTTTTCAAGATTGGTTTTCCCACAGTTTTGTGCCAGAAGTGAAGAACTATTGCGAGAAAAATAATATACCTTTTAGGATATTGTTGTTGCTTGACAACGCCCCAGGCCACCCAGCAACTCTGTGTGACGATCATGAAAATATCAAGTTAATGTACTTACCTCCAAACACCACTTCTCTCATTCAACCGTTGGATCAAGGAGTCATAGCGACTTTCAAAAAATATTATTTACGGAAAACATTCCGCCAAGCAGTGAAAGCTACTGAAGGGGAGAATGGAATAACATTGAAGCAATTCTGGAAAGAATATAATATTTTTAAAGCTGTTGAAAACATTGATGCTGCTTGGCGTGAAGTTGCTGTATCTACCATGAATGCTGGTTGGAGAAAGCTCGTTCCCCAGTTTATTCACAAGTTCAGGGGATTTGAAGAAGAACATGTAGTTGATGAGCTTGTGGAAATGGCCACTGCACTAGAATTAGATGTTGATGGAAATGATTTTCGTGAATTAATCGAGTGTGACACAAAGGAATTGACCAACGAAGATATTATGGAGCTTGTACATCATAGAGAGAAAATTGAAATTTCAGAGCAGGAAAAGGACGATAAGCCACCTAAAAGATTTGAGTCTAAACGGATGGCAGAATGTTTTCACTTGATAGAAGAAGCACTGGCTGGTTTTGAAGAGCAGGATCCAAACACTGAACGGTTCACGAGTGTATCTAAATCGGTTCATGATGCACTCGCGTGCTACAAAATGATTTACGAAGAAAAGAAAAAAGCTGTTTTACAGACATCAATGGACAAGTACATAAGAAAAACGGCAAACTAATGTTATATTTCACTATTCACCAGAATGTTATTTATACATACATACGTAAGTTATTTACGTGTAATTCAGTAATTGTGCCGTATTTTCTATTATTTGCATTGGTATATATTTTAATTTCATTTATAATTAAAAACGTGCGTGACTGAATAGTAATCTTCACCACATCATTGCCACAGTGTAATTAAATTATTTTAACCTGCGCCATAGTTCAAAGGATGCTGTATCCATGTTGTCATTCTTTCATTTATTTGCTGCCGCCCGAAATTGTTAAGAAACTATGCAGTTAGCAATTTCTTACCCATTTTTTCAATGTATCATGTGTTTAGATTAAAATATTTGCATTTTCTTAATATTATGTGCTTGTTTTTTCTTAAAATTTCATTTACGAGAACGTCACATCTGTTAAACTGCCACGAATGTACCTAAGGTACTTGACAAAGTGAATGACACTCGAGGAATTTTCGGCACACTCGGTTTTCGACTTACACGGAAATTTTCAGAACGAATTAACCGTGTAAGTCGGGGACTTACTGTACTTACAAAAGAAGGTTTATCCAATATTCTATAACAATGATATATTTTCACATTCCCCTAAATAAATCATCTAACAAGATATGTAAATTAATAAACTAATGATCTGTATAAGGGTGAAAATATATTTTATATACGCCGACTTAGTATCTTCAACTGATATTCTATGTAATGTAGACTCAACCTCCAGCCACACTAAGTAGCAATCAGAAACTAAAATTTCTGATGCAAAAAATACTCTCCAATCCATACCTGTCTTAAGAGCATTAAAAGGAGAAACGCAAAAGATCTATGACATTGACACTCACTATGAAAATCAAGATTCTAATAGAAATCTGCAAAGTTTGCTCTTCTGAGCACTTATGTTTGGAGAGAGGTCTGGTCTATCCAAGTGCCTTGCCTAAGAGGACCACTTCACGCTCTTCAAAGGATTACTCGACCTGAGCAACTTAAAGTGTACATCTGTGTTAATGATTACCTTCAGAAAACATAAGAGAAAGATGGGAAATGTGCAAAAAGTTTTTTCAGGGACGTGGGGTAAATGTGATTTCGGCAGCTAAGAAATTAAAATACCTGAAGCAGCTATTTAATACATTTTTGGGCACTTTTTGGAAAGCCAGATAGCTAAAATTTGGCATGGGAGTAGAATTAGTTTATATTCAAGATTGACCGATTTCAAAATGGTCCATGGTTCGATTGATTAATTTCTGCAATGTATATTTATCTCGACAGTTATTTTTGTAGCAGATGTGTTTATCCAGTTTACATCGGGAAATTTAAAATTGCCCCCTATGAAAATGTTTTTGTTGGGTTTACTCTTATAGATTTTAAGAAGTGATTCGTTCAGATTCTGGGTCCATTGTTGCTATCAGGAGGATGATATTTCTCCAGTGTCTGTCTATCTCTGTATCTCAGAACCTGTTTGATTTAAAGATGTGAGTCTGTAAGGAAAAGGAACACAGCTGTGGTAAGACTTTAGAGTTTGAGAAAATCTACAAACAATGGCTTTTTGGAGTTTTTCTTGAATAAAGATGTGAGACAAACTGGATTGTGTTCCTATGAGGTTGAAAGCCCAAGGGAAACTATTCTCATCTCTCAGAAAGCTTGGGTTAGAACCCAGGAGAACAAAATACATTTCCATTAGATAACATATGATTTTCCATTTTCCTAACTTCAAGGCTTCTCTCTTTCATTAATTAAAGTAGTAAATATAAATGAATTTACATCACATTTGCTTCATACAAGGGCTAAACTGTAATCAATCTTATTTTTGCCATGTGTTAAAATTTTGAGTCATATTAAATGGCGAAACGAAGTTAACAAAGGTTGTTTTAAAGTCCAAGTAAACAGATATGTTGACATTATTTGAGATAGCTCATAATCATCCGTCAAGCTGAGTACACAGTCAGAAAAAACATTGTAACTTGGTAAATTTTGCAAGTATTTAGATTGGGCTAAATGTATAAAATCACTATATTTTTTGTCTAGATATTACAGCATAAATGCATACCTGTCAGAAAAGAAGAAGGAAACTCTAGAATAAAAAGAGTAGCACCATACTTTTGTGTCATTCAGGGAATACTGTGTACAAAGCATGAAATTGCATCTTGTAAATGTGTAAATTTAAAAAATTCTCTGAGATTAAATTTTAAAAAGTTATTTTTTATTCCCTTGTATTTCCGATTTTAAAATTATTGATCTATTGATATAGGAGGACTATTAAGTGAAGGGGCATCTAATTCTTGGATCTTAGGAATGTTGGATATTATGCCCATCCTGATGTTGATCATAATTGTGGTATCATTTCAATGCATTAGGGATGCAGAAATTATGTCATGGGGAAGAATTTTGGGTTTCCTGATAGCGAATAAAGAAAATTTTCTTATTTAACTCACATCTGCAAGTTCTTTCTCAATATGAAGCCTTTCCAACATATTTACCATAAAGCATCCTACCTCTCATGTCCTTTAGAAAGCGGTCAACCATTTTATTGCAGGCAGGTGGGCCTGTGGCATTGCTAGATGGTGAACTCTCTGTACCAACAGTTACATAAGATCAGAGGGCAGAAATATATAGAGGCAAGCCTGTTTGTCATTTTTAGGAAGTCACTGTACCTCAAAATAGGTTTTGAGTTTCCTGTACATTTTATGTGGAGGAATATTTAACCTTCCCTGGCATTGAACCAAGGATCAATGGGGATCTACCTTAAAATATTATCCAAGTTTCTCATACATTTCATCAGGAGGAATATTATTAATATTAACCTGCACTGGCATTGAACCATGAACCAATTTGGAAGTGATCAAACTTGAACATAACATTTAGACATGAATCCTATATACATGCCGAATTATAGCTACCTCTTGCTTTTTGGAAAGTTCCATGAAAAAATATTTAAAAGCTACAATGTATAATTTAAATGGGTGAAATTTCAACAGTCCTATTGTCATCTTGTGAATTCTAATTACGTTTCAGAATTACCTCCGGTAACTATCTCTTAGGTGTCATGGCTACATTGTACCTGAAAGTACCTCAAAATACAATCAGAGTTTCCAGTACATTTCAGATACATAGAGGAGTATTCAACCTTGATGGTTATACCTTACAAAGGGTTAATGTGGATGGACCAATTTGGAAGTGGTCAATCTTGAATGAATTCTTTCCTACTGCTTGCTTTTATTTAACCTTCTTCATGTTGTTCTCTATAGCCTCTGGCACAATTTTTTCATTGAAATTCCTCATGTCTTCCTTAATTGGCCTTCTGATAGACCTGCAAAGCTTGGCAAATTTGATATCATCCCTTTTTGTGTCGGAATTCTTCAGTTTCTTTTGGTGTTTCATCATTTGCCCTGTTTTCTCTCTGAGATTTCTGTCCTTGGTTTTCATGGTGTGCTTGCTACTTCTCCAGCTGCTCTGTTCACAACTTCCATGATTTGAGTATCCAGTTATTCATCTTTAAGTGCTGAAAACCTATATCTTAGTTGCAGTTGGAACTCTTTCTGATTTTCTTCTAATTTTTTCATGCTTGCTTCATGTTTTCTGCATGAGACTAACTTCTTGTATTTATCAGAGAGAACTACATGTAGTACTAGACGGCATTAATTTGGAAAAGGTAAAAGTTACCTCTGGCATACCTCAAGTCTGTAATTGCACCTCTACTCTTTCTGATATTAATGACCTGAGCAACGAGATTAATAGTGATATGAGGGTATTTGCAGATAACTCGGTAACATACAGAGGAATATCAAACAAAGAAGATTGCATTACGCTATCAAATGATATTCGTATTCAAAGCTGGTGTGAAAAATGGCGACTAGATCTTAATATAAGTAAATGCTCTGTAGTTAATTTCTTTGAAAGGAAGGAATTTCATCAGAGCCCCCTTTGCAAATTTGGTGGTCTGAATATAAATGCAGTTGACTCAATTGAACATCTCAGAATCACTCTTACAAGTAACTTAACTGAAGCACTCATATCCAAAAAATCAGTGGTTAAGCAACTAATAAGCTCTGTTTTATAAAGCACATTGTATGTTGATGCAATGAAAAGGTTAGAGTGATGGTATTTTACCTTAGTTAGTCCCTCTCTGGAATATGTGGTATTTAAATGCAAACTCAAGAAAGTAGAGCACAAAGGTATGCAAGGACAAGTCATTTTAGGGTCTCATTCTTTCCTGGAACTATATGCAACAACAGTAAGTGAAAGAGGTAACTCGAATGCTTGGTGTTTACACCCCCTGCCACAGGCTAAAAAGCGGCTTGCAGGGTATTCATGTAGACATAGAATTTACCCTCTGATGAAATGAAGCATACATGTAGTACTTTAATCAACTTTGCCAATTTTATGCTAATTATTTATTTATTGTCTTCACAGAATCGAGAATTGCAGATTATGAGGCGACTGGAACATTGTAATATAGTCAAACTAAAATATTTCTTCTACTCCAGTGGAGATAAGGTATGAATGCAATTTCTTTTAATTCTATTGATTTGTAACATTACTTAATCATGCTTTGTCAACCACCATTAATTAATGTTTATTTTACAGAAGGATGAAGTTTACTTGAACTTAGTGCTGGAATACATCCCAGAAACTGTGTACAAAGTTGCTAGGTGTTACAGTAAATCTAAGCAAACCATACCAATTAGTTATATTAAGGTAAGTACCTTTTTTATATATCAATGATAAGCAATGGTCAGATGATTAATCAGAATCGAATTTATTGAAACGTTTGAATTCCAGAATCATAGAATTTTTAAAATTTCTGATAACAAAAACGATTCTTTGTAATTTTTTGTTTGAAACTCTAGCTTCCATTACAGATAATTGTTTCTATTTCTGATTACTAATGATAAATTTATGTGGGACTAGCTGAAGTACCCGTTGATTCTCAATGGGGAGACTAGAAGTCAGATTGAGTATAGTATACCTATTTGTACATAGGAGAAAATAACATCCCGCATCTTAGTTTAGTCCAATGGGACAATCAAAAACAAAAATTTTCTAATCAAAGTTCAAGGCCAGAATCTACAATCAAGGATAAGAATGTAAATTTTTATGGAATTTCATCTGTATGAAACTTATCTCAAGTTAATGGTCAAGTTTACAACATTTTCAACTTCTGGTTCTAATTGTAAAATATGTCAAGAGTCAGAATTGATATACAAAATGTTACTCATTCATCTCCATTAAGTCATTATTGTGCTAGGTATGTTTATTTCCCTTGCCATTCATTGCCACAAATTGTTTGTGACTGTAATAGTTAAAATCTCTGAATAATTTCCTTCTATTCGTATCATCTTTTGGAAAAATACATGAACTCTGAATCAACAATCACATTGATCGTCAGGAGGATGGGTTGTAAACAACCTCAAAATTTCACAAAATATTCGAATATTTTATCTAAATTCTCGCAACTTCGAAACGAAAGTGATATTCCACGACAATGATAAGAATCTGTATTAAATTTCTCTTCTTTTGATACCTATCCTGATGTTATACGACTGTTCCTTCTATTTTAACTTTGCAAAGTAAATAAAGTCTGCAACTTATAAAATTGAACTTTACCTGTATTTCTTATGGAAATCTATCTGAATAATTTTGGTTAAGACCCAGCAAAGTTATTGAATAAAAAGGTGACAGTACTTCGTTCTGGATCTCAGAGAACACGTATGCAAAGTTTGGCTTTGACTTATAACTAAAATCTCATTATCATTGAACTGAAGGTAAGACTTATGGCACTCTTCAACTGTCGTTTTCTATCTCTTGCCAACTCTGTTTGTTTCATGGATTCATTTGTTCATTAACAAGATCTCCCAAATGATGAATCGACATGTTGTCCATCTCCATTTCATTACTTTATTTAAGCTATCTTAAGTTTTCCTTATATTCTGCTGAGTTGCAACTCTTATTGTAAATATCAATTTTTATTTCCCCTTTAAGAATCAATGGGAAGTTTGGCTAGTAAGTTTTTTTTAAATAAATGAATTACACTCTATAATAAAATTTATATTTGCAGAATTTTTAAATTTATTAGTTTTAATCGATAAGGTTATTGTATTTGTGATTATTATTATTGAGAAACTCCATTTCAATGATATTATTTAATTGCAAGCTGCAAAAAGTAAAAGTTCATTCTGCAATCCAATCTGACTTAAGATTGAAAGAAAAAACAGTTGGAACACTGCTGTCAATGAAATACAGGTTTAAAAAGACTCCATAAGCCATATTTTGGCTGGTGTAACTTGTGTTAGCCCTTTGAGTGCGTTTGTCGACTATAGTCCACAGCCTGTAAAAAACGTACGACAATCTGAATCATGCTAAAAATGCATGCATAGCTTTAGGGCAACCTTCCTTTATTAGTTTAAAGAGAATTTGTTTAAACATTTTGTACAACAATGATATTCTGAGTCTAAATGCAATAGCACTAATTTCTCTCCGATTTTTGAATGAATTCTGCTCAAAAATTAATTTTTTACCCTTTTTGCTATAGAATTATGCAAAAAGAAATAGGAAACATCTGTTCTCTAGCCCAGCGCACTTCACTAAAGGTTTGAAAGGAAAATAATTGCCAGAGAGGTCCTTTTTAACCAGCGAAAGTGATGCAATAAACCGATTCTTGTGACCATACTCCTCGCTATCTTCATTTTCCTTTCGTGTTCCCTACATATTTTACCGTTGCACACTCAATGGATCCCACCAAAGTATTATGTTCACCAAAGTACAATGTAAGCAATAGCAAAAGAGCTACAGTGGAGAAGAAAGCCGATGATGCTGCGTGGACAAAATGCTTCATATCCCTTGAGATGGATAAGCATGATAGATATCGAAGAAGTGATTAGAATAGCCACGAGAAGGGCAGAACTCAAAATTAATTCTGATACAAAGTGGGATTTGAGTGCGGCAGCTTACATTGCAACTAAGAACTCAGCAACGCATCAACACCAGATACCCTATGGCATAAAAACAAACATCCAGTGTTTTTCAAGTCAAAAATCCTTACACATATTGCATTGCCATAAAAGACAAACGGGAAGCTCTGGATTACCGACTTCTGTATGCATTGTCATTGAGAATTTTCAACTGTGATAAAGAAGCATCACAAATACTAAAAACTGTTACTTTTTATGAAGGCAATGTGAGGAAGAGGGAAGAGAGGGCCAAAGGGCAAAAATAGCCGGCCAATTGTTTGGCCCGTGGCATTTTTTGCACATACCTCATGGTACAGGCCTAAAAGAGATATTTCTTTCTAGTTGTTCAAAGAAGTCGCTTATTTTTGTGATTTGAAGTTCTTGGTATACTCCCAAATATTTCTACAGTAAAATATTATCGAATATACACCGTTATTCCAGTATAAATGTAGGGAAGCATAGAAATTTGGAAGGTAAATAATATAATAAAACAGCATACAATCGAATGGTACTGAACACTGTAGAATATTCGTTTATTATTATGAATTATTATTATCACCCAGAAATAAGCAAGAAAAAGAAGTAGAATAGTAGATAAGAAGATAGTGGAAGCAGAAACAAACGTAATTTTCCCAGAATCTGATTCTGAATATGGATCCGACTTTGACGATGATGAACCAGCAGGATCGTCTGAAGACGACGAAAAAAAAAAGCGAAGAGATTTCATCCTGCGGTGAGTCCAGCATCAGGGACATATGTCTGGAATAGATTTCCATTCCTGACTTTGAGGGAATGCACAACGTCATTGTCTTAGAAAACTTAGCCCCTGGTTGAATATTTTAAAAGTTTTTTCCCAAGAAAGTTTTTGAAATTACTGCCAAAGCAATAAATAGATATGTGAAAAGTAGGATTGCTGAGATGGGATCTCTTTCTCAAGATCAAGGTTTTTGCAATGGAAAGATGTTTTGGCAGATGAGATTTAACCTGTCGTAGCTGTTGAAATTGGTACGTGGTACAGCATAAACTGTTACTTGCATTATACTTTCAAGAATCGTTTTGGTTCTTCCAGACTCCAGGATTTAATGAATTAGTTACTTTAGGCATTTCAAACATTAAATGTAGATTGTTACCAGAGGCAAAAAGAATCATAATAAAGACATTAGTTTCTTAGAATCGCAGCTAAATTGGAATTAGGAATGGAATGGAGTTGCTCAGAAAGGTTTTTCAATTCAATTTGAATTCAAAGCTTGAGAAGTCTTTTCATTGTTTCAATCTTCCCCACTCTGCTAAACGTTTTGCAGTACAAATTGACGATAGGGATGCATATTAAACGGGCGCAGCAAAAACCTTGGTAAAAATTGAACTATACAGTACCAGTCCAGGATAGTTGGAAGAAAGGAGGTTCTAGAGAATCTAAACATAAGTTTTAACAGATAATAAATAAGTTTTTAGTGATTTGTTAAGAATATAATGAAATATTGCATATTTTAGATATTTTGTGCAAGGTTGCATACCCACTAGGGAGATCTTCTAATTACTCATTATCGTAAGTTACCCATGAACCAAAAATACTGTAAATACATGTATACCTATCGTATAAAGAAGTGAGAACAAAAAATTTACCTAATTTCACTCATTTTTTCATGGATATTTGACATCTCAAGTGGAATAGGTCTTTTCTTCCTTGACGTACTTGAAGGGTTAAGAGACAAACAGGAATTCCCAGTGTACAATTCCAGAGACAGTGCCTTCATCTTCAGGAGGGCTCCACAAAGAAATCGGAACTCTATGAAGAAAAGACTTCCTTTGTTGAGCTCCCCTGACAATGGAGGCATTGTCTCTGAAATGTAAGTTGGGACTTCCCAGAAATCAGTAATCCGGAGCTTCCTGTTTGTCTCTCAGTTCCCCTTGCCTGAATACAGCTCACTTAGGCCCGGTATTATAATCGATAGTTAAATCTGATAGTTACTTAAGGTTAAGCTTAACCTCCAGTTAGCGGCATGGCCTGTATTATAAAACTTTTTAAACTGATGGTTAGTTACCTACCACTTTAACTAAAAGATGCCTTGCATGCGGATAATTTTCATACCACAAAGTTTGTTTAAACAATAACACAAAATAATATTTCCTGTCCATCTTTGGTAGGAAGTTCTTGACATATCTAACACATAATTTAATACCATTCTTTTCAGAAAATGGATGTGCAAAGATGTAAACATTTTATAATGGTAAAGTACATATATAAGTAAATTTAGTGGAAGAGGAGGGAAACGTGATAGAGAATAAGTTTCGATTCGATTCGTCATTCGATAGTTCAATCCGAATAAATTCATTCGATAGTTCTATTCGATTTTTGTTTCGCTTCTCTTCCACAAGGGGCCACATGGCTATCCAAATGAACTCATTCTTTTTTGTTTGTTTACTATCTGTGCGGTCAAGAGGAGAGGAGCTCTTGATGGTTGCATCATTTTAATTCGCTTCAATCGAACTATTCGAATACAGTGTTTCGAAACCGAATAACTTCAATTGAATGATTCCGGGCTCCCGGATAGCCATGTGGGTTACGTGTTTGATTTCAGTGAAAGTGGTCCTGGGTTCGATTCCCGGTGGGAGTCTACCAATTCCCAAGGTAAAGTGAAAGATGCGATGAAAATTCAATAAACTGTCCAAGTAGTGATCGTCTGAGACAATCGAATAATCGTCATAACATTCGACAAAAATTCCATCGTTTCTTTCAATCGGTTTTCCTCTCTTAAATGTGAACCTCTCCACTTCTTCCCTAATTTCATGATGTATTCGAATCTATTATGGTGTAGGTTTTTGGAATATTCAATACACGTGAATTAATATATTCAGTTCCGTAATTCCAAATCAAATCTGAGAGGACTGATAAACTATAATTGGCGTCTACTTCATGTGTGTAGACATTTTTTTCATTAATCTCAATTTCCGCGAGATATTTTATCACTCCTTTTCTTATTAAACCTAGGCATAAAAATAGTTTTAGGAAATTCCGGCTAAATTCTGATTCAATGAAACTGATTCGAATTACGAAAATTCCATATAATTTACTTTTTACAACAACGATGAAAAGATATAGATCTTTTAACGATACGATAGATTTAATTTTTAGTTTAACCTGAAATTTCGGAGATGTAAGTTCATTTCATATTTAAATAACATCTAAATTATACCCTAAATGTCTTGAGCTACGTTATTTTTCCGCATTTTTTTCTAATCGCATTTTCATTGATATATTCTCCAGAATTTATTTTCCCCTAATCAGGCTTAATAATATTTCAAATTGTGCAAATGAAGATACATATTGCTTTTACGGAAATGTGAAAATCAAATTTAATTTAGTTTTCCATAGTAAAGTGAAAGAATTATAGAAATTTGCTACCCCTGTAAAACCACTAACCCTCAAAACAAAATAATTTATTCGAATGAAAAAAATCGAATAAATGCCAAAAAAATCGAATAATTATTCGATTGTATTTTTCAATCGATTGTCCCATCTCTAGTTTACAATTTAGACATCAAAAGTAACTTATTGCAATAAATCTTTGGTTAGAAAAATATCTAAAAACTATGAAGTAGTGCAACACACATGGTAGATGATCGTCACCTACAAAGTAGATGTCAAGAAAAAAAAAAGAAAAATTCAAAAAATGCGAAAGAGATGGCGATAGCAGTGAGGTCACAATAAAACGATTTAAATCTAGATTTAATCTTATTTTTAAATTGTTTAGCATCGGCATGAGAATTTCTTCAAGCAAAGTGTTTCATTCCCTAATTTCCCTATTAACAAATATTTTGCTGTATATGTTATCTGTTTGTGATCTTTGATTTTTAAACTGTGACTGCTACGTCCAACATAACAAAGAAGTTTAAATCTAGCACACTGTTCTTCCCAGCCCTCTTTCTTGTTTCATCTTTTGCACATCCTGCCTAATCTAAAAGTCTTACTTCTTGATTCTAGTGATCCCCACTTCAAATGTGCATTTTACTTACAAATACTTTACTTTTACTTACTTACCATGTGCCTCTCTTGTGTTTGCCTACTAAGGCCTGTATGATAAGTACCTGTGTTAGGCAAGAAAACGCATTTTTTAAAACTTCTTTTAAATTTATTTCTCAATATAGTCTCCTTTCAACTCAATACATTTGGTCTAGTGATATTCTAACTTTTTCAAACCATCCAAAAAAATACGTTTTGTCGAGCTCTGCAAAATAGGTCTCTGTTGTGGCAATGACTTTTGTTTCATGTGAATTGCTTTCTCCCAAGCCATTTTTTCATGTTTGCAATCAAAAAGAAATCACATGGGGCCAAATCTTGAGAATAGGTGGATGAGGTAGCAATTCTTCCTGTAATTCGACCAGTTTTGCTATGGCGATTGCAGATGAGTGATCTGGTGTGTTGTCATGATAGAAGAGCACTTTTTTCTTCACCAAATGGGGCCATTTTTTCCTCAATTTAGCATCGAATCGGTCCAATATCAGCATAGTACTGCCCCGTGATTGTCCTTCCCTTCTCCAAATAGTCGGTGAAGATGATGCCTTGCGAATCCCAAAAAACGGTTGCCATGACTTTTCCGGCCAATGGAACCGTTTTCGCCTTCTTTGGAGCAGGTTTGCCGGGTGAAATCCACTGTTTTGACTGTTATTTCATTTCTGGCATGTAGTAATGGATCCATGTTTCGTCAACAGTCACGAACCGCCATAGAAACTCTTTCGGATTGCGCTCAAACATGTCCAAACAGTGCTCAGAAGTTTTCATGCGATTCCGTTTTTGCTCCACTGTGATCAAATGCGACACCCATCATGCCGATAGCTTTCTCATGCCCAATTTTTCATGTATGATACTTTGTATGCACTCAGTTGAGATGTTTACAATGTCAGCAATCTCTCTGATCTTCACATGGCAATCTGCTAGCACGATATCATGGACTTTGTTAACCATATCCTCCGTAGTCAACTCAATCGGACGGCCAGGGTGCTCTTCATCAAAATCGGATGTTCAGCCAAACTTGAATTCGTTAAACCAATATCTGATGGTAGTCATCGAAGGTGCATGGTCCTTATAAACAGCGTGCAACTTCACCTTGATTTCCTCACACATCTTCCCATCCAAAAAAAGAAATTGAATCACTGATCGATATTGCTCTTGCTCCATGGTGGCAAGCAAACACGAACTTGACTACTTTCAACAGCCTTCAAAACAAAACTACTCAATTAATTTGTCTGAAATTTTGGCAGTCATATATACAAAGATGGAGTTAAATTATGGCATACACATTTTGTGTCAGTGATGCCATCAGTTGCTAGACACGGGTACTTATCATACAGCCCTCGTACCTAGTTTCCTTTCTTTGCACACCTTGGAGTTTATTAATAAGGTCTGTTTTGTGGGGATCCCAAACACACATTGTATGACGAAAAGAATAAGAAACAACTTATACTCGTTACCACAAGATTTTTAACGAAAAAACAACCTAGGTTTCAACGTGTCATCATCAGGTACAGGTAAGAGAGCACAGTATAGGAAGAGGAGCAAGGAGAGGGGAAAGAGGGTGTTAGACAAAGTTGCAGAAATGAGATAAAGTTTTCAAGGTAGAAGAAAGGATAGGGGAAGTGTATGTGTACAGGTTCTTGTTTATGATTGTTGCAGAAGGGTTACAAAGTATTTTCAGACTTTCTAATTGTTCATAGTGATTTATCACTTGCCCTTTGTTCATGAAATGTAGAAATTCCATTTTAAAAGAACTCCCGTGGTCTTCCTGCAAGAGATGCTTTGCCATTTGGGAAGCCACTTGACTCTTTAGTCAAAAGACGTTGGTATGTTCCTTTCTTCGCACTACAAACGATCTCCGAGACTGCCCGATGTAGACCCCTGGACAGTTGTCGCAGCCAAGATGGTAGATGCTGCTTCTTTCAGCAGGAATCCATGGGTCTTTCCCATTCCTTAGGAGGTCTCCAAGCTTCCAGGAAGGTCTAAATGCTGTCCTCAAGCGGTCTCTAAGAAAGCGCCGCACCACTGCTATGCAAGCCCTTCCCAGGTATCTGAGAGGGCACCACCTTGGGGTCATGTCCTTGCCTTTTGTCTTATAAATGCGGCTGCAGCACATCCTTCTCATCAATCATTTGGTCAATGATCTTGTGGGGAAAACCATTGGCGGTGGCATTGTGCTTAATGATGGAAACTTCTCTCTGGTAGTTGTCAGGGGAAAGGGGTATTTGAAGAAGTTTATTGGTGAGGGAGTAGAAGGGGGCAAATTTATTGGTGGGGTGATGGTGTGAATCTGTGGGAATAGCAATGCCAGTGTAAGTCAGTTTACAAAAGAATTGAATTGAGTTATTATCCTTTATGCTAAGACTGAGGTCTAAGAACTTGAGTGTTCTGTCGCAAGGTTTTTCACAAGAAAAGGATATTCTCAGATGTAGACTATTAAGAAACTTCAGAAAATTATTAATCTGGTGATCAGAGCCGTTCCAGCAACAGATGACATCATCTACATAATGCTACCAGTAAACACTTGAATTAACTAAAAGGTTACCCGAGGCAAATAATATATTCTCTAAATTGTCTAAAAAAATTCTGCGAGTTGTGGTGAAAGGGGTAAATTTAAAATAATTTTGGGTAAGACACAAATTCACCAGTTGATAAAGTTCTTTTACAAATTCTGTATTACCTTTGCTGATCTTAAGAAGATCATTTGTCAATAAGAGGGCTTCATAAGGAGGTATACTTGAAAAAAGGTCCACTACATCAAAAAATACTTATTTACAATTTGATTGTAACTTGAGGTTGTGGATTTTATTAACAAGGTATATAGAATTCATAATCCTGAATTTAGGTGAGAAACCAGAAATGTCTTTGATCAAGTAATTTAAGCAGGTAGCTAATTTATGGCATGGGGTCACCAATCCCAGAGACAACTGTTCTGATAGGAATATTTTCCTTATGTATTTTGGGTAATCTGTATAATCTTGGCGGAGTGGGATTCGTTTGAAGGTATAATTCTGCATTTGGAGAAACAATGGAATTGCGGATTCATTGCATAGTCTACTTTCAGCCTGACCAAAGATTTGTACACTTTCTCTGACACCCTTCCCACTCCTCTTTAGGTTCCTCATTTCAAAGTGAAGACCCACCCCATTTAATTTAGTCCTCTAGGCTAGTTGATTTAATTTGTTCTGCAAAATTATATGATCATATGCTTTCATTATATGTCTGTGTAGTTTGCAGTTGGCAACAAATAGTCTGACTTCGGATTTAATGTTAGTTGGGAGGTCATTCACATACAAAAGGAATAGCAGTAATCCAAGAACACTACCTGAAGTAACATCTGCATCATTAGAGAAGACATCTCTGATTCTAACTTTGTGTTCTTTTTTTCAAAAAAGTTAGATCCAATCTGTGTCCTGATGGTCAATATTTACCGCACATATCTTTGCTATGAGAAGGTCATGGTGTATCTTATCAAATGCCATATTAAAGTCAATGACAACCACATATATTTCAATCCATGGTTTCTGCAATATCTTGAATGAGACCTAAGAGCTGTGTTTCATGCAAGAAGCCTGATCTGAATCGATGCTTCTTCTTGCACAGCCAGTCATTTTCTTTCCAAAATACATGTATGTGATCTATAATTTTTTCCATAAGTTTGCAAACTAGTGAAATTAGACTGATTGGGCATATAGTTATCTAATGAAGTTTTTGAACCTCCTATTGTCCAATTGTTAGGAATAGATTCATTATTTAGTGTTGCAGTAAATAATGTTCTCATACAAGGAACCCAATTTTATTGCATCACACGGATTTATTTTGGACCCTTTGATTTCCTAACTAAAGTAACTGAATCTGATACTTGTTCATAATATGAGCAGTTTTCCCTTACAGAAACGTTGATCTCTTCCATTGACTTGTTTACTACCTGATGGCCATTGCTAAAGGCTTTTGAGAACCAAATATTGAATTCTTCTGCTATGTCTTCATCCCACGTTAGGTTACCTCTGTCTGCAGAATTAATAAGCAGCATGTGATCTTTATCTCCATTTTGTCTGTGCAAGTACTTATAGAATTTGTTAGGATTCCCTGAATCAAGAGTATTTGTGACATATGTCTCTTCAGCATGTACACCCAGTTCCACATAAATCTTACCACCCTGTATGAAGAGGCAGTGAGGCAGTGAGACTCTCTCTGTATTACAGGAATATCAACTTTTAAGTAAATGTGTGGTATAAAGTCATGGAGCATGCTGTCCGTTTTTTAGATATGATCTTAATTCATTGGATAAGCTGCGGAATTAAAAATCGTCGCATTTTACAAATTTTATTATCTAGAATAGATTTTTCTGATCGCATTAGGAGGACAGATACAAGACGTCAACCTTTCACATAATCTTTGAATTTAGTATTAACTTTGATGACATTGGAGTGTCAATGTAATAAACGTGATTTCTTCGGATTCCTTTAATTTTATTGCTTTTATAAACACGTATGTTTTTCAACTTTCTACGTTCTACTCTCACAAACCACCTTAAAAAGTTCTGAAATACACCCAAAACAATAGACCAAATGAGTTATTGCCACATTGCTCATGGAATTCTGATGACAGTGGCTATGTATACGAAATTTTCATTTAATTTTGAATGCATATAAAACCGTCTATATTGTTTATATTTCAATTATAAACGTAGAAAATATTAAAAATACGCAAACTCATAGGGGTCTAATAAAAAACTTTTTCCTAGAGCCTCCGCCTTTCCGCCTCTTAAAATTAAATATCATAACCATACATTTGGTGATTTGCAGGTAAAAATTCTTCCGTAAGGCTTTGAGGAACCAGTGTTCCTCAAAGTTCGTTTCCCAGCTTACACCGGTCACTAAACATCAGTAACAATTAGTCATGCATACTTCATATGTTGACATATTAAGTTGTCATTAGGAGCTAATAGGCCAAGTTGGTTTAGAATATCATTACCCTGGCAGCATCAGTCTCCGGAAGTGTGAATAAAACACGCAAAGCTATTTGAAAAGTGGAAAAGACTCCGATCAAGATGATCCTCATGAGGATATATTCCGAAACCTGAAGAGGATTTATTCTTGGTGCCAGAATATTTTTAGCTGATACCAATTCTTTGATTAAATCCACTGCACAAATATTCCTTTCTCATCTTAAGTTATCCGTAATTCTTTCCTCTAAATGTTTTTTACTATTTTAAGGGAAAAAACAAACAATTCGAAACATCTTAACAATCTTCACTCACCTTCTCTATTTTCTCATCCAATATATATTTTTTCCTGCATAAAACTGCCTTCAGAGAAACTACTTATTTGTCAAATTTAGGTAATATCTCAGTCAGAGATGCTTAATTAAGATTAACTCATCTATGGTTCTACAGTGTTACAAAACCGAGAGGCGATTTATTATAGACGCTAATAGCAATGAATGTTTAGGATTAGCAAAAAAGTCAATATTTTCTGCAAACTTCTCTGATATATTTCTAATTATTCATCTTATTCTCAAAAATACAGAATACAACGTCGATGGTTTGATTATACTTCGAGAGATTTTCTTCTGATGCATCAATTGATTCCTAGGATCTCCGAATTTGTATACACTGACGATGTTCATATTTTAAAGCAACCTTCTTTTAATTCCACGAGAATTTCCGATGATTGACTATGGCAGTAACTAAATCATCATCTTATCTACAATTAATTTCAGAAATAGGTTTGGTGGTGTTTGTAAACTGATAGAAATCGCTAACCGCAGTATCACTATATATACAGGTCTATGGATTATTCGAAATCTTACCAAACTCTAGGGGTATATGTTATCAGTAATCGACGTAGAATGTTCCAGTTACTGAGGCAGTGAACTATTGGGGTGTGAAAAATTAAGTAATTGCATTTAAAATGCTCATTTTAGTGATATTATAATAGTTACTTTAGTCGACCGGGCAAGATCATCTTCAAACCTCAATTTATCTTACTTTATCAATGTTCCTAGTTAAACAGTTAACAACTCAAACAATTTGTTTATCGTAAGCGCAGAGAATAAAATGTTTGATAGTATTTCTTACGTTCAGTTTTCCAAATATTTCAATCACTGAACTTGATAACTGCGTCGAGGAACAAGATAGAGCATAGAAAACAATACGTATAAACAAAGAAAACAATTTTTGAAGTGGAACTCGATGAATATTAGTTCACGATAGTCAGAATTTCTTATTTTAAAATTTTAGTTGTTGATTTAGTTATTTAGTATAAGCTAATAGAGTTTATGTTATTCATTTAAAACAAAGGATAGAGAAACAGTCTATTAAAATGCACCTAAACATTGTAAATATTATATTATAATTCAAATTTTCCGAATGTCTAATTTCATCTGCAATTATCTTTCTTTGATTGCTATTTTAAGGGGAAAAGCAAACAATTCGAAACATCCTCACAAAGTTCATAGAGTATTATGGTATCTCGAGGATGAATTATGTTACAATGTTCCTTGGAGTGAATGAAGAAGTAGTGGATTATATGTAGAACCAAGAACACTTTAGCAGTTAATGTTTAAATCACGGGAATTACTGGAATATCTATTTTCTCATGCAAAGCTTATTATCATCCATTGGTCTCCATTTTTAACGTTTTCTTCCATTAATTTTCCCTCCGTTATTTTCCATTTAATGTCATTTATCGTTGTTATAATTATTGATAGTGAATTTTCTTTTGATTTTCATTCATATTGAGCACCATTCATACGATTCTGGGTAAAAAGATTACTTGAGGCGTCCTAGAATCCTATTTATCAATCAAACTATGATTATGATGAATTATTATTATTAATTTCACTCAGCGCATTACTCTGAAAATCATTTTAGTATAATAAGGGAAAATATTGGAAATTGAATAAACGTTTAATTACAATGACACCACACAGATTTTCATCTGACCTCTCTTTGCCGTAATTTAGGTTTGATGACTGTATATTTTTCACGGCTTTTTCTCTTTACCCAGACAAGAGGCAATACTACGTAGGGTCCAGTTCTAAGTCGTAGCTTCTATCTGACGAACATCTTAGGAATATCTGTTAATTAATTAGTTGAATAGCCAGCGAAAAGATCGTTTGATTCGAAATGTCCTTTCGAACCGGGTGTTAGCTAAACCTGCTGCATACTAGTCACTCTCTTTCGGTTTTGCCATACAGAAGAGTGGGCTTCTCATCCATCCTAAATTGGACTCCTAGTAAAAACTCCTGAAAAATATCTTCCTCAAAAATAAAGACAAGGATATCTTCATTCCGTTGGGGAATACCCGCGGCGTAGATAAGAAATCGAGGTCCAACCATTTCCCATCTTACTTTTGATCGGTCGCCGCCAGTATACCCTTACTTTAGATACCTGCTCTGCAGGGGTACGGTCGGGAATCCCCATTAGCCCTTTCAAACATTCGCAACCTCGTAAACGTATGACCATCCACAACATGCCAAAAAGGGGGTTTTTCTCGTTAGAGTTCAGCTTCACCCATCGTCAATTCTATGGTTCCTTTGGCAGAACATACACCTTTCTACGGGCGAAACAAAAGAAAATGGAAATAAAGAGAGGAATGAGAAGGGGGACACTCCAAGGGCTAGGGTAACAGGGAAAGTCTTCCCTGCCTTCTGGATGAAACGGGAGAAACCCAGATGAGAATTTGTCACAAACGGCGCCAAATATCACCATCATTGCAAGTCAGTTGCTGACTTTCAATTATAGTGATATTTGGAGAAATATTGCGAGAAGATTGCGCGGGAGTTGTGTTGTGGGAGTTAAATAAGTTAAAGTAAGAGATTCAGCATCAGATGAAATTTGGACAGCATCATTTTGCAATAAAAATAAACTTGATTTAATTACACGGATATTTGTTATGGAACTGGCTCAGTATTTTCAGAAAAATGTTATTAGGGAGTTGGTGTTATATCATCGTAAATTAACGTTAAATAAAGGATTACTCCAATACCACCAAGAAAACCACCACTTTTTTCTTGGTGGTATTGGAGTAATCCTTTATTTAACGTTAAGGTTACCATCTGTAGTCCGTCTACTTCATCGTAAATTAATTAATAATTTGATTTATGTAAAAGATTTTTTAGCCCGCAGTATTTTAAAATAATAAATAGTGATTATTGGATTAAAAAATCCTTTGGGATCATCCGCAGGACTCTATCCTGCAAAGTACTCAAACATTTCCTTAATACTTTAGATTAAATTAATTCTCATCAGATCATTAGATTGATAAATAATAAAATAAAGGGTGCTATTATTCTAATATCTATGTTACATTCTGTAAAATTAAATTAACAACTTAAATTCAACTACACAAACCTTAGATAACAGAATGATAGCTTTACAATTAATCTTGTACGTCGTTTCTATTGATTCGATGGAATTTAATTGATTTATTTCATTGTAATTTCCTTCTTATACTACCTAGTGAAGGATTGTGTTTTTTTAATTTTGAGAGTTCTTCTACAGGTTACGCTTGAACGATTCCTTTCCAGTGTATTTGTCCAGATAACGTCTTTCGACTTAACTTTCCTTAGCAAGTTTTGCAGTTTTTTAATGTAATTTCAAATCCCATTCTCGAGAGCATTTTTCTGCAAAATTCTTTAGTTGAAATACAGTTAATCGCCTTCTTATTCCATATTATTATTATTATCCTACGAATATAAAGAGCATGAAACGTAATTAAAAAGTTTTAATTACGTATTTTCAATTATACAATGATGTCATATTTTTATTAGAGGATAATTGAGGCTGCAAAAACAATTTAGTATTAAATAGTTCTTTTCAATCGATCTATGATATAATATTATTATTGGAGAATAATTGAGGCGGCAAAATTAACTTTACCCGGTACTTACGGAGAAGAGTAAATTACTCGTCAGATTCGGGCCGAAATAAGAAAATCCGACTTTCATTCTTTTTTAGGCCTTATACTGCTACACTAGTAGAAAGCAACATTAAATTTTAACAAGATTTTATGTTAATAATAACGATACAAAAGTGTTCCACGCGTTTACAACGATTTAAAGAGGCGCCTTCAAAGTGTTTCACTCATCTCCGTCCTTCCAACAGCCAATAGAATGCGGAGAAAAGTTTAGACTCGCTCTCTACATGCTTCACGAAAGTTATGCGAGTTGCGTCCGAGGTGGTAAGATTTATGTGGAACTGGGTGTACTTTCTCCTCTGCAAGTTCTTTAACTAATTCTTTATAACTTTTTAGGAAGGTAAGTCACCATCTTTCCTTTTATGTGCAACTCTTAAATTTTCTTTTGAGCAGCCTAACTTTTCTTGTTTAATATTTTGGATCTGGGTTATTTTTAATGTTATGCTTCTTATGAACATAGATATTGATACCCCTGAAACTTATGTCCTTAAATCTCTGCCATATCCTTCAAAGGACTCCCTTGGCTTACCCACTCTGAGTAGTTATGACGCAGGTATTTTGGAAGCCGATATTGTTGACTTTACCATTCTGAAATTTTTCAAACATAATTGTGGCTGTCCTCCTTTTGGATGTATCCCAAATAAAAAGAAGTTCTACTGCCTTGTGGTCACTTATTCCCAGAAAGGTGTTTGTGCTAATTAGTGGAAAGGGTTGAAGGGTTTTAAGAGAAAAATATGTAATGTGTTCAGTTCTCTGGTAGGGGCTCCACTACCTGAGTAAGACCCCTCGCAGATGATGCTATTTATGAGCTCTTGAACCCCTCCTTCTGCATTCCCTTCCCAAATGACAGTTGGAAGGTGGAGATCACCTGGCTATTACTTATACTAACGCTAAGATCAAGTAGGATATTCAATGTATTAAAACCATTGTTTGGTTTTCTATAGGTGGTGTGTTAAAAATAGCTGAATTTTGAAATTTCCCGGTCTGTCTAATTCCAATTGTCAAAATTTTTTTTCTGTGTATTGGTAAATATGTCCCTAACATATATTGTTAAGGGCAGCCATTTTGAAAGCTCAGTTGTCAAAGCTTATTGTTGGCAGTAAAAAAGGTTACATGTTTTTGACTCTGATCAGCAATTTTTGACTTGCAGTAAAAATTGAACAAAGATTTTGCATTAAATTCTGCTTTAGAAATGTAATAAAGTGCTGCACCACATTGGAAATGTTAATTGTTGGTTTTGGCGAATGTTAAATGAATAAAACAAGTGTTTACAAGTGGTACAAATGTTTTCAAAAGGGTCGTGAAGACACTGAAGATGATGAGTGCCCTGGATGTCCCAGCACATAGACAGCCAATGATAACATCAAATGGTTAGGAAAATGATTATGGACGATCGCGGAATCACTATCAGAGAGGTTGCTGATGAGGTTGGCATGTCATTTGGCTCATGCCAAGCAATTTTTATGGATATTTTGGGCATGAAACGGGTGGCAGCAATATTTGTCTAAAAATTGTTGAGTTTTGACCAAAAGCAGCACTGAATGAACATTTCTTAAGAGTTACTGAATGAAGTAAATGAAGATCCAGAAATTATTAAACAGGCCATAACTGGTGTACGGGTATGACGTTGAAACTAAGGTCCAGTCGTCCCAATTGTCGAAACTTCCTGGAGAACCAAGACAGAAAAAAGCATGTCAAGTTTGGTTGAATGTGAAGGTTCTGTTCATGGTTTTCTTCCATTTTCATGGCGTAGTTCATCATGAATTCTTGCCACCAGGTCATACAGTCAATAAGGAATGTTACCTGGAAGTTCTATGCCATTTGTATGAAGAAATCAAAAGAAAACAATTAGACCTGTGGCGAAACAATTCGTGGCATTGCACCATGATAATGCACCAGCTCACACTTCACTGCTTGTTTGTGAATTTTTGGCAAAAACCAACACCATTATGATGCCTCAACCACCGTATTCACCAAGCATGGTCCCCTGTGATTTCTTCCTATTCCCAAAACTGAAAAAAACCTTGAACGGACTGCATTTTGGCAACATTGAGGAGGTCGAGACAGAATGGATGAAGGAGCTAAATGCGTGTAACCTTTTTGACTGCCAACAATAGACAAGGCTTTCAAAATGGTTGCCCTTAACAGTGTACATTAAGAACATGTGTACCAGTACACCGAAAACAAATTTTTGTCAATTGGAATTATGCAGTCGAGGAAATTTAAATATTCCACTTTTTTTTACCCTCACCTTGTGAACCACAGTACCTTCTATGTACAACAAATCCTGATGGAAAAACTATTTGAATAAATTGTCCTCTTGGAGCCAAGACTCAGTTCCTAAGATAATATCTGGTTGAGACTGATTAACAAAAGATGAAAGAATTCCTCTCTATTATAAAGGCCTCTGCAGTTTACCTGGAGATTTCTTGAGCCACAGCCTTTGTCACAAACACTTCTGCAGTCTCCCTTACTCTCTTCCATGTTGATATTTGTTTTTACATTCTTTGATGAATTTTCGAAGTTTTTGTTGGTGGATTGAAAATACACTCTGTCTGTATTAGGAGTTGGGATACCAAATCCGCACCCACCACTGATATTCTCTCCTCTGGCCCTCTCCTTTAGCTGAAAAACATTTGCTTAGTTTTTAGTTTCCCCTTCGGATAAGGTGTAAACCATCCTTTCCCAAGTCCCTTTGATTCACCCAGTTATTGAAATTCAACCCCTGACTTTTGAGCATCTAGTCTATACCTTTGTTAATATAAGCAATCATCCTGGTGCCACATCCCTCCTTCTAACAATCCTACTTGCTATGATTTTGGCCTTACTAAACTTTTTAGAAGGAGCTTTACATTCCAGTTTTTCCTGGGATGTAAAGTTCTTTACAAGCACATCTCTTGGCACTTTTAATACTATTAGTTCCCACATGAATTAATACAACCATCTCATTTCCTTCTTCCCCCACTTTTTATTACTTCAATGCTCAGCCCTTACACCCAGTTTATGAATATGTGATTTGAATACTATTACAAATGTTACTTTTACTTGTATATTTGTTTCTAATGCTGATTCTCTTCTTTTTTTCAGTTGTACATGTACCAATTGTTTCGGAGTCTGGCCTATATCCACTCGCTAGGTATATGTCACCGGGACATAAAACCACAAAATTTACTTTTGGACCCGGAGACTGGAGTATTGAAGTTGTGTGATTTTGGCAGCGCCAAACATCTTGTTAAAGGAGAGCCAAATGTCTCATACATCTGTTCCCGATACTATCGGGCTCCTGAACTCATATTTGGTGCTATTGATTATTCCACTAAAATTGGTAAGTTAGCTAAAAAGTTTTCATTATGTTGTTTTGTCAAAAAATGATTAACTAGGATTGAATAATGAAGGTTTTGCTATTTGCAGTCTTTTAATGAAGGGGAAATTTAATTTTGTCACTTTGTCTACTAAAATTAGGTGATGCTGAAACTTTTTCCTTTTCTTCAAATTGTTAGTTAAACTCAAATATTGTCATCATATGTTATCATAGATGATGTCATCTCTATTTGCTACATCATTATGGTTAATCTTTCTAATTTAATCTTAGATAATTATTTCTTTCTGCCTCTGAGATGACGAGTGCCTAGATGTCTGGTGTATATTGTTTACCTTTTGTGTCAGTGTGATATTTATTAAATGGTAATGATAGCCAGTTAAGTTACATTACTGTGAACGATCATGAAATCTATTGCAACTTGTTCAAGGTAACCAAAGAATCCATAAGTGTTGTGAGTGAAGTTGAGAATGATGACATTATAACTTTGATACAAGGAGGAGAATCATAGTGGTATGACTAAATATCAAATACAAAAATTTTCAGTTAAAATAAAAACAATGTTAAGTTCTCCTTATTGGACTCAAAATCTAAAATGGATAATAAGATGATAAATCTTAATAAAGCTTCATTCTCATGAAACTTGTTTCAAGTTAAGCTTTGCAAATGAAGAAGAGCCCACAAACTGTTAAGATGATCATTGCATACAATTTAGGGAATGTTTTGACTTGTCTGGAATCAAACTGTTGACCAATAGATGAAAATAAGTTTATCATCTGCAAGCTGTAGGCTTTTAACACTGTGTGATCCTGCAAGTGTAGTAACTTCTGCTTCTTGAAATTTAGGTAAACCTACATCTGCACTCAAAATTTTCATATTGAACAGCCTAACAGCCCTATCCACTCACCTAAAGAAAAGCTGATGATTCCCAGTTTGGAATTATCCCTGAACTGTGGATTTCTGGTCTAAAGAAAACAGTAGATAGCCACTACAGCAAATGAGGCGTGAAATTTCATTTTTTATTCACTGGACATACTACTATGATATGCGACAGTAACTGATCCGAGAAATAGTCTTGTTATCTGCACTCCCTTCCACACCTTGTAAGACTCACATGGTAAAATTTCAGATGTAAATTTTTTCAATAAAAAAGTACCATAGCCCCTTAATTATTGTGAGGCCCATTTGCAATATTGAGAAGAAGTACACCTAAATAGTCACGTTTGTTGTCCATGAGATTTGTTGCTGTAAATTGTTCAACTGCAAATGCTGTATAGTAGAATGCAATATAGTTAGAAAATCAATAATCCACATCTGATGTGATAATCAGTGTAATATTACCTTTCTTTAGTTAATTATTTCAATTTTGTAGGACTATTCTCTATAATTTAATTTTGCAAAGGAGGAAAAGCTTGTAACCAATGAAATGAGGTTTATGTATATTTCTTATGGGAACATTTGACTCTTGACTGGAATCAAACAGGGTACCACTTGGTAAATAAAAAGTAACCTATTATCTGCAGACTTTTAATGATGTGCCAAGTTTGAAATTTCCTCTGTTAGTATAGCAAGCATTTTGCAGTTTTAGGATGGGCATTTATTCTTCTTCTTCATCACCTTTTCCCATGTGGTATGGGGTCGGCATTGCTATGCTTTATTTTTCTTTTCCAGTTCTCTCTCTCTAGGGCGTCCTCCCCTTTCCAGCCTTTCTCTTTAATGTCTTCTGCTACCTTGTCCTTCCATCTCATCTTAGGTCGTCCTACCTTCCTCTTTCCGGTCACCTATAATCTCCTTAGTATGGGCATTTATTATATGTGACTTATTTTATCCTTATCCATTATCTATCTCTGCATTTCATTTATCACTCTATTTCCAGGAATGATCGAGATTTCTCTTTTTTTCATTTTCTGTGGAATATAATTGGTGATTATGCTATAAATTTCTTTCTTCAGACATTTTGTTTGATTTTTTGAATTCCCAAACATGTTCACTGCCTTACTGATACAATCTTTATCTCATTCATTTTATTGTTTACAGCTTTATTAATTTGGTATATGCTATGTAAAAGTATTATTTTAACAATGCGACTCATTTGATTTTTTTTATAGATGTGTGGAGTGCAGGTTGTGTGTTGGCAGAGTTACTGATGGGTCAGCCAATATTCCCAGGGGATTCTGGTGTTGACCAGCTTGTTGAAATAATCAAAGTGTTGGGCACTCCAACTCGTGAACAAATTCGAGAAATGAATCCCAATTACACAGAGTTCAAGTTCCCCCAGATCAAGTCACATCCATGGCAACAGGTAATTGAAAATCTTTTTATTTAAATAAAAAATTCGTGGAACTTATGCATTTATGAACTATTCACCTTAATGAGCATGTAAACATGCTTTATTTGAGTAAAATTGCAGACTTCTGATATTCCTCCTCAATTCTATCACCATAAATGCAGATAAATATCAATATATATAATACTTAACTAATAGCTGTTTAATTGTTTAGCTACTTTTTAAATAAAATTCTTCTTCTTTTGAATCTTTCAACCATAAATGTTACCATTTTGTTTTACATTTCATCCTTATTTTAGTTCCGACATAAAAGTAGGAAAAATTGTTTTATATATTTTGATTTTTTTTAATCTTCCTTAGTGTTTTTAGTTAAATTTTATTAGCCTCTTGAAGTTGCTGTAATCTTTGGATTGATTGGTGTTTTAAACCAAACTTTTCCCTGCTCAATTCTTCTCATACTTTGCTTTTATTGTATCATGAATTAGCATCTTAGTGTGATTCTTTCATTCTTTATTTACTTCATTCTAAGGGAGCATATTTGAATTGGAAGGAGTTCATGAAAACAATTGCATGGGCAGACATATAATAATTTAAAATTTTCTTGCATAATTTGCTACTACTAGTTTGGGAAACTCCTTGGAGGATGGTTTTGTTGTGTGCCCTCTTTGCCTTCATTAATTCTTAAATGAAGGTGACTTGAGCATTTTCCTTACAGTTTATGCTTCAGCGAATCTCAGTACCAAAAAGTACTACTGAGCATCAGAAAATTAGAGTAAGTAGAGGGATGCTCTTGAGTCTTTCACATATTAACTGCACTCAATGTTAAATACTAAAGCCTTAATAACAAAAATTTTGTGTGTCACTAATATCACAATTGTTTCAAGCAATTATTTGTTGGCAACTAATAAAAACTTAGCAATTGTAACTCAGAACTTAATCAGTGGCACATTTTTCTGTGTTTGCACTTATAATGTGAAAGAGTCTAAGCGCATAATTGATAGATATGCTTCTTAAATGGTAAAGGTGAAGTTGTAGCTTAGTGGAGGAACTTCAGCTGCCATAAATAAAGTGGATAATCTTTGTCTGTTGTTGTAGAAGGCCTTAGCACTATGCTATCTTATTAAACCATTGTTTTTCATCTCATTATTTTTTTCATATCATTCAGTTTTCATTTCATTATTGATTTACTACTTAATTGAAGATATCTCCTCAAATAAGTATTTGAGGATATCTAATTTTGAATATATTTTTAAAAACCTCCATAATGTGAGACTTTTACTAAAACTTTGAATATATATCACTGTTGGTTATGTAAGAGAAATCAGCAAATTACTTATCGTTAATTTGAAATTTGAGGTCTTCTAAGCTGTTTTAATTCTACTGTAGTTTTCAAATGTAACTGTGTAGGTATAGAGTGTAATCTTTCCAATCATTTAAATTTGACTCTCGAAGAATATTTTTACCCTGTAAGTTTATTTTTACATTCTGCAGTGACCCTGGTAAATATACCTTAAATACCATGTTAGTTGAGTTTTCCTCTCCATTTTTAAGCTTAATTTTAGTAATGTTTTTAGGGATGATATAAATGTCCAATCTGAGTTGAAATGTTTTATTAGCAAGAGTTTAATTTAGTTATTAATCATTACAGAGGAAAAATACAGAGTTAAGTGGATTTATGTTCATAATAGTATACATCAAACCTCATGTTGTTCTTTAACTGATCATTGACATGGCCAATTTGCTATTATATTTATAAAAAGCAAATGTCTGTCCATCCCCCTATTTATCTCAGACTTAGAGATCTGAAACAAACTGCATTGTGTTTCTACGGTGCTGAAACCCCCAGGAAAACTATTCTCACCTCTGTAAAGGCCCGGGTTCGAACCCAGGAACCCATAATACGTTTTCATAAGAGATGTACATAAATTACGTTTTCATGACTTGCAGAGGTTGTTCCTTAAAAAAAAATAAATTAGAAACAATGGTCCTTCAAAATTTAGACAAGTGTCACAGGAAAGGAAAATAATCATAGAATCTTATTTTAGTCGTGAATCATTCATATAAATTCGAAATTGCGAGAACTTTGATTAAATAGACGTAAATTTCGTGAAATGTTCT
>KZ308718.1:231395-245212 GCA_000376725.2 Ladona fulva | reverse complement strand
TGTTGTTTTATAATTAATTTTATTATAGTATATTATTTTAACTTTCAATTTTTGAAAATATTTATATACCTTATACATCACATCTAGTAAACATATTTACAGTACGTAAAAACGAAAATTTACAAATAACAAATCGCTTCTTCCAGTAAAGTCTCCAATTTATTCATATGAATATGTCTTTCTACTTCCTCAGTCATATATTTACACTTATATATGTACCCTGAAAGCAGCCTTTTGGCGTGTGGCAGGGGGTTAATGCAACATGACTCACCTTTTTTAATTGATTACATTCGCGAAAAAAAATGAATCACCAATTTCATTTAAAGCATCAATTTCTGTGATTTTTCTCTCAGTATCAGAACGGTCTATGTAACATGGAAGATGCACAATATTGGCTACATATTCTAAGAACGTATTACCTCTAAAAATGTAATTAGTAAATTAAGCAGTATTTTAAATATTACATCTTATAGAGATTCCCATTCTGTGTTCTGAAGCCACTAAGTAATTCTCAGACATTTTTGTAAATGTATAAAAATGTATCGCCATTCTCTGTACCTTTTCTAATTCTCGTGAACAGCAAATTTCGGCAGGATCCCCATTACTACATAATTACTCAAGGTGAGGCCAAACTAACTTATAATCTCATCACTAAATATGTATGTATATGTGTGTGTGTGTGTATATAAGAATCATGACATTTTAATTTATAACTTCTAAGACTCCTGCAATATCCTCTCCCCAAAGGGGGCAATGTGCTAATCCCAGATAGGTAGTTGAGGCCCTAAAATCAATCACTCAGTGTATGTATAGTTAATAAGTTTTGTGTATATTATTGTAATTCACTTAACTACTCAAAGAATGTGGTATCTACCATCTGAAATTCACCATTTGTTGGTTGAACTGAACTTATAATAATGGGGCCCCTTGTGTTTGTTACAACCCCCGAATTTCCAGGACTGCCTCTGTGGGCAATGGAGAAGTGAATGTGGTTTGGTTAGTTGGAACACACCTAAAGAGTGGGGAGTTGAATGTTAGGAGTGTTAATGATTTAAAAAAAAGTGAAAGCAGAGGAAGGTTTTGATGGTTGTTAATTTGCATCACAGTCTGTCAGTGATAATCATTTAATCACCAAGAATAAAACAGAAAAGCAATGACTGTCTTTTGTTATGGTGATATATCAGACTTGGTATTACTTTAGATAATTTTTTAGTCTTAACCCTTTCATCTTCTGCAGCAAAATATGCCTATGGTTTCTATAGAGTAGGTAATGAAATATCTAAAACTAAAAAAGTGGAAGTCTTCACTTTTTAATCATTTTGTATTTAGAAGAATGTTACTTATGTTTCCTCGTCTCAGGACTTTCCAATCTACATTATACTATTGCCTTCCTAGAGAATTTTATCTTTTCTTTGACATGTGATGATCTTGGAATGGTTATTTTATTGACTAAACCCCACACTTGGGGTGCACAAGCCAATTTGTGTGTAGCACCAAGGAATGCTCATGTCCAAATTTCAAATAAAATAATGCCTCGAGTTTTCTTGTAAATGAATCAAAATCATGCAGATATTAGTCAAAATAATGCTTCGCACGAATCTTAGTTTGATTGATTCTGTATTGCATTGGTAAAGATGAGTAAAAAAGAATTAATGGCTTCTTTTGCACGTTTAATGAGTGCACTGGTGTTGTGTAAAAGTGTGTGAACAAAGGAGGTGTATGTGGTTATTGGTGCTTCTAAGTCAATTTGCTGTGCATCAATCAAATCAGGCATAAGATTTCTATTATTATGAAAGAGTTTAAATGACTAAAAAAACAGATTTGATACATAGAAATTATTTTAATGCTCTTAGTCTTCGTAAATCTATTTCTGGGCCCTATCAAGCCTACTGGTGTTGCTTGGCCAAAAGATGAGATATGCACCTGTGAATTTTTGAGTATCTGTGTGTATGCGAGGGAAAAACTTTTATACAAAATGTACTGTATAACCCAAAATAAGTGCAGACTGTTAAAAAAGTTATAAAAAATGGAAATTGCTGTGTTATATGATTAGGCTTTGTTGAATATGGACTCTTGATCAAAGTTCATGTTTGTACACAAAAATCCAGAAAGGAGGACCATTACAATTGTTGTTATATTTACTGTGGACATGTGCATTTCTGTACAAATGTTGGGGCACTTTTAGTTGATAACAACTTGTAACATTAATTTTTCACTTCTTGTAGACTCATTGCAATTCTTAATACTCTGCAGCACTTAACCACCCTCTACATTATGCTTTGAGAGTTGTTGACTTTTGCTTGCAACTCCGCAAAGGCATTTTATCATTCTGATTTTATTGCTGTATATATTTGCTTGTGCCCTGATGAACCCTGAAATCAATATGTACGCATATGTAAATATATATGCGTATATACTTATATGAATATATCTTAGATTTTTAGGTCAGTGTCTCTTTAAAGCAAATCGTTATTTATTTGGGTAAAGAATTGTTCTGTTATTTCAAAATGGATATAATGTGAGAAATGAAACGAAGCACTATATTAGTTGTCATTTTGCCAAGACTGCTGTGAATATGACTGTATTAAATAGAACATCATGCTTCTCAGAGAACATAATTTTTTGTGGACATCAACATGTTTCATAACTTGATCACAATTTAGCTGTTGGTGGGTGGCTGCACAAAGAGTAATGGGTTACTATTTTGTCTTAGTGCTCTCTGCCCTATATAATTACAATTTTTATGGCATACAAAACTCTACACTTATACACATGTGAAAGTACATGTTTGTGAGCATTTTTGTGTGCCTAGTAATATATGGAAATGCCCACATGAATGCGTGCTCCATCTTGTGTATACATTATATATATTTGCCTGAAATCTGTTGGCAGAAAGAGCTAGTGGCCTCAACTCACTGTTTGCCTTTTGTATACTCTAGAGTTAATTGGTAGTCCTTAAAGAATGAAATCATAGTTGCAACCTGTAATTCTTCATGGGTATTGGATGGAATGAATGGCAAGATTTACACACTGTGTTTTTGACAACTAATTAGCAAATTGGCATATTGCATCAAAATATATTGGGATGGGGATAAGATGCCCTAGACCTATTTCTGTCCAGATGCTTGGTGAAGATGAACCTCAAGATGCTCTTGTACAGACTTAGTTTTAGTATAGTATCGTAGCAACGAGTCCATCTTAATCCCTCAACTGTGAAAGATAGGAAATTTCTCACTCATTCAGGTACAAATTGATTTGACCTGACGTGATAGAGACTGCCAAGAAGAGAGGGACATGTTAACTTTGCATTTGTGTTGTGCAAAGTGCCATTAGATGAGCATTTTCAAGCGAAACCTGAATCTTTTTGTGTCTCCTTACCAAAGGAAGTGTCATCTAGTTCTGTGTTTGAGTTTTGGCTGAAGGGTTGCATTCCAATGTATTAGATCTAAAGGATAATTTTCCATTTTCTGGGGAATGCACCCTATGCTCTTTACTGAAATAGGCTTTACCAGAAAGCAAGGAAGTCTGTTGCCAGTATTACCTATCTCAAAAAATACTCATTTGCCAGCATCATTTGTAATATATTCGAGCTCTGTGTAATATGACACCACCACCCTTCCACAAAGAAAATGACTGTGCTTTTAAAGGAATTGTGTATTACTTTCATTCTTTATATCACTACTTTTTTCCAAGTCCCTTACGTTCTTTACTAAGCTATGGCTAATAATATAGGGAAAATGTATTAAGAAATGTTATTCAATTCTATATATATTTATATGCATATACAGTGGTACCTTGAGATAAAAGTACCCCAACATACGAGTTTTTTGAGATATGAGCCATCACTAGATCCAGTTTTCGCTTGAGTTACGAGCCAGCCTCGGAGACGTCACAGCAAGTTGGCGTAGTAAGCCACTGCTCAGATTTGCAAGTCTTGCACGTTCAATTCACGTGTTTACCTCACTACAGAAGTATTTCTGTTGTGTTGCTTCAATTTTTTGTTTTTTTTTTGTACTTACAGTTATTTAGTGAAAATTGATTTGAAATATGACAATTTTGACTTACAAGCTCAGTCACGGGACGAACTGAACTCTTATCTCAAGGTACCACTGTATATATTTATATATTACACACATATACGTACACACATTCATAAAATGTTTAATTTAATACAAAATATATCTTTCAGTAAGAGAGAAATGATCAAGGTATACAAGCATTGTAAGTTTTATTTATAAATATCTCTTCTTTGAAACTGAACTGCTGAGTCACTGATACACTTATGGACACTCAGCATAGTTAATATCACAAGATCAGCTGTGAAGGCTCAATGTATCAAGTTGTAAACATAATAACTGTACATATAGTGGAATGAATTCATATATTCTTCTCTCATTGCAAATAACAGGAGCATATCTATTCCAGCTATTGCAAAAATTAAGGCTCATAAGTTATTTTACATCTCAAATTTATCATGCTATAAAGGAGTATAAATTTCCGAGTCAAATGGAACTATAACCCTTTCATCAGTTGAGCATTATTTGGCTAATATCAAGTTGGCTTTATAGATTTTAATTAAATATTGGAAAATTTTTCATGTAAATGTTATGAAAATCACTGATCACTCAGCCTAACAAAACTTTTTTCATCATGTCGACTGACATATTCTGTTCTTCAGTAGAATCTCCGTGAACATTTTCCATACAACGTGATGAGCAGAGAAAGTGGAGAAGAGGTATCCGGTACTTCCCACAGAAGTCGACAAACTTGATATGTTCAACTCTATTATCAAAGAAAACACCTGCAAGAAACAAAATCATTACCCAATATAACTTTTAAGTACATTTATCAGAAAAAGAGACTATGGGGACAAAAACATGCAAGGTGAATATGATAAGATTCACCATTATTGATATGAAAGTATTAGAAGCTTACATACCAAAATTGACATTTTCTAAAAAGTGCCTGTAATTCTTTGAAATGTCATAGACAAATTTC
The DNA here is from genome assembly GCA_000376725.2 of Ladona fulva. Taxonomy (NCBI): domain Eukaryota; kingdom Metazoa; phylum Arthropoda; class Insecta; order Odonata; family Libellulidae; genus Ladona; species Ladona fulva. The sequence continues at coordinate 240,214 of KZ308718.1, read as the reverse complement.
ATTATTTTTATGTAAGATTGAACAATATCCGTTTGAATTTTTCATACAACTACAAGAAAGATGGCTTTTGAAAATCTTAAATAGTTTTACTTATTAAACAATCTTAATTGTCACCTCAATCCTAGAAAAAAATTATATAGAATGTATTGAGGATATTGAAATAATTTGGCTGATGGTGAAATGATCAGTTATCATAAGAGAACCACAATTTTGAGTAAATTAGAGAATGGTAAGATGAAGATTCAAACATACAAGCAGCTACAACACTGAGCCCTAAAGTGAACCTCAGTTTGAATCCATTTTGAATATACAGTATAAAACTGAAGACATTTCCTTCCATTATTATTTTACTTATTAACTCCCAATTTTTTAAGTATGGAAGAACATGAAAGCTTAGAATTACCGTCCAAAGTTCTTTAAGATACATTCAAGAATATAGAAGGAAGCCCCAACTTCCTTGTGAGGAATCTCAAAATCATAAACTGGCAGATTGGCTTAAGGCAGTAATTTTAATGGAATTCATTTTACAAGCACTGCTGTCTTATGCTTTAAAAGGTTAGATTTCAAGCTCAAGCAATTTCTTAGCGACTGAACATAGAGTAAGATCTGAAAGATACTCTGAAATCAGTACAAAATCCCTTGCTTGAGTAGAGCTTAAGTACTCTATAAAGGTGAAGATTACAACAGCAGCTTTAAAAAGAGAACTTAGAAATAATAAAAACCGAGGGAGTCATTCACTATTCGATCTTTTATTAAATATTTAAGATAAAATAGTTTTATTCATTATTAACGCCACTGTAATGAGGAACTTCTTTAATAGGAATTTATAACGAGATACGAGGGATAATTTGACCAAAAGATTAAAATTAAGCGAGCAATTACAAATAATTCTTGAGACGAGCGATGATTTAGCTCTATTTGCCTACTTAAATAACGATTATTTTAATTTAGTATCAAAAGTGTCAATTGTTACATACCTTTACACTTTGGATTCAGGCAATAATGAGCACCGTTCAAGTACTCTATGACGTTCTGAGGTATCACCTCTGCACTATACGGAATGGAATGAATCTTTATGATCCTTGCTGCCAGTTCGAGCATACTTGGAGGATTATGCGTCATATCACGCACAAAACGAACGACCAAGGGATTGTCTCTTAGGCTTAACTGCAGAAGAATCATTCCTCGTTACAATTTTGAAGCACTTGGAACACACTATTGCGGAAGAAATTAATACTTACCTCTGTAAGACCTTTCAAAGCAATTATTTCAGGAGGAAGAGTCCTCAACCTATTCTTATGTAGTAATAATGACTTAAGTTTGTGGAGATTTGCAACTGAAGAGGGTAGGCTTTCAAGCATATTATCGCAAAGAACCAAAGAATGTAAAAGATGAAGCTCTCCAACAGATGCAGGTACTTCCACTAATCTATTTCCTCCCATGTACAGAACTTCTAACCTATGGAAAAAATATGATACTTAGTATGATAACGTTTACTGAATATCATATAAAAATGAAATAGTGCAATACTGCTTGTCCACAGACCCATTTAATTTCCAGATATCTTGCGGTATTTCACTTATTCCATTGCCGCCCAAATGCAAATACTTGAGGCTAACGAGTTCTAAAATTTGCTCCGGGAAAAAAGTAAAATTATTTCCACTTAAATTGAGGTCTCTCAGCATAGAGAGGCTCCTTAAAGATTTTGGTAATGAATCACTTTCTAAATGATTATTTTTTGCTATCAAGGATGTCAAAGGACACTCGCACAAGGCTTCTGGTAATCTAACCATACCATTATAACTCACATTAAGCACTTTCAAATGAGAAAATCTAGAAATAATTTGTGGCAATGAAGTAAGATGATTATTATGTAAATATAACGCCTCAATATTTTCTGCTGGTCTTCTTTCGTTACTAGCAAACACTTCCAAATTATGTGCTAGCGTTTGAACATCTAACATTAAGTATGAATAGTCCAGCACTTTGCTCGGAGGCGTATTTTCTTGATTTTCATTCTCACTGCTGTCAGATGAATACCCTTCCATGTTTGAGAATATTACTTTATAACAAGTCTAATCATCGTAAATGAAGCACACTATCATCATCTGCGTAGATGCTGCCTCATCTGAGCGAATGATGAAAGGGGCCGTCGTCCACATCCTCTTTATACATTTGTTGTTGCGTAATGCAATCCATATACTCAGACAACGAATGCCATTTTAATCAGCGTTGCATACTGTAAAAAGATAAATAATTGTATATTTTTATTTTAATGACATGATGTAAATAAAACTTGTGGTAGGTGTTACGCAATACTGGAGTTCATTTGATCAGCACAGTTAATTACTTAAAATGAATGAAAGATCTTTCTTGTCACAGAGCTGCGAATAAAATCAAGATTACCATGCATTTATCAATTATTACGAAATTTCTAGAAAGAGCATCTCTATTAGCTATTATAGCAGTCATCATATTAGCCTCTGCATTCATTAAAATTATATTTAACCAAAGACGGAGCTAAGTTTCTAAAGCACCGTTAAGTGATGACAATATTAGAAAAATAATTAGTGGAGATCAACACGGTATTAAATTACTTTTTACTATGATGTATGACTCTGCTACCATTTCTTTATTTTCAGAAGATTGTATGGATTGTATCGTATGAAGCGTATGAAGTATAATCAGGTTGGTATAGTTCGATATTACTGAATGCGATGTATCGCTGAGATATCAACTTTCCGTAAAGCGCGCGAAGCGATGTACCTGGATGCACACAGAATCTGACAGAGTAAATGTTTTGCGGTTAAATGGGGCTAGTGCTGATGTCAGAGTCTCGCACATATAAAAATCTTTAGTATTTGTAATTTTAGTTACTGGAAACTTATAACTTAGGCTCTGCAACGTTTGATCTTCAAATACTTGGCGAAAGCTTGTCGATGTTTTTCTAGTGCATATTACGGATTATTTGAAAGATGTCGTCGTAAGTAAGCTTAGGAATCCTAATATATGTAATCTGATTGTGATGATACTTTTGGAAGAATCAATTGGTATACTGGGAATTTCAAGGGAGGAAGATCCAGGCTACAGGAAACCAAAGTCAAAAATAGAAGAGAAAGCTGTACCTAGCAATTTGCCAGTGATGTGGAAACCCTTGCAACCAAAATTTTCAGGTGAAGTTTATTTTGTTGGAAAACAAAAGAAGAAAAATCAACGAAAGGTTGGAAGCCAACCTCGGGATCTGATGGTGAATCAAAATGAACGTACGTAACTCAAAAATATTGCATAATTCGCTGAAGTCGTTTACACGCGTGCGAACTTGTACATGTAAGAGCGAAGAACGTGTACTAGCATGCCAATGGGTGCCAAACCATAAAATCGTAATATTTGATTAAGTCAACTGTGGGATTGAGATGTTGTAATTTGCGTAAATAATCATTGATAATCATTACTAATGAACATAATACACTTAAACTCTGGGGCCTCATTTTGTAAGTGAATGTTAGAAGATATTATCTACTAATGTTAAAGTTTCTCATTTCACTGTCGTTATGTATGTTGCTCTAGTTAACAGTGTAAATAGTAAATAAAGAACTTCCTCGTTGACAACTATGTGTGATGCATGCTATTAAGATATGTCACGATTAATATCTTTAAGAATCTGGTAAAATACCTAAGGACTACCTCAAAATAACGACAGTGAAGAATGCATAACGATAATGCCGTCAAAGTATCGCGTGCCATAGGTTCGCTACCGCTGAGACATTTCATAATTCATTACAGATTATAATACCTCTACAAATCTTTGTGAAATGAAGTACATACATGAACTTCCTCAAAAAAAGTATTCATTCATTAACATCTGAAAATTAAAATTTTTCGAATTTGTTTTATATCTATAGTAGTATGGCATGAGTGCTTGTCAGTACATGTAAAAAAATATTATAAAATTTTACCTTTGCAATTTTGTACAACGTTAATAAAGATTTGACAACTAAATTTTCCATAACAGTGGATTCAATTATCATGCACTTAATTATTTAATGATTGTGTTGTTCAGACTGAGCTTTTCTCATTGTTTAAATCAATATATTATGATAAAAGGACAAAGGTTTTGATGTTGTGGATAACGTGTGTGAATTTTTCTTGGGTTAACACCCAGGTAAGTTCAGGATATTTCGCCAACGTTTCAATGGCTAACTCTGCCGTCTTCTTTAGGGCTGCTGAGGTGCCGAAGTTGGTCCGGTATTCCATCCCCCCCTTGGATTTAATTTTTCATGGTCACATTTCGGCACCTCAGCAGCCATGAAGAAGACGGCAGAGTTAGCTATTGAAACGTTGGCAAAATATGCCGAACTTACCTGGGTGTTAACCCGAGAAAAATTCGCACAACTATCCACCAGGAGAATATCAAATCTCTACATTGTGGATAGAGCTTTCAAAAAGTTTCAGAAAAAGCCTAATGTCACTCATACAGAGCTACTTTTACTCCTTATTGTGGTGTGCTTATTAAGAAATTGTTAAATCCTTACAGCACTACTCCCAGGGTATTTCCTAACCTGAAAAACTCAGACTTTGAAATTGAGTGGCAGAAATACACAGAAGTGCAAAGATTGGTTAAGGAAGGATCAGAGAATGAGTTTCAGGAATATTGATCTAAAACCCTTTTAGAGTCTTTAGGAGGCGACCAGAAGGAGTTTTGGTCATATGTCCGAGAATCTTGTGGAGGTCAGTCTTCAGTACCCAGCCTTGTTAATGAAGAGGGATTAATGATTAGTGAATCGATGGGAAAATCAAATTTACGTAATCGACACTACCAGGAAAGTTTTACTTTGGACGATGGATGCACGAACAAATTTTCTATGCGGGTTGATTTAAAGATAGGGCCAATCGAGTTGTCAGTGGATGGAATAGGAAAGTTGTTGAGAGTGGTAGACAAGAAGAAAGCGCTGGGACCAGAAGGTATACTATCGCTTCTTATTTAAACACTGGCGAATGAGCTTCCTCCCTTTCTTTATGTATTTTATAGGAAAACCTTGGATGAAGTTACTCCATTTCCTAAGAAAGTTCCTCGAAACCGGAAGACTACAGACTGATATCTTTAACGTCAATTTTCTGTAAAATATTTGAACATATTATTGCCAGTTCAATTATGCGTTTTCTAGGTGATAAGGGGGCAATTAGTTAATGTCAACACTGTTTTCGTAAGGGTAGGTCATGCGATACCCAGTTAGCCCTTTTTGTCAATGACTTAGTTAAAGCAGCTGATAAGGGTACCAGTACGGATGCTGTATTTCTAGATTTTAGAAAAGCTTTCGATAGAGTATCGCATGTAAAAATAATCCGTAAGTTGATGGCTTATGGAGTTTTGAACAAGTAGTTGATTGGATAAAATCATTCTTAGGAAACAGATTGCAGTGAGTCGCGTTGGATGGAATTTTATCTGATGAGGTTTGCGTCACATCTGGTGTTCCGCAAGGGTAGTGTATTAGGTCCGATTTTGTTCCTAATTTGTATTAATGATATAGTGGATAATGTTAGATGTAAGGTTAGGCTATTTGCCAATGATACTATTATTTACAGAGAGATTGTATCTCCGGACGATACTGGTTGTTTGCAGAATGATTTGAACATTATTTCAGGTTGGTGCAGTGACTGGCAGCTTCACTTGAACGTAAAGAAGTGCGTAGCTATGACTTTTACACGTTCTGCCAAGGTTACCCGCACACCCTATAAGAAATAGCATACTTTTCCCTGATTTGTCCTCTCCTAGAGTATTGTGTGCGATTTGGGATCCTCACGAAGTAGGATTAACATCCCATCTTGAGATGGTTCAACGTAGGGCAGCTAGGTTCGTTAAAGGAGATTTCAGATTTGACAGCAGTGTTTCGTCTATGATTAAATCCCTCGGAAGGAACTCGTTTAGTGATAGAAGACTTTAATAACGTAGGAAGCTTTTCGATAAGTTTGTCACTATGGATCTCGGGGAGGAGATATTGATTTTCTCATACCAGCTAGTAACGTATGCAATCTTCGAAAGAAAACAAAAAAGTGATACAGGGAAATAGTTGCCAGGACTGATAGTTATTTCTGGTTGTTTTTCCCGCTAAGTATTAGAGAAGCTAATAGCTTTCCAGGTTAGTTAGGGATTTAGGTGTTTTACACCCCCTGCCACGCACTATTGGCGGTTTGCAGGGCTTAAATGTAAATGTCCCATTCACGGAATATAATGTGTTATGTATAACAAGTTTTTTGCCACATTGTTACAAAAAAACGAATCAAAGTGACCCCAAAGAAGAATTTTTATCGAGAATGACTCCCATGGCCTTCACTTTGCAGCAATAATCAATCACTGTCTTTGAAATGTCATAATCATTACATCCTTAGTGAACGAGAATACCAATGATTATGTAAGTTCTCCAATTCATCCAATAATACCAATTTTATGCATAAAACATGGATTAATTCGATGCGTACAACCAAAATGCAGAGACTCAATCATTGTATTATATTATTGGAAGTATCCATCTGCTAATTCTACACTAAATCGCTTCAATAAATATTTATTGATAATTATGCAAGAATATTTAAGCTGACCCTATCTTATATTGATAACATTAAGATGTAATGAAAATCATAACAGTCGTAAGCTCGCCTAGCAGACTACATATACTCATCAATACGCATGCGCGTTGATGAGAATGTTGTCGAGCAAGGGAGTTGAATACGTAAATCATGCAATGACGTTCCGAAGAAGCCTTCTCATTCCATGCGAACGTGGAATAAGAATTGAAATCTCACAGTACTTGGGTACATATTTATTGTAAAATAAGTATATATATGCAATGAAACAATAATTTAATAACTTTTCTTTAAAAAAGTCATTAATGGTTTTTGTACAAATGTATGCACTCTATTAGCATTGCGTTTTTCATAGTTCATTTTCACTTCCTTTAATAATTTCAGGCTTTGTGTCTTCATCATTTTGTACAAACACCTCTTATTTACTCATGACTTTATTGCACTAAGCGATTCAGTAAAAATTATGATATCACTTGCAATAAATTCTATATATTTCTTTGTCAGAACAAAACAAATCTCACTGAATCACTTTTCTTTTTCAAGATGTCTGACACAAATCAACAACCCAATAATATATATAAACAAACTCTCCTTAGCAACAGGTGTTTTTCTTTACAATATATGTATATTAATATACATCAATGTTCCAACCTACATCTTGTAAATCCTTAGTTATCCTTTTTACAACCTCTGACGGTCTAAAATTGGTTTTATATGGCCCTTTAGGTTAACGGGTAAGGGTGACTTTGCGCAAGATGGTGCGCTCCCAGGAAAAATCCCAAGGAAGAATGGACTTGACTTTTTCCTTTCCATCACTTTGTGTGGCCGGTGCTTCAATGAAGCNAACATGTCGCCAATGAAATAAATCTGTGGAAGTGTACTAGTGTTCTTTTTCATTTTTTCATGCATCTATGTATGTTTTATTTATTTTGTTCTCTAGCTCAACTTCTTCATCTTCATCATTCATGTTTGCATTTAATGCCAAGAGTCCTTTAACATCAGTTTCATGGACTGTGTCTTTGTCACAATTTGCGAACTCATCCGCACTCATCCTGTCCCCAGACATGGTATGTCAAATCAGCTGTTCCAGTTCACCAACGTCTGTTTCAACATCTTTGACTTGGTTGTCAATACTACCAAAACCTGACTTTAAAAAATCCTTACAAATAGTTTTGGGTGAAATTTCCCTCACCGATTATACTAACCACATGATGTCATCTAGCATGGTAATGGATTTTGTAAGCTCTTTAAATGCAACAGCTGAGTCCATTTTGGATAAAAGGTGTCTTAAAACTTTCTTCCTATGCAAACACTTGAATGTCTGGATGACACCTTGGTCAAGGGGCTGACACTCTGAAGTAGTGTTTGGTGGTAAAATTAACTTTATGTTTTCAGGTTTGAGGATTGGGTGGCAAGTAGCATTATCAAGAAATAAAATAACCTTACATCTGACTTTTCATTTTCTGATTGGAAACATTCAGCCACTCCGTCATTATTTCTATCGTCATTCATGATATACTGATTGATCTCCATATGACGTTTAAATTATCAAAATGGACTCCCTAAAAACATTGTAGATTCTTAGCATTACTTATGATTAGAGGGATCTCAAAATCAAGCATATTTACACAGAAAAACAGTTATTCTTTGCTTTGCTGCTTTTCCTCCAGTTCACAGATCTTTTCGATCACACATTGTTTTTTTTGGTAAGGCTTTGTAAAAAAGATGTTTCATCTCAATTAAAAATATCCTTTAAAAATAATCTCAACCTCTTTGCTATGACTCAATATTAAATGGTGTTTTGAATTTCTTAGACCTGTCCATAAGTCTTGTGAATAATAAGGCATCTTTCGAAATTTTTTGTAAAAATAGTTATACTGACCATTGCATTCCTTTCTCCTCTTTCCACCACCACTCTCATAAGCACGCTGCCTTCCACTCCTTAACTCATCGGCTTCTGAATGTTCCTCTTTCCCCTCAAGCTTACAAAAGGGAACTAGACACTATCAAAACAATAGCCATCAACAACGGTTTTTCGAGTGATTTGGTGGAAAAACTCGTTAAGAAGAAATGTAAGAAATCCACTTTAGCCTTGATCTTCCCTTCCCTCTCTCCCATTGACGATCCCAAACCAAAATGGGTGAAACTTCCATTTTTGGGAAATATTTCATACAAGTTACAAAATCTTCTCCCCAAGAAGTTAAAAGCAGCCTTTTATACTCGCTCCAACCTCCAGC
>KZ308718.1:210341-226730 GCA_000376725.2 Ladona fulva | reverse complement strand
GTTATTGTTTAGAAATTATGGTTGGTATCATATATAATATATTTAATAAGAAATTTGTTTTGTATAAGCAGTCCGAATTTACTTTCCTTACACTTTGCTGATCATTTTGATACCAAACACTTCGCAGATATCTTTATTTTTATCAATTATTACTAACTTCGTCAATTCACTATTCAGAAATCGAAGATTTGGGTTTCCCCTGAGGTGCAAAATCCCTTGGATTTTCCCAATCTAGAACAATAGAGACGAGTGAGCCTTTGGGTGTCTCATTGAGAGGCAGGGCCATAAAATTGAGAAAGGACAAGAACGGGGAAGAAAGAGCAGGTCAAACGTAGAAATACGTTTTTCCCGCAGTCCTCTTAGAAGAACGTAGAAGTACGTTTCCCGCAGCCAAAGGGTTAACAAAATTGACTATTTTGAGAATGCAGAATTTTCCTTCGAATGATTTAGGATTTCAGTTATTGGCTCTGCGGTCTCCTTTTAAACAAAGTAAGTTTCTTCCTAAAAGTGAGCCAGCTCTTGTTTCCAAATGCAGGACGTTTTTCTTCGTGGAATCCTACATATTCCTACGTTGAGTTCCGTTCAAGAGCAGAGGCGACGTCGAGTAAGATGGTAGGTCCTGAAAGTTCCCCAGTTTCATTTATCGTAGTAGTTGAAGCTGATTATTTATCATCCAACAAACAATTATGAAGCATCTAGTGGTTGATTTCGTTAATTTATTTTAATAAACATCCACTATTTGTAATTATGAAATCCTATATCATTATCAGTGTAATAAATATTCATATACACTTGAAAATAATTTCAGGACAGTTGCAAAGAAAAAGCCTGCTGAAGAAGAACTATGGAATGCAGCTGATTTTCCCAGTGTTGAAATTGGAGCAAATTGTGGAGGTAATAAAATGAAGGCAGAACATGCTGCTCCTATCAGAAGATCATTTTCTCTGCATTTTAAGAAACTTGAGTTAAGGAAAGATTCCAGTGGATGTGAAACTTGTAGCAATGAGAAAGTTTTCACATCAAATTATTGTCAGACTGATCACTTACTTTTTGCAGAAAATCTTCCAGATGTTAATGTTAAGTACTTAAACACCAACTTACCTCCTGATTTAAATAAAATATTCCTCAATTATTTATTTGAGCGGGATGAACTTCGGAGATTATTGGCTCATTTACTGAAACTCCTTTGTGATTCTGGTGGAAATCTTCCACAAGTTTCATCGGTTCCATTGAGAACAGCACTTTCATCTTCTGAAAAAGCAATTATTCTTTCTCAAATTTTTTAACATCTTGTTGTTTCCTTGTCATTTACTGACAATGTTTACATTGATTCAACCAAATTCTGCTTTATCTTTATTCATATAGTAGAAATAAAAGCTATGATTTTTGGATCTGATAGCATGGTTAATAAATACTGATTGCTTAAATTGAAGTATTTCTGTGATACATTTGATGGTTTATTCATTGAGAATTATCTCCATTTGTTTGTGTTCTAATTATGATATTTTTGTCAAATTCTCAGTATTATGTTTATTGAAACCCCTCAGAGTTCCTGGTTATTTAAGTTTATGTGATGAATCGGAGAGTTGCCATAGTATGTTTATATTTTTAGTATTGTTTAAATTTCATTTATGTTGTTGATACTCACAAAGTCTTGGAATATTACATATAGAAATGAGTGAAGCAGACATTAAAAGAGCCTAATTACGTGATTAGAATTTTGAAGTTTAACTGCATTGCAGTGATATTTTAAGCTTGGCTTATCTTTTTCTTGATTCATTTTCCTTTTTCTGTAAAGCTAATCTATTTCATTTTCAAATACTTTGTATTGTTACCAAATGTGAAAGTGTGTTTTGTGGTAATTATTCAAGTCATTAATTATTATTCTGTGTTGTAGATTTTTGTGAAATGTTCTATTGGAATCTGATTGCCTTTCCTTTTGTCATGTTGTATGAATTTATTTTTTAGTTCTGATTATAAAACCATATTTTTTCTCTATGAGAGGTATTATTTATGGAAATAAAAAACCCTTATGCTGAACAGAAAAATAATTCAAAGGTTTTTTTGACCCTTTAAGTGCGTCAAGGAAAAAAAGACCTATTCCACTTGAGATGTCAAATATCCATGAAAAAATGAGTCTGAAATTAGGTATTTTGTTCTCACTTCTTTATAAGATAGGTATGCATGTATTTACAGTATATTTGGCTCATGGGTAACTTATGATAACGAGTAATTAGAGGATCTCCCTAGTGGGTATGCAACCTTGCACAAAATATCTAAAATATGCAATATTTCATTATATTCTTAATAAATCACTAAAAACTTATTTATTATCTGTTAAAACTTATGTTTAGATTCTCTAGAACCTCCTTTCTTCCAACTATCCTGGACTGGTACTGTATAATTCAATTTTTATTGAGGTTTTTGCTGCNGCACCCCTATTGTTTATACATCCCTCTCCTCAATTTGTACTGCAAGGAGTTTAGCAGAGTGGGGAGGATTGAAGCAGTGAAAAGACTTCTCAAGCTTTGAATTGAAAGTATATCTGATAAAAAACTGTCCGAGCAACTCCATTTCATACCTAATTCCAATTTAGCTGCGATTCTAAGAAACTAATGTCTTTATTATGCTTCTTTTGCCTCTGATAAAAATCTTCCTTTAATGTATGAAATACCTAAAGTAACTAATTCATTAAATCCTGTTGTCTGGAAGAGCCAAAACGATTCTTGAGAGTAGAATGCAAGTAACAGTTTATGCTGTACCACGTACCAATTTCAACAGCTACGACAGGTTGAATCTCATCTGCCAAAACATCTTTCCATTGCAAAAACCTCGATCTTGAGAAAGGGATCCCATCTCAGCAATCCTACCTTTCGCATATCTATTTATTTCTTTGGCAGTAATTTTAAAAATTTTCTTGGGAAAAAACTTTAAAAACACTCAACTGGAGCTAAGTTTTCTAAGCAAATGCCATTGTGCATCCCCTCAAATTCAGAAATGGAAATCTATTCTAGCACAATGTCATTGGCTAAGTTTTCTAAACCAATGACATTGTGCATCCCCTCAAATTCAGAAATGGAAATCTATTCTAGACGTATGTCCTTGATGCTGGACTCATCGCAGGATGAAATCTCTTCACTTTTTTGTGTTGTATTCAGACGATCCTGCTAGTTCATCATCGTTGAAGTCTGATTCATATTCAGAATCAGATTCTGGGAAAATTTCTTTCTTCCTTATTTTTGGGTGATAATAATAATTCATAATTATAAACGAATATTCTACAGTATTCAGTACCATTTGATGATATACTTTTTTATTAAAATTACTTAGCTTCCGAATTTTCCCACGTTTATACTGGAATAACGATGTATATTCGATAAGATTTTACTTTTGAAATATTTGGAAGCACACCAAGAACTTCTAATCCCAGAAATAAGCGACTTCTTTGAACAACTAGAGAGAAATATCCCTTTTAGGCCCGTACCATGAGGTATGTGCAAAAAATGCCACCAGCTGATCTATCGGCCGGCTATTTTTGCGCTTCGGCCCTCTCTTCCCTCTTCCTCTCATTGCCTTTATAAACATATTCTCCGTATTTGTGATGCCTCTTCATCACAGTTGAAAATTCTTAATGACAATGCACCCATACATCGGTAATCTGGAGCTTCCCGTTTGTCTTTTATGGCAATGCAATATGTGTAAGGATTTTTGATTGGTGTTGATGTGTTGCTGAGTGCTTAGTTGCAATGTAAGCTGCCGCACTCAAATCCCACTTTGTATCAGAATTAATTTTGAGTTCTGCCCTTCTCGTGGCTATTCTAATCACTTCTTCGATATCTATCATGGTTATCCATCTCAAGGGATATGAAGCATTTTGTCCACGCAGCATCGTCGGCTTTCTTCTCCACTGTAGCTCTTTTGCTATTGCTTACATTGTACTTTGGTGAACATAATACTTTGGTGGGATCCATTGAGTGTGCAACGGTAAAATATGTAGGGAACACGAAAGGAAAATGAAGATAGCGAGGAGTATGGTCACAAGAATCGGTTTATTGCATCACTTTCGCTGGTTAAAAAGGACCTCTCTGGCAATTATTTTCCTTTCAAACCTTTAGTGAAGTGCGCTGGGCTAGAGAACAGATGTTTTCTCTTTCTTTATGTGTAATTCTATAGCAAAAAAGGTAAAAAATTCATTTTTGAGCAGAATTCATTAAAAAATTGGAGAAAAATTAGTGCTATTAGATTTAGACTCAGAATATTGTTGTTGGACTAAATGTTTAAACAAATTCTCTTTAAACTAATAAAGGAAGGTTGCCTTAAAGCTATGCATGTGTTTTTAGCATGTTTCGAATTGTTGTACTTTCTTACAGGCCCTGGACTATAGTTGACAAACGCACTCAAGAGGAAAAAAAATTGTTGACTATAGTCAACAAACGCACTCAAAGGGTTAATTAATATTATTAACCCACATGTATATACTTATAAAAAGTTTTTTTGGAGATATTTCTTTAGGGATGACATGTTCTAAAACTTCTACCTCAGAAGAAAGCATTTAGCACCAATTTAAAAAGTAATTACTTGGAGCAGAAATCTAAGGAATAGGGTCTTTCACTTGACCAATTCAGACTTTCTTGAGACAGCAATAAGGATGAATGAGTTATGAATGTATAAAGGTATGACGAAAGTATCCATAACATTATTTCCAGTAAATTTGATGCTCTAGTAGACTGTTTGGTGAATATGGTGGTTGAGATTACATAATGGTGTTGGTTTTTGCTAAAAATTCACAAACAAGCAGTAAGGTGTGAGCTGGTGAATTATCATGGTGCAATTGCCACGAATTGTTTGGGATTGCTTCACGTAAATGGCATAGATCTTCCATGTAATATTCCTAATTGACTGTACTACCTGATGGCAAGAACTCATGATGCACTATGCCATTGAAAACAAAGAAAACTGTGAGCAGAACCTTCACATTCAATTGAACTTGACTTGCTTTGGTCTTGGTTCTTCTGGAAGTTCCCATTAAGACTACTGGGCCTTAGTTTCCATGTCATACTCATACACCCATGTTTGGTCACCAGTCATGACCTGTTTAGATTGTCATTGATTTCATTCAGCAACTCTTGAGTAATGTTCATTTGCTGCTGCTGCTTTTGTCAAAATTTTACAATTTTAGTAAAATTTTCCTGCCACCTGTTCCATGCCCAAAATATCCATAAAAATTGCATGGCATGAGTCAAATAATATGTCAACCTTATCAGAAACTTCCCTTATAGTGATTCAGCAATTGTTTATAATAATTTTATTCACCTTTTCGTCATTATTATCGGATGTCCAGGGGGCTCATCATCTTCAGTGTCTTCACGACCCTCTTGAAAACGTTTGTACCACTTTTAAACACTTTTTATTCATTGAACATTGGTCAAAAGCAACATTTAACATTTCCAATGTGGTGCAGCACTTCATTCCATTTCTAATGCAGAATTTAATGCAAATTCTTTAGACATTTAAATGGATGTTTAAAAAAGGGTACCTAAAGAAGGGTAAAACAAAACACATTTACTGCACCGCTGCCATCGAAGTTTTGAATTCAAAATCAGTTAAGAGAATCACCAAGATTAGGGTGTAAGCAATGTAGCCTTAGTATTGTTTTTTTTCTATTCATTCTGTCATCATAAATGATATTTCCAAGCAACATATTCATCCTGTGTCAAGGGATGTATTTATGTCTCCTCTTAACCTACCATTTTATTCGGTAACAGTGGCTGGGGATTCCCTGTAGGTTTGTTCAGGTTTCCCAAGTTGATAAAATTAAAGCCAACCCAAAACATGGGAAAAAAATCTAACATTACCCTTGCTTAATGAAACACATCAAGGAATTGGTTTATTGCATCACTTTCGCTGGTTCGAGAGGACTTCATCTTGGCTTAGGCACACTGTTAGAAATTTCTCTCAGGTGATTATTTTCCTTACAAACTTTTAGTGAAGTGCGCTGTGCTAGAGAAGAGACGATTTTTCTTTCTTTTTGTGTAATTCTATAGCAAAAATGGCAAGAAATTCATTTTTGAGCAGAATTCATTAAACAATTGGAGAGAAATTAGTGCTATTAGATTTAGACTCAGAATATTGTTGTTGGACGAAATGTTTAATCAAATTCTCTTTAAAATAATAATGGCAGGTTGCCTTAAAGCTATGCATGTGTTTTCGAATTGTCTTACGTTTTTTACAGGCCGTGGACTATAGTCGACTAACACACTCAAAGGGTTAACTCCTAATAAGTGAAGAAATAAAATATAACTAATTTCTAGAGAATGTTAAGTATGATTTTTCTTAATTTTGATAAAATTTGTATTAATGCCTATTTATGTAGAATGTCTTTGTTGAAGAACTTTCAAACATTAACTTACAGCCTGTAAAAGTTCTCTTTTAAACTCATAGGCGTTTGGTCCAATAGTACTACATGTAGGTTCATTGATTTTTAGGCCTGAGAGAACTTGTTTTTCAATCATGCTTTTTTGCTTCAGATATCTTTCCCACAATAGATAGTTTCAAGTCTTGTTAATTTAACAACAACAACTTCATGCATTTTATGTCTATTCTGAGAGGTAAAACACATTTCCTGAGCTTTTAGTAGGAGCTTCCACATTACAAATAATATTAATTAAAAGGAGCATAACAAATATCTTTCTGTTGAAACTATGAAAATGATAGTTGAGGTCCATAAGGAGAATTTTTTTAAAGTTTCATTAATTAACATGTTTATACTCTTTAAAATCATATAACCAGGTCACATAAGAAATTGTGAATATTTGTCCATGTAGAGAAAAAGTTGGTAACTATGAAAACTGTGAAAAAGAAAACTATGACATTGTTAGTGATACCAACTTTAGTATTGTAGAACTAGAAAAGAAAATCATATAAATAAAAACTTTAGAGAAATCAACATATCCATTGAGGGCATAGAAGCCTCCTTTCAAACTTCATCCAATCAAATTTCTTATAGTGTTATAAGAAGTTTTGATCATTGGGGCATTCCATGTCAAGTGAACCAATTTCAAGGAAATGACCCGCTCGACCATCACCGATTTCAATGAAATTTTATGTGAACATAAATTGATATCTTCTGTGAACATTTCCCAAGTTTTACATCCATCGATGAAATATTTGCTGAGATATAGTCATTTGTTTGACCCCCTACCGCAGCCTTCTACAGTTAGACAGCGATTTTTAGCAAGTTTGAGACACGTTATCTCACGCAGTATTCCGTTGAGTAAAACAAAACTTGGTATTCTTATACAACCTATGTTGCTCTATTAAACAAAATAATAAGAAATCTTTTATGAGCGAAATCTGAGAAGAAAATTTGAAGCAAAATCGGCCCAAAAAATTATGGCTCGAAAAAAATTTAAAGTTTGGCATTTTATATCTTTTGAAATTAACATACAATAAACACGAAACTTTGTGCCTTATAACTACTGTATACAAGGTGTTGGAATAAAAAGTTTCATTTTCTTAATGTCGCCCGTTAGTTTAAAAATTGAGTGCAAATATTGTGATTTTCGTTACGACGCCGAAAATTGGGTATATTCAGCTCACATTTACAAAAAAAGACCCTCTCGAAACTTTTCCAAATTATTTTTAAAAGAAAGAGCATGCCTTTATCTCTCTAAAAACCTAATTCTGGTTTTTCATCGCGGGCGTATAAGGCCCGAGAAATCGGGATGAACATGAAGTTACCTCCGCAGGAAAAGTGTGGCGCGAAAAAAATTTTAAAGTTTAGCATTTTATATCTCTGCAAATAAACATAATATTAACGCGATACTTTGTGCCTTATAACTATGTAACACGAAGTGTAAGAATAAAAAGTTTCACTTTCCAAATGCTTTCCGTTGGTTTAATATTTGACTGTAAATATTACGAATTTCGTTACGACGCCGAAAATGGGGTATAATTTAAACTTTAGAATTTGATAATTAATAATAATTTGCTTATTAATAGTTGATTTTGACTAGGATTAATGGATGAGAAAAAACTGCGCATCATTTATTTCGTTTTTAAAAGCGACTCAGGATGTGCCGACTCCCATACATTGACAGAGGAACGAGTTTCCTCTACTCATCAAGTTAGAGTTATACTTCGCTAGACTACTCAGGCATAGTTTTATGCGGCAATTTAAGCAATATGGCTGCTGGGTTACAGGTTTTGGTATTTATGCTTCTCAGTTTGTCCTTCAATGCGACATTCACTTAAAGGCCAAAGAAAAAACCAAATTGAAGATTACAAAGCATTATTTATTTGAATAATAGTAGACATATTACATAGATTACTGTGTCATACATAAAAGATGATTCAGCAATATCATAAGTAAGATATCAGACAAACTGCATGTTGAAAGCTTCTGTTTATACTAGTGGAAATTTTACCGAAATATCAATGGAAAGTTTAATCAAAATATTGGACCAATTCCAACGATGGAACAAGTTCAGTCAAATACACATCTTTAAAATCCACTTAAAGCTCTTTAAAGTTAACATTAAAGTCACTTCATTAGATACATACATACATAAGTGTTCTACCTTTCGGTAGGTCCATGTGCCCTAATATTCCCTATTCATAGCCCTTACCTGGTAACTTACCCCACCCTTTATGTCATCTAACATTTTCTGTCTTTTCCCTTGCATTCTACCCTCTATTACATTCTTCAGCAATCCCTCTCCTCTCAATATCTGACCCACCCATTTCTTTTGTCGGCGCTTAATTACTTCAATTAAAACCCTTTCCTCCCCAACCATTTCTAGCACCTCTATGTTTGTTTTTCTATCCACCCAGCTCACCTTCTCCATTCTACGCCACACCCACATCTCAAATGCCTCCAATCTTTTGATGTCCTCTTTTCGTAAGGTCCACGTTTCACACCCATATAGCAAAACACTCCATATCAAGGATTTTACCAATCTTTTCCTGATTCCTTTATCGAGACCCTTTGTCATTAATTCCCTTCGCTTCATAAAAGCTTCCTTGGCCAATGCTACTCTTTTTCGAACCTCATCTCCACACCTCCCATCCCAAGATAGAACACTACCCAAGTACGAGAATTTGTCCACCTGCTCTAGTTTTTCCTCATTGACCCTGATCGTTAATTTAGCCTTCTTTCCCTTAGTGAATCTCATTACTTTAGATTTACTTACGTTTATTTTCATTCCATATTCCCTTGCCTTATTGTTTAGAGCATTTACTAGTATTAGTAAACCCTGTACTACTATTAGTACTTTACTACTATTTGTAAACCCCTTTCGGAATCACATAATCGGAATAGCTTTATTGTCTGCATATCTTACTGACTTTACCATTTTCCCTCCAACTATCACTCCCTTGCTTATTTCTTCCCAGGCTTCATTCACCATTTCCTCTGCATATATATTAAAAAGCGATGGTGATAATGGACATCCTTGTCTTACTCCTCTCCCTATCTCTGCCCATTCCGACTCCCCCTCAGTTATTCTAACTCCCGCTGTTTGATTTAAGTACAAATTTAAACACCTACAAAGTACCTATCTTTCCAGTCCAACCCAATTTTCTTTAAAATTCCCATTAATTTTGGCCATTGAACTCTATCGAAAGCCTTTTCAAAAGTTCAAGGATAGTGCACAAGCCTTACTTGTGCACTATCCTTGATACTGTTTTTAATCTTTTCCCATTCTCCGTCTATAGTAAGTTCCCTTCCTTTATCCTCTAAGGCCTTACTGACTTACTCTTGGAACTCTCTTGCTTTCCCATTTTTAAGGGCTTCAAGGTTCCATTTTGGTGTAATTTTTGCCCGAAAAATCTTTTTAAACTTTAGCTCGGTTTTCATCATGACCAGGTTATGGTCTGAGTCAACATCAGCACCAGGGTAACTCTTTGAATTTTTAACACTATTTCTAAACCTTTTTCTTACCAAAATGTAATCAATTTGGTACCTATCCGTATCTCCTGGCTTTTTCCATGTGTACCTCCTTCTATTATGGTGCTGAAAAAGTGTGTTTGTGATACAGAGGTTATTCCTCTTACAAAAGTCTACTAATTTCTGTCCCCTTTCGTTTCTATTTCCTAGTCCGAACCCTCCCACTTCTTCTCCATCTTTGCCTTGCCCAACTACTGCATTCCAGTCCCCCATTACAATTAGGTTTTTATTGCCTCTAACCCTTCCCATTACTTCTTCTATTTGTTCATAAACAAGTTCTACTTCATCATCACTATGTTCGCTAGTGGGCAAGTACACCTGAACTATCACCGTGTTTACTGGCTCAGCCTTTATTTCTACTGACATAACCCGGTCGCTTATTAGCTCTGTAGCTATCACGGCTTTTCCCGCTTTCTTGTCTAGCACTACCGCAACTCCCCTCTGGCTAGAATTTCCCCCACTGAAAATTACTCTGACATCATCACTCCAGAAATCACCCCCATCCTTCCATCGCACTTCACATAGCCCTAGTATGTTAATGTTGGACCTCTTCATTTCTACCTTTACATTTTCCAACTTTCCTTTCCTAAGCATTGTCCTAACATTCCAGGTTCCCACCCTTGTTTCCTTGGCCATCTTCTCTCTTCTTTTCTTGTCGTTTCCTGGGTAAGGGTTTCGTGGAATGACGACCGAGATAGCCTTACTCCTATCACTGCCGGGCACGACACTCCCCGTAGAGGGTTGAGTCCCGCTTACGCCACTTACAATATTCTTATATTGGCACATCATGATTGCTTGGGATAAGTGTGGTAGTCGAGGTGGTTTCCCGTTGCCTTCCTCAACCTTTCTCTTAACGTGACACCACCATCACCCATAATGGCCGCCCCACTGGGGTACAGATGCCTTTGCAGCCGCCTCACTGAGGCACAGACACTGCGTGGACTACCTTTCGTCAGGCCCCTACCTATTGACCATCCTGGCATG
Organism: Ladona fulva; assembly: GCA_000376725.2. NCBI lineage: Eukaryota > Metazoa > Arthropoda > Insecta > Odonata > Libellulidae > Ladona > Ladona fulva. The sequence goes on along the minus strand of KZ308718.1, from coordinate 215,800 downwards.
GGTGACCCTACCAGGAACATAGTTCCCGCCAGTTACGCTCTCTAGGTCACAGGAACACGCAAGCCCTTCCACCACGACAATGTTGTAGTCCAGAGAAGGGTTCATTAGATAACTAAGTCCCAAAGAATACTCAAAAAAACAAAAATACTCTTCACATGAATCAATGACATTCATTCACACAACAGTAAATAACTTTTGAAATTTCCCAGCAGACATGCTAAAGCAAGCACCTTTTTAAGATGATGATTCTGTTTCCAGGCCTCAATTTCATTTGTGAAGAGTTTGAATTTGGAAACATAGGAATATGAGAAAATATGGCAATATGAATTTGCGCATGATCTTTTTTTTTGAAATGCAAGGCTTCCTTCCTTCAAAAAATTCACTGCTCAAGTGAAAATTTTTCAAAAACTAGAAAGAAGAGAATTTTTCAGTTTTCCAATTCAATAGCAACATGAAAGCACAGGTATTAAATGGCAACACGAAACTTACAATTACTTTTCCATTAACAATCCCAGCAGAAATGGACATGGGAAAAGTTTGATAGGACCTTGAATCCAGAGTCTTTTTCATTCCAAGTTGCTGCATTACTAAATAAAGCTACCAAACAAGAGGGTCCCAGATAGCCAAGTTAGCAATGCTTTCGACTTCAGTGAAAGCAGTCTTGGGTTTGATTCCCAATGGAGCCTATGAGCAAAATGATCTGTTGTCAATGCACTATTAAGACCACTTCTACCATCAAGCAAGAACAGATAGTTGTGCTGTTTTGGAAGACTTTGTACGCTTCCTTCAACTTTACACTTTTTCTTGTTATAACAAAGAAAAATAATGATCCATGAAACAACTTAAAACAGAAAATGGAGACTGACCTGGAACGGAGAGAGTTAGAAATATATGCAAAAGAGAAAACAAAGATGAATTACTGGTATTTAGAAACACACAGACATTTGTTTTTATGCAGTTCCATTATTGCAAACTTCAAGAGACATGCATCAATTGCCAGATACATCACCTACCAAGATATTTTTCATATTTGTTCTTTTTTCAAATACACTCTTCACACATGAAAATGAACCCTGGAAAAAAAATCATCGTCTTCAAAAGGTCCTTGCATTAGCAAGTCTGCTGGGAAATTTCAGCAGTTATTTTCTGTTGTGTGAAAGAATATCAGTTATTCATGTGTAGAGTATCTTTCTGTTCTTTGAGTATGCTCTGAGACTTGGTTATCTAATTAAGTGACTTTTAAGTTGTGAACTTTAAAGATTATATTAGGCTAAACTTGTTCCATCGTTGGCATTGGTCCATTATTTGGATTAAACTTACCATTGATATTTTTGTACAATTTCCACCAGTATAAACAGAAGCTTTCAACGTGCAGTTTGTCGTATGTCTTACTTTTGATATTGCTAAACTTGCTTCCCGTCGACTTGTTGCTCCTTCATTGATGAAAAGCCGACTAACGCTACCATTGAAGTCCTCTCGGGTTCTCCACCAGGTTAGATAATGTCTAACCATCATTATCTAACCTGGTGGAGAACCCGAGAGGACTTCATACGCCAGGAAATCCTGAAATCTTTTAACACTACCATATACAAAATCTACTTTGATAGATAATAGCTTCGTTTGTACTCACAAAAATACTTTTAAATTATAAAGAAACCTTGCTGTCAAAGTATGAAAATGTCATCTAATTCTAATTTTTACAAATTAAAATTTACTCTTCGTCTTTTAACAAAGTGAATCCGTACCACTTCTAATCTAAGGTGGTACGGGTGGTACTGCTCGTTATGAAAACAGATGACTGAGTTGTACCCAGCTGGGCCTGGAGAACCCGCGTGGCTGAACGTGGTTGTAGGTATTTCTTGGTCATTTGTCTAATATTGAAATTTATGCCAATTTATTCAGTTTACGTTACAAAGATCGTCGGACTTATACTATTTTATTGACGTATAATATTTAATTAATGAGACTAGAATGTGATTAAGTTCTAAGAATTTTATTTGAGATCTAGAGTTGCATATTTACAAAAATAGCTGTCAGTATTTCTTTCCGAAAACTATGGCTGGGTCACGTTATCACTGTAGGGAAAGGGAATCTGCCTAGTGGTTGAAGCAAATAATTATAATGGACCAGTTATTACCCCCTATTATGATAATATAAATTGTGTAATTAGCGTAGGGTTGATGATTTTAGTCGCACAGGACCCGGCTTTGTTTTTCAATAGTCGAGTCTGACCCTGACTCCTTTAATTCTCAATTGTGTATCTTGGACTCCTCAGTAAAGGTGGCGGAATGACTGAATAACAGGACGCTGACACTAGCTATTAATTAAATGTACCGGGCAGTTTTTTTAATTCCCTTCAAAATTAAATTTACAAGATAGATTTATTCGGGTCGGCTATATTTCGATAATGGCCGTCAAAAGCAGTCGGAGGTGGCAATTTCATCCAACTTCGACACCTTTGAAAATCGACACGACTCGGACTCTACAACCTTCGTAATGAGGGATGTCCGAACGCAAGAAAACAATTTTGTGTGGGGAATACGTTTGCTGTGTACGTTGTTGTAGCATCAACCACAACGGTATATCGTGTATTTTATCATCAGACTCACGACAATCAAGCTTTTATCCTTCCGAATTAGCCGATAAGATACTTAAATTCATACTATTTCTATTTTTCTTATATCTTTCGCCACGGTTACATCCGTTGATTTATCATTAATTTCCGTGTGGTCTTTTTATAATTCTCAAGAGATGCTCCACAGAGCAGTCACAGTACTCGGCTCTATTGTTGAAGATTTTTTTATATTAGGCGGAAATGTCGGTTAAATTTCTATGCCGTTCTTAATAATAATAATGTAGAATTGTGGAAACTGCTACTGGTATGCATCTCTTTCATCACTTTTGAAAAACTTTCTACTCAACCATTGACTGATTGAAATGATCAATCAATTAATATTTTCAACAATGGTACTTTTGCTACAATCATTTAATCAAGCACAGCCGCTTCCAGTTCTCTCTGCAATTATACGTATGCCATCCTACATCATTTGCGAATCCCACTAAATACAGCTCATTTTATAGTTTGTTCGTCGATTTTATGCAATTAAGGAGACAATTTGAGTATGATGTAGCAAGTTTATTGAAAGGATATGTATAAACAGGGCCCCTTTGCATTCTTGCTCTGTGGTCCTTGATAGGTTTAAGGTATTATAAGTGACTTTCTAGAATAACTTAAGTATTTTTCAAATTCTAGTTTTGAGGGAAACAACAATTCATCTCACCCTCCTTGAATTATAACATATACTTGCACAAATGTTTAAAAATGAAAAGTTGCAACATGTTGCTGCATATGCAGTTTACCGTAACCTGGTCAATGTAAGTATATATGTTGGCTATTTACCTTTCTTTGTTCACGTTTGACTTTGCTTTTGAAAATAAATTTCTATCTAGGTTAGCGTTAAAACTGTCCCTAAGCTGAAAAAGAATCGAAAAAGAAACCAAAAGAAAAGAAAATCTGCCAGTAGAACTGCAAGTAATGGTGAGGTTTTCATTAGTAAATATTTTAGTTAGATGTGGAAAAGAGTAATTAGTTGTTAAATTTATTCTTTAGGAAGTGCTGGCAATGGAAGGCAGGGTGCTGGCAGTAGTTCAAATGGAAATAAAAGGAATGGCGCAAAGAAAAAAAACCTGATAGATAAACGGAACAAAGTAAATCTAGGAATCAATGACCATTCATTTAAAATCAAGAAAGCTCAGAAACCTGCTGTGAGAAGTGCGTCAATGAAAAGGAAGAAGGAGAATTCCATGTCATATAGTGACCCTGTGGAGAGCAACCAATTACCCAAAGAAAATAGTGGAAACAGTTTTGTTGATGCTCGAAATGCTTTTTCATGGCTCATTCATCCCATTTCTCCAGATGAGTTTTTCAGGTAATTTTGTTGTGTTTTGTGTAACCTTGTTATCAGCATCTTTTAAGATGATTTATTCATTTAACAGTCCTCCAATAGGTTTTTTGGCCTGCCTTTTCATTGAAACTTTTGGTGTACTTTGTAGGTCTGCTTGGGAGAAAAGACCGTTGCATATCAGAAGACGCATTAGCAACTATTACTCATCGTTGCTTTCTACGAAAGCTATAGATCAGATGCTTAGAGAGGTATTTTGCAATGAAGATTTTTCTTCATAAGTATTTATTTTCTTTCTCTTGGTTTGCTGGAAAGATTGCTTGAAGGTGAATGGGGAATCAGCATCACATTTATTCAAATGAATCATTTTGGAGTTTACATCGATTGACTCATTGCTGATTTCTAGTTTCAATTGCAAAGATGAACATATACCTAAACAAAGCTGTTGCAATAACTTTTGTAGTCTTGGAGTGAGTAGCTTTTGGCATCCCAATATGGTTTAATGGGACATACACTTGGGGTTAATAACCTTTCTGTGACATAACAGAATAGCTTGAATTGTCTTAGGTAACATTACTGTAATCTTTGTTAGTTGGTGTTGTGTGTGGTGTGCTGGTTGTCTCATCTCTATTTGTGCATTACTGTATTTTCTGGTGAATAAGTAGTACCCCTTTTTGAAATGTGCTTCAAAAATTCATAAATGTGATGATTGTGTTTATAGTGCAGATTACAAAAGTACACTGCCCTGCAAAAAAGTTAACACCCTCTTGTATTTCCTAAGTTTTCAGTTTAGCAGAAAGACTAAGATTAAGGATACAAAAATCGAGAAAAGGGTTCGGCGGTAGATGTGGCAACACTGCCAGAGGCTAGTACCGTTAGCATCCCTGAACTGCGAGGACACAATACTTTCCTGCTCGCATAAGCTCAACTTTCCTTTTGATATTCTTCTTAAAATTTAACCAGGGTTTCTTGACTCTCCATACCTGTCACCCTTAGACTAAAAGTCGTGTAATATGTATATTTAATGCAACTCCAACATTGTAAAAGTGCAATCTGCTAAGTTTCCTCTTAAGCTCTAAAATAATCTGAAGTACATGAAGCAGTTATATTTTCTTATTTACTTGCACTAATATCATTACAATATGAGCATTTTTTTTATTTATGGTTTAATATTCAATCTCAGTAAATATCCTAAGATAGTGATGGCACCCTTTACATCAACAGGTTTCGTTTAGTTGTTATTAGGAACCTTCCATAAATTATTAAATTATTAATTGTATTGAAAGTAATGATACCGGAAATTTACTTTTTACATTTCCTCAATTTTCTTAGTCTGTAGCAAATATCATTATCCGATGTTGATAGCAGTATCAGGATAAATTTCATGATTTTCGTCTTGATTTTATTTTCTATAACAAATTTTAAATCAACCTATGAATTCCAAAAATCATTTTTAATGGTATACATTTATGCGATAAATAATATGAAAATTTAACTTGATTATTCATAATAAAATAATTAATAATAACCAATAGTTTGCGTACATGTAATTGTTTT
>KZ308718.1:112692-149185 GCA_000376725.2 Ladona fulva | reverse complement strand
GTATAAGGCATTTGTTAATTTAGAGAAACCACTTCTTAGCAGGGTTACCAACTTATTAATTTTGATAATTATAAAATTTCTTACAATTATTTTCTCGGATAAATCTCAAGTTGATACCTCGAACTTAGTTTCAATTATCTTTCTTGAACAATTATGAATTCATTTCAAGGGTACCAACTTCACAAGGCAGGGCTGCCAATCTGGAGAACTGATCTCTATATAGGGTACCATGTCCTTGCTGTATTTATAAATAAATAATAATAATAATAAAGTGTCTTTATTTACGGGCGAGATTGAGACTAATTAGTCTCTTCTTACATCTAACCCTTGTAAGTAACCCTAATAAACAGATTTCCTGAGCACAGATTTTCTTTGTATAAATTTTGGAAACTCTTTGGGAGCCAATATATGTTTATAAACTATTAGGAATCAGGGTGGCCAACTTTTCGGACTGTTAAGTGTAGGAAAATATCAGATTTGCATGTCCAACCAAGTAATTTATCATGGGTTTATCGTGAGTGGACTTTTATTTGTTTTTCTACATGAGGACTATCAATTCAAAGAATTATACTATCAACTTTTGAAATGTTCTCTACAATTTTTACCCTTTTTTGAGTGTTACATAAAAGTATTTAATTGAAAATTCTGTCGTATATCATAAGAAATATTGAACGAAACATACACAATCAAACGTTGTTGGAACAAAACATCAGGCTCTAAAATATTTTCCAGTACTATACCCAGGGATCGATTCTTGAACATCATGAACATTTACAATTTGATACTAGAGCGACTCGGAGTCAAGTTTTAAGAGAAGATAAATTTGCTTTGGGCTTTGAACCTTGGAATAAATTCATTACAAACTTTTGAGCCTACTACAATCCAGGCGAAAGTGTAACGGCCGATGAACAACTATATCCTATGAAATGCTGATATCCTTTCATACAATATATGCCAAATAAGCCTGATAAATTTGGGATAAAGTACTGAGTTCTAACAGATGTGAAATATAAATATTGCCTTAATGCATTACCGTGTTGCGGAAAATATGATGCAAGGATATCTAATCAGTATCTTGGAGAATTTGTTGTTTTTCGATTGACAGTGCCTTACAATAATTTCGGTACTAATATAACATGTAATAACTACTTTTCCTCCATTAGTGTGGCAGAGAATTTGAAAAAGATCAACATAACTTTCGTTGGAACGATAAGGAAAAACAGACAAGAATTACCTCCTTCGATTCAAAGATGTAATCAAATTCACTCATCTGGAGTATATGAAAATAGCCTAGGCGATATTTTAATGGATTATCAACCAAAAAGGAATAAAGATGTGCTGTTACTTAGTACAATGCACCAAGATGTAATAATATCCGATACCCAAAAGAGAAAACCAGACCAAATTTTATTCTATAACGCAAATCAATTTGGAGTAGATCTTATGGACATTATGTGCCGGAAATGTTCTACTGGTTGGGCTACAAGGAGATGTCCTACACATGTATTTTTTATATATTGGATCTAGCCTCAATAAATAGCTGGGTGCTATTCAAATAACTACAGGATGCAAACTTAGTAGTAAGGCATACATACAAAGATTAGTGACAGAAATGGTGGGAAACTCATTTGCTATGGAGCCACCGCTGTCATGCTCATTTGATATTCAGAAAGCTTCATCAGGGGAAAACATTACACCTGCAAGAGCGCAAAAGAGAAAAAAGTGCTAAATTTCTCAAGATTGTGCAAAATAAATCTTGAAATTTGTGTTCAGGGTGTGGAAAAATATATTGTACAGAGAAAGTAATGCTTTTCCAAATGTGTGCTAAGAAATCATTCATATTTTCCGAGCATAAAAATGCCAATTATGACTTTTTCAGAAAGTAGTAGATCATTATTTTATAAATCTGAAATAAATGATATATCATAAAAAATTAAGTATAAGGTGATAATTATTTCAAACCCTTTCAGTTAATTCCCATTCAGATAATTAGCTGTTTCTTAAATTAGAAGAATTTATTGTAAAAAACGATTTACGAATGAAAAAAATAATTGCAGGGTGATGTAAGAATTATCGCAAGTTAAAACAAACATTGATGAAATGAAATTTAGATAGCAAAAAAGCATAAAATAGTGTATGACTAAATAAAAATTACATTCCTCATGTAAACTCACCTAGAAATCCATGATAAATTGCTTATTGGACTTAACAGTTGGCTTAACAGTCCGAGAAGTTGGCCACCCTGATTCCTAATAGTTTATAAACTTATATTGGCTCCCAAAGAGTTTCCAAAATTTATACAAAGAAAATCTGTGCTCAGGAAATCTATTTATAAATACAGCAAGGACATGGCACCCTATTTAGAGATACGTTCCGAAGGTTGGCAACTCTGCCTTATGAAGTTGGTACCCTTGAAATGAATTCATAATTGTTCAGTAAAGATAATTGCAACTAATTACAAGGTATCTGCTCGAGATTTATCTGAGAAAATAATTGTAAGAAATTTTATAATTATCAACATTAATAAGTTGGTAACCCTGCTTAGAAGTGAATTTTATAAATCAACAAATGCCTTATACCGATTTGGCGGGGCCAAAAGCTGCATATTAGAAATTTACATCGCAAAATTCGAAAATTTTTTCCGCCCTCGTTTTTGTATGGGATTTGTTCCTGAGAGTGAACGAGTGCTTTTCTATGTTTGTTATCAGATGCAATAGAATTTTTTATTAAAATATTACTGACTTTTGTCATTAAATCGGACCTTCTACTACATATTACTAAAGTATTAGGTTCGTATGTTTAGTTTTACCACGAAAATGTTTCTACAATATGATAGACTGTAAATTTAGGACATCAGTCCGCGTTTTGTTTAATAAATAAAAATTTAAACAAATGACAAGGTAAAAAACCTCATAATTGTTTAGCTAAAGGTCCATTCTTGAAGAACTGCTAAAGATTTGGCTTATAAAAGGCAAATAAATATTTAAAAAGGAATTAAAAATTCTAGGGGTCAAATGACCCCTTCCCGTCCTTCTAGGTAGGGCAAAACTTCCGTCCTCCTAGTGTTAAATAAACCCGGTATCTATAGAATCCAATGCAGAGACTGCAATAATATATATATCGGCCAGGGAGGGAGGAACATTTTAATCAGGTGTAAAGAGCATAAAGATGTATTCACAAATAAAGCCCCACTCCTATCTCATTTTGCCAACCACCTAATCCAAAATAACCACAGCTCTGATTTCTCACCCACCATCCTCCAGTCATGCCCCAAAGGACCAAAAATGGATACATTAGAAAAATTTCAAATCCTGCACCATCTGCATCACTCCCACACCCTCAGTAACGAATGTGTTTTCGGAGAATCCCTCAACCCTCTTCACATGCGTATTCCTTTCCTTACCCCTGCCTCCACCTCTCAAATGACTCCTTCGCCCATTTGAACCTCCGGTCCCTTGCCCTACCCTACATCCTCGAGGTCTTCCTCCTTTTACAACCACCCCTCCCCTTCTCATTCTTCTACAGATATTTAGGCTACTGTTTTAGTTTTAGTTTCTGAGCCACCTGATGATGACGTGAATACATCAAAACCCGGTCGTGTTATATTAAAACCATTGTGGAATAGTACAAATATTGTCAATTTGTGTTATTGTGAAGATGGAATTCCACCAAATATCGCTTACCGAGATTAATTTTATACTTGATTTCATCCCCGGAAAGAGCCGGAGTTGAACCCTGGAGCTAAAAATGTGTTCATGATATTTCATTTTCAAGAGTGCAAGGCTTTCTTTCTTCATTTATTAAAATACCTAAATTTGAATGGATTTTTATCAAACTTTGTTCATTCGAAGGTTAAATGTGCAATCAATCTTATTCTTGCTGTGTTTAAACGTTTTAAGGTCCAATTTTGAAATAATATTGCTTTTATTTCAAAATTTAATGGAAATTTTCTGATTTTTCTGCACTCGCTATGGCAACCATCATTGTTGCCTCGGATAAATAAACAAGCTTTAGAAAGAAGGGGTGAGGGAATGATGTTGTTTTCTATTCAATATCTTTAAGCGTCTGTAGTAACCGAACGTTATTTATAACAACGTAAATATTTACAAATAATTTCCTGTGAACATTGCGTTTTCCTGTTGCATTGAGAATATAAAAGTAATACTTTTATGCGATTAAAATGAGGTTCAGTTATTCTCATTGAGTTGAAACCTTCTTCCACATTAATTTGGAAAATACTTTAGAATAATATGTGGAATAACATGACATTTCTCATATCAATATTTCAACATTGAAGAATTATTATTTGAATCGTGATAGCGTAAGTAAATGTGACGATATCAAATCAAAAGTAGTTCACAGTGTTGGTAAAAATTTTATACTTTAATAGTCTAAGATTGAAATTAACTTTTCTTAAGTAAATGATGATTTTCAGTGGCTTACATGTTCTAAAGTTAAAATCAAGAAATGTATAAATAAGAAATGTTGCTTTGGCTCTGGGCAACGTTTGAAACGCTTCTAACCAACCAGAATGTAAATAAATGTAAGTATAATTAGCTACTTTAATTCAAAGCTACTTATAAATGTTTTCATTGAATCAAAATACATTAAACGTTAGATATCGAAATCTAGGTAAATTGATTTTGCTTAAAATGTATAATGGTTTTTGTTACCTTCGATATTGTTGTCCGAAAGTTAAAATGAAGAAAATAAAGAATTATTGGAAAAAACGTTGTATAGCATCGTAAATATTTGTAATTAAATTTTCTCTTCTTAAATGAGCTTTTGATGTAAAAGTAATTAGTATGTGCGAAACATCGACAACAGTGATATTTGCTAATTCCCTACGAATTGGAACGTTTTTTCAACGTTATGAACGTTTTGAAAGCAATTGAAACGTTTTTGAAAAATCATCCTTAAAGAAGATTTTGTCGAATTTACGAAAGAATAATACGAAATCCCTCAAATCAATATTTCAACATTGAAGAATTATTAGCTAAAACCAACGAGCGTAAGTAAATGTCACACTTTGAAATCAAGATTACTTCAGAATATAATTCAAATAATTAAATACTTTATCAGTCTATTAACTTATTATCAATAATGTATCCGTATTAAGATATCATGATGATTTGTTTGATAAATTATTGTGGTGTTGGCATAAATTTTCAATTACTATAATCAAGAACTGTGTAAATCAGAAATGTCACTTTGGCTCAGGGCAATATTTGAAATGTTAATGACTAAGTAGAATGTAAATAAATGTACGTAAAGTTGAGTAATTTAAAATGAAACTACTTCTAAATGTTTTCACTGGATTAGAAAACTTAATTTACCAGGCGTTAATTTTTTTGTAAATTAACATGATTTAAAATAAAAAGTGGTATGAATTATCTATGATATTGGTGTTAAAAAGTGTAAATTAAGAACTTCGTACATCAGGGTAGTACCATCAAAATATGGCGTATTAACACATTTATTAACCAGCCATTAGCACTTGATAATTAATTAGTTATTTATTTAAAATATACCGAATGAGTTAAAAAATTAGAAAATTTCATGTAAATAAATATAAGAATAGTTATTGCAAAGAAGAAAGATGTGATGAATTGCATCATATATAAATTATTTGACTAAGAGTAACCATGAGGAGATAAGAAGTTGGGAAAAGATAATTTTCTTTAAATAAAAACAATCACATGGACCTAAATTGATGTGGCCTTTCAAGTATTAAGTACGCAAATAGCACCCGGGATCGTCTTTTAGCTCAAGACTTTTTATTACAGTATTTATATTTATGTATTGCTTCAGCAAATTAACCGTCCGTTTAGCTCAACTAACTCATTGACAATCTTGAAACTCGCAGTCTTCGAAAATAAGAAATACCATGATGAGATAAAAAAGTATTCATATAGCAATATAGTTGAAGATTATTAATTGCTTTGGAAAAAGGTGTGATTAAACGAATTGTTAATAATGTTTGATAATTCAAAACAGACAATGAAATTATTTATTGTATGGAGATACGTTCCTAAATATATGAAATAGTCACAAACGTTTAAGTTTTCGCAGATATTTTATGCACAATGCGCGCAAATATTTGCGCGGGATCAGCTACTTATTATAGTTTCGTTATTTACTGTTGTTTGCGAGAGCTCGAACAGAACGTAGAACAGTAACTAAAGATGGCGTATTTGTAATTCAAAAATCAATTCCGCGTTTATTATTTAGTCAGTTCTATACTCTCTTATCATTCAAGATTTATCAATTATTTCAAGAGTTATGTTATATATTTGTTATGATTGGAGGAAATGAAAGATTCTGACGATTGAAATATCTTAAGATAAGGATGGCGTTAATTGAGTAAAAAACGATGCAGAAACGCAATAAAGGAATTGGGCGATTTTGCTGTAGCTTAATTTAGATAAATGAGAGCTATTTTCCTCAGAGAATTGCAGGAGCTCAAATGGGTTGTACTCTCTTACAGAATCTTATATATTTACTCATTGGTGAGTGGCTTTCATATGAAGTTTCATTGGCTCAGAGAAAGTTAATGTAACTATGAAGTTTATAGCTATGATTCAGATTTTTCACCCCGCCACCCTAGCTTGTTCCATCGAAAGCCTGCTCAGTCGTTTTGTGATACGGCGAGTAACACGCGTCTTACAATCACGTTGTCATTTTTTCTCCCTACATGAATTTCAAAACTTGGGCGCGTCTTACAATTAGTTACGAGAATTTACGATATATAAATAAGATAATAATGGTAATTCTGTTTTAAAGTTGTACTGTTTCCCAGATAAAACTCAGGGGACCTAAATCTGATAAAATTAATTTCCCATAGAACGAGGCTCTGTTTGAGGATTGATTTAAATTTCCCTATGGGCAGCCTACGGAGTTCTTCGAATAATTTGCCGAGTATATTATTTTCCTGGTTCGACTTTTACAGCGTTTAGCTACGCCCAACCTTACTCGAATTTCCTACATATATCAATGGGTTCATTATGCAAATCACATCTCCAAGACCACCCTCTTTAAGACTCTGGCTCGTTTTGTTTCACCCGGAGAACATGAAAATCGGCTCCGGGATCATTCCGTCGATCATTTCAAGTCGAATCGAGCCACACTTTGGAGCCAAGATGGAAATCTCCTCCAGCAGTACGACTTTCTGCTCCCGAGCGCATGGCTACGAGAGTAGGCGAATGAAAAAGCAAGCCTTTGCTGTTAAAAAGGGACATAAATGTTATAATCTGCAGCCTTGGAAATCATGAATAAAATAAAAAAGGAAATTTAAATGTCGAAAATATGACAGTGGAAAACTGGGTCCCTATTTGATCGCTGTTGGGACGGCGCCTTATGACTTTAGCGATCAAGAAAATGTACCAAAAGCAACGCGCATCTTATAACGATCTTGAGAGTTCTTTGAGGTACTCAATATGGAATACTGTTTAAAGAAATGTGAAAAGGTCAAGTTTTTTACAAAAATTTCCGTTCGTTACAGTGTGACCGGACAGGAATCGTAGAAAATATTTTTAAGCTTAAATGGAAGAAGACAAATAGACCCTTTATCGGCGAGGTGAGTCCCATGTGGGCCTCTCTACCACCTAACCTCGTATGTCATTATACTATTTACAAAATATAATTATATATTTAAAGAAAGACTGCTGTGCGGGAAATGAATCTTTGCAACTGAAGGTTGGCATAGAAAAAAACCCACGATGCGGGAAAACACCCACAGAGAAGGGGGGTGGAGAAAACCCGCGAAAACACAGTAAATGCAAATAANATACAGCGATATAGTTGAAGATTATTAATTGCTTTGGAAAAAGGTGTGATTAAACGAATTGTTAATAATGTTTGATAATTCAAAACAGACAATGAAATTATTTATTGTATGGAGATAAGTTTCTAAATATATAAAATAGTCATAAGCGTTTAACTTTTTGCAGATATTATATGCTCAATGCATGCAAATATTTGCGTGGGATCAGCTAGTGGCTCTTAAAAAAACCAGGATGTGAGATTTAAAATCTTAGGACCGATAATCCAGAATGTTAGGATGATTCAATATCCTCATATTCAATATTAATGCCTTCATTTCTTCTGCCATGGCATCCCTCCAATGATCCAATGAGGTGGACTGCATAAAAAGTTCCTTCTTTTGCCTAAGTTTACTTCTACCATATGCATTTATCTCCTCAGTAATATTTCTTATCATATCCTTGGTAAAAGAAGCTGAAAAAAGTTGATTGTTGTGTTAAAAAAGGAAGATATGGTCAGAAAGGAAGTCCTACAAAAACCTGCCCACTGGAAAAATTGAACCTTTTTGGGGGCAGGTGGTTGCAATTTTCCATTTCCCTTTTCATTATTTTTTCCATAAACTTTCAGTGGAATTTACAGTTGGATTTACAGTCCTAACATCAACTCTGCATCCATCACACTCTCTACACTTCCATCAGTCATGTATAAAAAATTGCAGCTTTGTCTTGTCAGCGCCAATTCAATGTCACTGTCACTTTCAGAGTCTTCCTCCCTATGTTTGGGCGATACTTGGGAAATTTTCCTTTTCATAACTCCACTTGGACCAGCTATCCTCGCCTGCATGTTCAGAATCACTGTAGAATTTATCAGTTTCATCGCTATCCAGGTAAAAATCATTGTCTCTCCTCTTGATATCTTTAGAATATCTTTCCTTACTAGTAATCTTCTCTCTTGAATATTTGACTGTCTCTGAATGCAGAATGCAGTGAACCGAAGATAAGACATGGGACTTGTAAGATACGCCAAGGGAAGTATAAATCAGCTACTCCATGAGGAATAGTGAGTACCAGTTGTTTACATGAGGAATTGTATCGTAGAAGAGCACTCCTGTGAAAGGCTCCGAACAAGAAGAGCCTATGCGAGGAGGACCTGCGATGTAAGAATTTACTATTCAGCTTTCATAAATCCGAATCACTTCAAATTTAGATTTGTTTTAGTAAAGGATTAGTTATATATCGTTATTTTTTCGTTCATCTACATTGAGTGATTTGCAATTAAAAATATGTGATTGAGACCAGCACCTGAAAATGTCCTTGTCTATTTAAATACCCTCTAACCATTGAGTAAGAGCGATTTAAATCTCCTTNGTTTTAGTAAAGGATTAGTTATATATCGTTATTTTTTCGTTCATCTACATTGAGTGATTTGCAATTAAAAATATGTGATTGAGACCAGCACCTGAAAATGTCCTTGTCTATTTAAATACCCTCTAACCATTGAGTAAGAGCGATTTAAATCTCCTTTGTCCTTGAGGGGAAGATAATCAAAGAAACAAAAAAACATGCAAAATTTACTAATAACTTATTTCCTTTGTATATATCTTTGATGTTTTTTGTGCTCTAAAATTGTTGTAAATGTTTTTTTCCAAAAATCCACTTTTGCACAATTTTACTTTCATGCCATTTTTGAAGGAAGTATTGGGTGTACGAGCATCTTTTTGAATTAAAAGGAAAGCTTAATAAATATACTACAAATTCGTTTCTTAGAAATTTCCTCATGGAATGAGTATTTCTCCCGATATTTGGCAAGATACACAACTAAAATGAAAATTTTTCTTTTTTATAAAAAATGGCCAATATTTGATGAGCCATATCTCGGAAAGTTCTGGACGTATGGAGTTGAATTTGGACTTAAAATGTAGGAAATTTTACATATGTTAATACACAATTGATTAACTTTTTCTGTAGTATGAATACTTAAGGAGATATTGAGCAAAAATAGAAAAAAGAGCAAAAAAGTTTTTTTTTTTTTGAATAGCGCAGCTTGCACAGGTCTTTCGATCTTGCAAAATTGGTATCCTAGTAGATAAAGCATTATATCCTGCCTAATTATACAGCTGGTTACACATAATTCCAAAACAAAACTTACAAAAATATTTACTGATATATATTTCATATATATAACGAAATTTAAAAAACTATGCCATCTGTAAGATTGTCAGAAATTAATATAACATAGTTTTACGTTAAGTGAAGTAGTGAGATGTGCTCAATTGTCGCAGTGTTGAATTGATGTAGATCTTTGTTAATACACACGTTGTTTAACATAAATAACGTTAATATACAATGTAGAATGTTAAAATTGCATAAGGTGTGATTTAAGGGTCTTTAAGCTCACATAAAAAGAATTTGTCACATATATTGAAGAGTTGACGTAAATACTGCTGACGACATTTAAACGAAATACTGCCGTCATCCGCAGTTAAACAAAAAGATAACTCACTATAACAGCATTCTATATATTATGCTATCTGTCAGATTGTCAAAAATAATATAACATTGTGTTTAGGTTAAGTTTAGTTGTGAGACGTGCTCAGTTGTCATGAAACCTTCTATTTTACCTTTGTATTACATAATCACATTTTCTTAACTTTGTTATTATTTTTTATTATTTAAAATTTAAACGATTCATTTCTCTCAGAATATTTACCGTTGCTAACTTTTTGTGGGTAAACATATCATAAATGCGCCTCTTCATTTCCACACTAGTTTGTATGTTTAATTTTTTGATTTATTTTTTATATGATATTGTAAATTATTTTGTAATAAATCATAATTCTTCATCAATTGATCTGTTCTTAATGAAGCTTCTTTCAAAAGAATGACGATTTGTAGGATCTAACGAACCCCCCTGAAAACGACTCCCAGCGAGTCGCATAGTGTGAGCGACTCTAAAGTGAGCTGTGAGGCGACTGTAACGCGCGGTTCGGACAGCCTGATTTCGGCAATCCTCAAGAGGGAATAATGGGGTAAATCACGAGGGTTGAGTAGATTTTCAATGGGTTTATTACTTCTGCAACATACAACAAACCCCCGGTATTTCTACAAGCCCTCCTTAGCCCGTGTCCTTCCACCGGCTGCCCCCAAAAAAGGGACTCCCCCAAACCGCAACCTCTGTCTCTGTGCGGTGTCACCAACATCTGCTCCTCCAGATATTTCCAAGTCTCGCCTTTGTTCTTGGTCGTTGGCATATTTATGCTCCTTCGAAAATATGTGGAGACGAGGAATAGGTCCGAAGCTCTCTTACACAAACCACACTCTTACACGACTCACTAAAAAGAGTCGCATTTGCCATCACTAAACTACCATCATCACCACCGCATCTCTTGCACACTGTTAAGGGAATACTTTGTGAGCAAGGCGAGCATCCTCCACTTTTAGTGGCACGAACTGCTGCCACAAGTCCTTACTGAGGCAGCCAACTCACAAAGCAGGTCTTAGGGTAAACCCCTCAAAGGAAATCACAAGGATCAGGGAAAGGTGAATTATTTAGCAAAGGCGAATAGCTTAACATTTCCTTGGGTTTCAGCCACATGGCTTTTCCATGCTAAGTTATTCACGTTTCCCTAATCCTCAATAGTACTGGTGTTGAATAGGACTTGACACCCGAGTGTAAAAGGTTAATTAATGCCTAATTTAAATGTTTATTTTGCAAATTCCACAATTGTCAAATGACATGATGACCAACTGGTTGCTGAACTCTCTCTTCCAAGATTTTAAAAATACACTGTAATTATTCTGTATTGATGTAAGGATTTTTGTTTTACTTTTAGAAATTGTATTCTCAGATTAATCTTCATTCCTGACAGACAAAGAATCTTATACAAGGAGTGGAGTGTTGTAAATATGTATATATTTCTATTAAAAAGGATTAAAATGGGGAAAAATTATATTTCATATATACAATACCTATTTTAAACTGTACATTTGTTAATATCTCAGAATTTGTTCTGATGACAGCTTGATTTTAACTTGCTAAGGGGAAAAAGGTCAAGGGATATGAAGTAGTCCTCAGAAAGTCTATCACAGTAAATTAATATCCTTAATAGAACTGGGCTAGTAAAGATTTCATTGTATATCAGAGTTAGCAGTTAGAAAATATATTTAACCACTGTTCTATGTGATGACTATTTGTAAAAGGGAAATGGCAAATAAAAAACAACAAACACAGCTAGAGATTGTGCAAAGGATAAGAAGAATAATTTGAAAGAGAGGAAATTGGAATAAGTTCTAGGTTTCGACTTAAGCTAGATCTGCTGTTGGTTTAGAATATTTCAGGTTGCCAATGCTTTCCTCAGTGTTTCCAGTCTGTTGTAGTAAGTGCTGTTTCTAGTAGTTCTCTTGAATTACTATCGAATTTTTAATTATGTGCCCCTGGACTTCGATAATTTATTGCAACCTTAGTGCCCAACATATATGAACAATCTTTTCACCAAAGTAAAGGTTATTCTATATTCTATTTCTCAAATTTTTTGGTTGACGGTGACAAAAAACTAAATTTACAAATCTAAAAATAACTGCAAATCAGAAAGAGGACTGTTCACAAAGGAAGCCAGTTTATGGGTGGAAGAAGACGACACACTGGACACCA
Source organism: Ladona fulva (assembly GCA_000376725.2). Classification (NCBI taxonomy): domain Eukaryota; kingdom Metazoa; phylum Arthropoda; class Insecta; order Odonata; family Libellulidae; genus Ladona; species Ladona fulva. The sequence continues at coordinate 136,774 of KZ308718.1, read as the reverse complement.
CTTCAATAATATATGGGTCAATATATTAACTCATTGTCATAAAAGAGGAAATTAAATAACTTTAAATAGAGGCTAAAAAAATTATGGTCACAAAATAATTTAAAAAGTTAGTATAATATATTGTGTCACAAGCTCCCTATAAAATTTACTCCCTTTTCTGGTACTCTAAAGTTCATAAAATAACCCAGTCTCTTTGAGGAAGAGACTGGGTTATTATGACTCGAGTAACAACCTCAGAGTCATCCCCAAGAACTGAGGCCAGATTTCCTCTAATCCTCAGCATATCGTGAACCTCGTTGTATCTACCACACACCAGTAGGTGGTGGCGGATGCTGAGAGGGGAATTACATTCCTCAAAGTTAGGTGGAGTCTTATCTTCAGAAACGAGATATGAGTGTGTTAGTGTACTGTGACTTATCCTGAGGCGTGTGAGAACAACCTCCTTTCTTCTGCAATGTCTGTTAGAGGATTGCCGCATGTTTATTTCCTCAAGTTCAGCTGTGCTGAATATGCTGCATATTGGGTGGAGCCTTATTTTGAGGGTGATCGGATGTAAATGCACTTGCATTGCCTACATCTGACTTGGAGCCAACTGTGAAGACAGTAAATAACTAATAACTTTAGTTTAGATAAAATGTTAAAACAAGGATGAGAAGTTCCCACTAACCCAGAGAATAGGTTCACCTGAGTCGCAGTATATGCTTAGAACCAGGCTGGTTTTGTTGGCTCCAGTGGATAGCCTTATATGAAATGTATTGCTTTCTGTTGTACCTATTATGATTCTCAAATACAACACTTTTCTGCTGTATTCCAAACACTTCAGGCTTAATCAAGGTGAGGCCTAACTAATGCAATGTACCATTGCTCACAAACTTTTTCTTTGGTCTTTCTGACTATTCTCTTGTCCAATTTGAGTTTCTTAACTTCTTGTCTACATGTGTCCCTGATGTGGGCACCCCTTGTTAAGTTATTTGCTTAGTTTATTATATTTCACTGATTCTACTGTTAATTAAGTTTTCCCTCTTAGGTAGTATGAATAATAATTGGCAATAGGTTTCCTTTTGAAGAAGTTGATAAAAGAGCCTTTGTCTACTTGGAGCTCTAATTGACAATCATTGTGCTGTTTCATAATTATATCTTAATAATTAATCCTATTAATCATATCAATGTTCCTATTTCCCTATAAATTACCGTGTTGTCCACAAATATCCTAATTTAACTATCAATCGTATTACTAAAGTAATATTGATGTGTAATTATAAGATATATAGAGTAGATCGGGGCAAGTGCACGCACTTACAGTTTAATCCCCTAACAAATAGGTTAAATGATACTTAATTGAACCAAAACTGATAGTAAATAATCTTCCAGAAGTTGATAACCAAATGACGTTTTATTTGCCTTATTATCTTTGGTAGAACATTTTTGAAAAATTATATACGAAAAAGTTCGCACATTGTGGGTTAAAGTACGCAATATATACTGAACAAGATTTTATTAGTACGATTACATATTCAACTAAATGTTACAAAAAACTTTTGTTTGGTATTGTCAAAGTTAATATCAGTTGTTTTTAGCAGTAATCGCATATGAAATTCGCCCCACCCTCATAATTGGAAGCTTCGTGCCACCATTATTGGCATTCACTGCATTGAATCCAGTCCTCTTCCGGTGGTTCAGTGAAGTCCTCTTCACATACCGGACAGATAATTTTATCGCTTGAGGTACTGGGTTGTTCAATTGTTCGCTTGCCTTTGGGTTTTTTCAATGATGTAAGGTCCAACTTTTTTTTTTCGCCTCCAGCTTTTATAATCGTTCCTCTTCTGCATGCCTTTTTTCTCTTCGACAGCAATTAACTTATCCTTAAATGGAGAGCTGGTCAAAATTTCTGACTTTTGTTTATTGCTTTTCCTTTTTTGAGCTTCTTGCCGTTTTGGGAGAGGTATCACATCAGCGGGTGAGGTCCACTTTTTAACAGTGCGTTCTCTAACCGGAGTTATCACTGCATCAATAAGCTCTCTTCCATTAGGTCTACTAAAGCTAGATTCTGCTTGGTCGGTGACATCTGCTACATTCTGTTCTGTTGACTTTTGTTCAGTTAGACCTACAATGTCATCTGAAGTTGAAGCGATGATGTTGGTAGCAGTTGGAGGGATGTCACACTGAGATGTGCTCTGTGATGCACAGGCATTGGTTGGTCTGTTACTGAACTTGGAAGGAAATCATCGTCTGAGAAGACATTCCGATTAACAGGAAAAATTCCACAAAGCTCAAAGCCCTTTATTCCCTTTCCCATTGTCGCTGTTCTTTCATATGCCTGCCAAAAATTTCTGCTATTTGATAATTGTTTATTACTGGCCCAGGATGATTGAGAAGCCAATTGTCAGACATTTGACTCAGATAATCCTTCAAAGGTTTAAAGAAAACCTTGTCTAAGGGCTGCATTTTGTGGCTGCTGTGTGGAGGTATTGAAAGTAAGTTCGGGGCAAGAGTTTGCATGCGAACTCTTGCCCCGATGGCGATGCGAACTCTTGCCCCACATGCAGTATTTTTACTTGTAAGGAGCTTCTGCTCTCTGTGAGCATCAATGGGACTAAACGATCCTGTTTTTAAGTAGAGCATTAAATGGCCTTAGCAACAAAATAGGATTGAAATGGTTGAATTATTTGTTGGTATAGCTTACACTAATTCCTAAATGGTTAAATATTACATCAAATTAGCTGTAATAAGCTCTTACCTCATTGTGAATTGAGTAATCACAGCAAAAACACCAAACTACATAGCAATGGCGTGGACACTTCCTTGCATCAACTGACACTCAGTGGTAGCAGCTAGCCCAAGCGCAAAGTAAAAATTACCGCCCTGCGTACACTTACCCCGTGCGCACTCTTACCCCGACCTACCCTACTAAAAATAGTTATGGTTCATTTATCTTGCCTTGTGGGACTTTCAAGGTCAATTTATCCAGGTTAGAACTAATACCGTCCAGTACTACTAATTTTTCTCTGTCAAAAAGAAAGTCTTCAATCCAGTTTATTACTTCTCCATTAATACCCATTACTTTATATAATAATTTAGAATGTGGGACCTTATCAAATGCTTTCCAAAAGTCCAAAAAATATTTCAGGTCAACTTGCTTTTTATATTTGGCAGATTTCCAGATATTGAGAACTTGAAGCTGATATTTGCAAGATCGTGTCTTACAAAAACTGTGTTTTTTCTTGCTATGAATTTGGATGTGTTGAGGCAGCAACTATATGTTCCATTATTTTACTAATTGACATTAAAGAGATCCCATGCTTATTATTGATGAAAAACCCTCATTAAGCAAGTAAAACTTTTGATAGTACCATTTGTCCATCTGCTCATACATTGCTGGGTAACTTAAAGTACCATTTGAATGTTAACAAAATATCCATAGCTGCTGTAATGAGCAGAATCGTAGAGGTTTTATGAATATCAATGTTTTCTCTGTTGAAGTTTAGGTGAAATTCAAATACAGTGTCTAGGATCTTGCAGTTTTATTTCTTGTTGAGTCATGAAGCTGGTTTTATTTTGTAGAAGAGGCATCATGCACTGTGCTCAATGACGGAGAGAAAATGTCCAATGGGGTGGTTTCAAACAGGGTGGAGTTTGATCCTGATGTTCGGGTCAAATTGCTGAGAGGAAATGTGTTAAGGTGAGTGCTGTGTGTGTAAAACCAGAATTTTAGTATTTTAATCAAAAACAGTATGTTCAGAGGAAAAGCATCACTATCTTCGTTAATACTCATTGCCATGTATATAACCTACCATGGATAATTTTCTGCAAAAAATCCTTCCCAGGAGCACTAGAAAACTAATTGATGCACTTTTCTATGAGGTAGATTCACTAACTGTTCATAGGGAAATGTTAAACCATAAATTTGTAAAATTGTGATATTTTTGCTCTCATTGCATTATGTAACCATTTAATCAGTTGTCTGAGAAAATATTTTATCTTATAAATTGAATGCAAATCATAAAATTCAATGGTGATCTTTAGTGACCATCAAAGAAACCACCAGCTCTAATTAGAAGGTTCAGTGACAGCAGTGGGATGGGTTAGGTACCCATAGACAAGGGCAGGGCTCAGCATTACCTCGGCTTGTGCTGTTTGTTTGAGATTCTGTATTCATAAAGACAGATATAATGTTCTCCCATTTGAATATTTTATGGCTATTTAATTTTGTTTATAAGTTATACAATTATTTGATGAACAGCTGAGTGCATGTAATTAATTTTTTGACTTTTGTAGTTGAAAGTTTTTTGATAGTAAATGTAAACTTATGCACTTTAATGTAGGAGACTTCCACCTATGGAACTCTTAAGAAGCAGGTAATGGAGGCAAGGAATTTTGTTAACTTGAAAAAAGTTAATGCAAAATGAATAGTTAGGTCCCATACATTTTGTGTTAACCCCTTGAATGGGGATTAAAATTTTCCTTAACTTTCACCCCGTGGGGAATTAATATATAAACTTGATTGATTTAATAATTATGTTTTAATATTCTCTTATTTAATATATGGCCTTTTATAGGAAGAGAAAGTATATTAAAAAAACAATAAAATTACATAAAATTTAATTTAGCAAATTGTTAAAAAATATTTTACTCATTATTCAAATTCTAACAATAATTATTTGTCAAGTTACATTTGTTGATAAAGATAAGGTGTATTTAATACGAATTTTCCAATTTAATTTCTTATTTTCGGGGAAATTTCGCAAAAATATAAACTTTAAAATTTATTATGGTTGCATACTATCAAGGAGTAACCCCTGAGGCATATACATCCCGCATCTTTTTGTTTGCCGTATTTTCGAGTGTCTAAGTTGAGTTACTCTCAGAATAAACGTCAACTATAGTATTTTGCTAGAAATATTCAAATATACTAGTCACTTATGCCGCTCTTTCCTGTTAACATGTTTAAATCTATAATAAAAATAAACAAAAATTTTACTTACTATTGTGTCCACAATTGACTTTGCCCATGTTGTTGCAGAAATTCTCCTATTGGCACTAAGTTCTATATTTACACTATTTACATACAAGATTGTCTATTTTTTATCAATAATTTAATTCCGTATGATGAATCTGGAAGCACGGTGCAGCACATAACGGAACCTCGCAGTCTTTGCACATATATATCGTGTCTTTCCTGTGTTTTTTGGCCAAGCAAACGACACATCCTTTGCTGGCATGTTTTTTTGTTTCCCGATGAGGGATTTACTTCCGGAAAATGTCTGCCAGTCAGTCTATCTGGCTTTTCTGATGAGCTCCTCCTACCTTTGCCCAATGGTGCCACAGTGGATGCTCCATATTTATCAATCAATTTTTGGATTAGTTCCAATATAAACTGTAAATGTGTTGATCTACCACCTTGTTTTTTATATAACACAAATGAATTGAAGACTGCCACATTCAGCTAATGACAAAAGTATTTCTGGTAGTATTTCTTCATTCGTTTTCTGGCGGTGTTATAGGTAGTCATATTATTATTAGTAATATATTAGTCATATATTGATCAGACAAATCTACGCCCCTCATAGCATTATTGTAGTCAAGGCATGCTTTTGGCTTCATCTTTGTCCCACCACGCTTGCTTCTCACTTCTTTCATAGTGGCATCATGGATGGAGCTCATGATGGCCACTTCTCGTTTGTCCATCCACTTCATCACTACCAACTTTTGTCTGAAGCCAGCCACTACTTCTCCTGTCTTCAGTTTCTTCTCCATCACATTCTTGGGCAGATCTTTCCGATTTTTCCTAACTGTACCAACTGCGTCCAATTCATACTTATTTAAAAAATCAAATAATTCTGGGCTACTAAAATAATCCATTCCTGTCCATTCCTATCAAATACCATAAATGTAAAGTTTCTCTGCTAAAGTTAAAACTATTCTATATGGTTTCGTAAAACTACACACGGTCACCCCTTCCACACTTTAAAAGTTCGGTGTCTTTTCCCGTATAAACTAACATGTTCCGCACACATCCTGTTTTTGCTTCACATAATTTGAAGGACTCCATCCCAAAACGAGCCATTTTTTTTTGGAATATAAATTTTCCATCCAAGTTGTCCCTTCCAAAGTAATAGTAGTAACTTTTGTCAACTGATAAGGAATCCTCAGGGATGTAGCTTTCTGGGAATTTTTTCAGCAAAGTGTCCATAAGCCATTTAATTTTGAATAATTTTGGAGAATCACTACTTTTATCATAAGATTCATTATTAGCGAAGTGGAGATATTTAAAAGTAAGAAAAATCTTTTTTCTGAAATAATCTCATAAAATATAGGTGTCGCTAGCAACCTATTACAGGAAAAATAATCACTATTCCTTGGTTTTTTACAGTTCCCTGTAGAAGTAGTATTCTAAAGAAAAGTTTAATCTTTCCCTTATTAGTTTCCACCCAATCCTTTTCTCAAGTTCTTCTTTTTATCATTTTAAAAATTCCCTTTTCTTTTATTTTTTGACCTGCATAAATATTTGTTTGAGCAGCTATTTCATTGCAGATTTCATCATCAAAAAATGTTCAAATATCTCTAAAGGGTCGGTTTTTCTGATCAATGCTCCTTTACAACCTGCATCATACTTAGCTGGAAATCTGTCTCTTTCCTCGCCTAAATCAACCCATTCACTCTGATTGCTTTCTGGGAGTTCGACATCACCAATGCAGCCTTCTTCATCTGTGGAAACGTAGGATGAGGATTCCTCTTGCAATTCCTGAACTTGCCTCTCAGTTCTCCTGACTCCACTTGTACCAGCTACGTCCTCTTCAGGCTCAAAATCATCTTCCTCCTCGACACTACTATCACAAGAGCTCTCACTTATTTCAAGCATTTCCCGAATACCTTCTTCTGAGGTATCACCACTTCGTTTAGACATTTTTTAATGTATCACAGTTTTAAATAACAAAATAAATTAAAATTCACTTAATTTCAACTGATGTGGTGAAATAAACACCTAAATATTGAGACACAGAAATCTTGATGTACGGAGGCAACCATCAAGCTCTCACATCTGATCTTCAAAACAGAAAGAAAAGAACTGATTTGGAATGCATACCAGAAGATATTTCTCTGAAACTTCGCTTTCCTTAGTTTACTGACCCACCCAAGTATGAATTCTCAGCTGGAAAATCGGAAAGGGTAATAAACTAAAATAATAAGAGGGAAAACCACCATGTCGGTAAAAGCTTTCAATGAGACGTCTCACACATGGTGGCAATGGTGCTTATTATTAGGAGGATTAGAATGGAGGATCATACCATTTCCTGCAACCGGATTAGGGATCTCCGCATCTTTTCTTTGTCTCGAGTGAAACCTTTCATTCGAGAGGTTGCTAACGTCCCCGCCGCCGAAATTGCTGGTTGCGAGGCCGTGGTGGACTAGAGCGAAAGGGACTTTAGAATGCAGCTGAAGTTTGGGACAAAGGAAGCGCAAATGGCCTGTGTTTATTACCCTGCGTTTTTCTTTTTCTCTCATCGGGAAATCTACAGTTCATGAATTATACCGTAAGTCTGGTGGCAAACCTAAAGCTCACGTGCCAAAAGTGGCACACGACTATAGAATGGCACTCTGAATCATCCTTGAAATTTAGCTATTGACAGGACCGGTGCTAGGCTGAAAGCCTGCATGCATGCAAACTCAAATTTTCAACATCATCTTATGGGTAAGAAATTAGTATTGCAGGAATAAGTTTGGCGAATCTACAAAATTGGCATCACCTTCAAAGGCCCACTTCCACCTGCTATGTCTGTCGAAATAATCTAATTGGCATTTATAGTATATTCAATCTACAGTATAATTCACTATCACTGCCTCAAGTTTAGCTTACATCAAATAATTTTCAGGTTCTAAAGATAAATTCATTGTCTTTGCTTTCTAGGTAAGGTTAAAAGGTTACAGAAATTTGTTGATTACAGGACACGATAAACAGAATATTATTGCTTTCTTTTGTAAATAGCAGATTATATCGTACACCTAATATTTAAAATATTAATAAATTGATGCGTAATATGTGGCATAATTATAGGAGCTTTTAAAAGATATGATTTGGCTAATAGGAAGATTGGGTTGTATAGATAGGGGTTAACCTAGGCATCTCTTTAGGCAGTGTGAGCAATATTTTGGCTGAAGTTTGGGTTTGAGAAAGCTGTGTGCACAGTGGATGCTGCATTCGCTAACATTGGAGAATAAGCACATTCGAATGCGACTTTCACAGGAGCATTTGGAGCATTTTAGAAAGCATAAAAAGGACGTTGTGTATAGTTTCATCGCTTGGGTCTACAACCATGATCCTGATTCAAAACAAGAGGCTCAAGAATGGTGTTTCCAAAGCGAGTTAAGATCCAGAAATTGACCAAAAAGGTGTTAGCGTCAGTTTTTTGGGATGCAAAAGGAATTTTGTTTGTGGATTACCTCCAAACTGGTAAAACAATAAATTCAGATTATTATTGTAACCTTTTGGATCAGCTGGATATAAAAATTTGTGAGAAAAGACCAGAAGAACAGAAGAAAAAAATCATTTTTCATCAAGACCCTCTCACACAAAGATCAAAAAACCATCACGAAAATCAGTAAATTAAAGTCCGAATTGTTGCAACATCCACCCTATTCACCAGATTTAGCTCCCTCTGACTTCTGGCTATTCTCACATCTCAAAAAATTCATGCATGGGAAACGATTTTCATCGAATGAAGTGGTAATAGAAGCTGTATTTCGACATTCTACCGGATTCTCACTTCAGGGATGGAATCCATAAATCAGAGGATCACTGGAACTAGTGTATTGAAGTTCAGGGAGTTCATATCATATATATAAAAAGCAAATGTCTGTCCATCTGTCAGTCCCCTTATTTATCTCCGAAACGGTTTGACTAAGAGATATTAAACAAACTGCATTGTGTTTCTACGATGCTGATTCTCCCAGAAAAACTATTTTTATCTCTGTAAAGGCCCGGGTTCGAACCCAGGAGCAGAAAATACGTTTCCATAAGAGATGTACATAAATTACGTTTTCATGACTTGCGGAGGTCATTTCTTTTACAAAATTAAATTAGAAACAATGGTACTACGAAATTGAGACAAGTGTCACAAGAAAGGAAAATGATCATAGAATCTTATTTTAGTCGTGAACCATTCACATAAATTCGAAATTGCGAGAACTTTGATAAAATAGACAAAAAATTTGTATTTTTTTTGGGAAATAAACAACCCATCCCTTTGACGGCTAAGGCCATTATTGAATGTTGATTTCATGAATTATCCCATATAAGTGCACGGGGACAATCAAGTATGCTTTTCCATAAGAAATGTACGTAAAATAGGTAATCGTTAACTGCAGAGGTTGTTTCTTTTACAAAGTTAAATTAGAAACAATGGTCCTCCAAAATTGAGACAAGTGCCAAAAGAAAGGAAAATGATTATAAAATCTTATTTTAGTCATGAATCATTCATATAATTTCGAAATTGCGAGAACTTTGATAAAATAGACGTAAATTTCGTGAAAATAGTTGAAAATAAACAAACCATCCATTTGACGACCCAGGCAATTGTTGTACATCGACTTGATGAGATTGTACAACAATTGTACGTAAAATAGGTTTTCGTTACCTGCAGAGATTGTTTCTTTTACAAAATTAAACTAGAAACAATGGTCCTACGAAGTTGAGACAAGTACCAAAAGAAAGGAAAATTATCATAAAATCTGATTTTAGTCGTGAAGCATTCATATAAATTCGAAATTGCGAGAACTTTGATAAAATAGACGGAAAATTCGTAAAATGTGAAGAAACCAAGAAGAAGACCAAAGAACNTATACGATAATAGATATATTTTTAAACTAACTTAAGTCCCGTCATGCTTGACCGGGGTGTTTACCAGTTGAATAATAAAATGTATTTCAAACCATTAAATTGTGTTTTTCTTATCGAACAAGAAAACTTATTGAACAACCTAGTATTTCTACTGTATTTGTATGTTATGGATTTTATTTACATTGTCAAATATCTATCACGTATGGTTAAAATTTGTCTGCTGCCATCTTATAGAATGATGAGTTCTGTTTAGGATTTTTTACCAATTTACTGTCAATTATTTGATTACTGAATTGACAGCTTTGTAGAATATATAAATTATAGAATATGTAAATGGTAAAAGAGGTATTTTATTTGATGAGCAGTGAATTTTGTGGAACTTTAGTATTTAGGAGCTCCCTGAAACCCAAGTGGGAAACACGTTTGACTTTGGTGGAAGTGATCCTGGGTTTGATTGCCAGTGCTGGCTTATGTGCAAAATGACCTAGGCTGTTGAAGAACTTTCAAAAATTCTACTTTAGTAAAGTGGTAAAGGCTGCTGATTGTTACAATAATCAAGAATAAGGGCCACCAAAAACTGTCAAAGTACTTAGAAATGCCAATATGCATATTTCGCTCCCAATGGGAGGAGAGAGGAGAAGGAAAGAGTCAAAATGAATCCCTTCATTGACAAGGTGTAAAGCATGAAAGGAGAGTAGAAGATGGCAAATCTTTTGGTCCATCAAAAAGGCTGAGGTTTAGCAAAATTCAGTGAATCTTGGGAAAGAAAAATCCACCTTATAAGTGGTCAGCAGAGCAATTTGCCAGTCTCTGACAGTTTCGTAGCATGGTTGGATTTGAGTTCCTGTTCCTCATAACCTTCAGATTTAGAAACTAAATAGATTTACTGAACAAGATTTGATTTGCTAAATGAGACAGGAATAAAAGCAACTCATTGTCTCACACTGTTAATCTTCTGTGACCTAGGTTTCAATGCATAGCACCGTTAAATCACTTATACAAAAGAAAAAGGATCCCGATTCATCTGTTCCCATATCGCAGCATATTCACTTACCAAATCAGCTAAAGGAAAAACTGAAAGGAAGAAAAAAAAGAGAAGATTGAGAGTTATGAGAAATTATGTCAGCATGCACTGTTCTGATAAACTGGGTTTATGCTTGAATTTAAGATCTTTCACTGTGAAAATAAGTCTCTTAATTCTTTACTATTCTTTTACTAGTCCCATGTCAAGTATTACAGAAGTTTATTTAACTTATTTTAAAAATGTATCTGTTATTGTACACATCTGTTCCTCCTTTGCCAGGTGTCAATATTAAAGTGTTATAATTCTTTAATATATTTGTGACCAATTTGATTGATACTGCATGAATTTCAAATGAATTTGCACACAAATCTAGAAGGAATATTTTACTAAGAAATTGGCATTCATAAAACTGTTGTATTTTAAATTTTTAGACATAAATCAGTTAGAAAAAGCACTTTCATCTTCTAACCATAAATTTCTTCTTAAATTCCAAGGATATCAATCTAGGATAACATAATGAGTACAGTGCCAATAATCAGGTTTGGTAGACTTACCCTTCAAACAGTCAATGTAAATTGAATTGAGAGCCTCTTATATCTGTGTAAGCAACCTATTGATACTCTTAATTCTTTAATTTTCTTTGAATTCTTTAATCAGCTTGATTTCGAAAATTACACAGGGAATAGTTATTTGCAGTCCCTAAAGAAAGGTAATTGAATGTAGATTTTTATCTATGATGTTGATATTGATTTTGATCCTGAGTTGCGAGAATTTTGTTGAGCACACAAAACTTTTCTAATGTTTTGCAGTTGTGAACATCTCCTATTGTTTGCCCATGCGATTGTTGAATCTGCATTCACATGTGATCGCTTAAGAATATATAAAGAGGAACCCATTTTAGAGAATATACTATTTGCAGTAAAGAACTTTTTGCATTGACAAATCACATTGTTAAAACATTTTTGACTGTTTACTGTAAGTTATCAATCAAATTCGCGATATTAGTGCTAACTTACACAATGTCATTGATTTATCTGATATGTTGAAAATGTGCTTTTTAAATTGATATTAAATTTTCTCAATGTTTATTTTAGGTTAGTGACTGAAGAGGACTGTGTTCGAATTTATCATTGCATTGACAATTCAAGGGAATACCACATGTTGGAAGAACCACAGTTTGTGGAAATACCTGCTGAAATGGCTCCTGCAGTTGAATTCCTCATCCATTCATACCCGTCTTTTGTTTCTGTGGATGAATTGCCATTGGACAGTGAGACAGATAAGGTGACGCTTCCAGGAGAAATCTCTCTCCATATCTTTCGTGGAACTCAAATCAAAAATTAAGCTCAATCATCCAATTCGTACACTAATTCTAATCTATAACTAATACATTCATTGTCTAATTTTTATGTACAGTTTTGGAAAATTACTTTGATATGAAATGACTATTTTTAACTATAAGGAGATGATTCATTTGTAAAAAGTGTTTCATGACTTGCGGAGGTCATTTCTTTTACAAAATTAAATTAGAAACAATGGTACTACGAAATTGAGACAAGTGTCACAAGAAAGGAAAATGATNTAAATACAGTAAAACCCCGATTTAACGTTCCCGCATTTAGTAAATTCCCGTATTTAGTGAATATTTTTTCTGGTCCCAGCCATATTTGTATATAAATATTCATTATTTTCCCGCATTTAGTGAAAAAGAAGGTTGGTCCTCGAAACATAAATGCTCAATTTAGTGCAAAACAGATTCACGAAAACTTCGCTGGTGCTAAGAAATACTCGCTAACAGGTTGACAGTCTGTATTAGATTTTGTTTCTGCTCATTTTGTGTTATTTTTGTTTCGTTAGTTTAAGAAAAGATTAACGCTAACTGCGTTATTTTACTCTTTTATTAATATCCCACCAATTTTCTTGTTAGGAGGTAAAGCTTATGATATAAACACGCGAACAATAAATGGTGCAAGAAAATGTAATCTTGAATCGCCAACTTCATTCTGTATTACGAAATTTATACAACAATCAAAGAAAGGATAACTGTATTGCTATAACGTCACTTTAATTTAGGCTAAAAAACATTGAAGTAACCTTTTCCATCTAATTTATTGTGCCATTTAAAAAGGCTTGTCAATGATATCATTACAAAAATATGAGAAATCTAAACCACTTGAAAAATCTACGCCTCTTTTGTGAAAGAACGTTCGCGTATTTCTACGATCCCGATGACGTAATGCAAGTTTCTTATGTTTACCTTATCAATGCCCCGGGCAAATGCAGATAGTCTGTGATCACTGCGTAATCCTAGAGTTTTTATAAAATAAATTGTTTTTACTTTTTAATTTCGACTGTTCAATAATGGCTACAAGTAAAAGAAAAAAGTTGACAATTGCGGAAAAAGTGAAAATCATTCAAGAAGTGGAGAAGATTGAGAGGTGAGCAGGCATTGCACGCCCGCGATAGATATTGCGCGAAAATTCAATCTTGCGCCATCTTCATTGTTTTGTAGAATAAAGAATAAACATCAAATTTTAGAAGAAGAAGTCAAATTAGGATGTAAGGTTGTCGAAAGAGAAAATATCAAACCATCACAAATATAATGAAATGGAGAAGATATTGACAGAATGGTTTGCAGGAATGCACACCACAAATCTTTTCATCAGTAATGTAGTGTTGAAAGAGAAAGCAACTCTGGCTGCAAATAGGTTAAAAATAGAAGACTTTAAGGGCTCCAATGGATGGCTGGATAGATTTAAGAAGCGCCATGGACTTGATTATAAAAGTGTTTTCGGTGAAAGTGACAGTGTTTATGTTGACTATTGGAAGAACTATTGACTATTGGAAGAGAGAATCATTGATAAGGCATTTAGAAGGCTATTAACCAAGAGATATTTTGAATGCCGATGAAACATGCATTTTTTCAACATTTTCCAATCAAAAACTCTTACTACCAGAGGAGGCAACTGCCATGGTGCCAAGAAAATTAAAGACAGGATAACAGTAATTTTATGTGAAAATTCTGATACTGTGAAAAATTGAAACCTCCAATTATAGGTAAATTTGCCAAACCAAGGTGTTTAAAAAGTATCCGGACATGGCCATGTTAATATACCAACAATAAAAATGCTTGGATGACAGCATCTGGATCATTCCATCTCAAGTGGTCAATTTTAGAGAGGTGCTTTGAGAGAGAGCTCAGCCATCACAGATTTCAATAAAATTTTGTGTAAATGTTTACTCATATCCTCAATGAGATATGGCCAAGTATTACATCCATTGCTGCAATACTTGCTGAGATATAGTCATTTGTTTGACACCCTACCACAGCCTTTCACAGTACGACATTGAGTTTTGATCAACTTTGAGACACGTTATCTCAGGCAGTATTCTGTTAAGGAAAACAAAACTTGGTATTCTTACACAAATTTTGTTGTTCTATTACACAAAATAATAAGCAAACTTTCACGAGCAAACTCCATGCAGAAAATCAGCAAAAAAAATTTAAGGTTTGCCATTTTATATATTTGGAAATAAACATAAGATAAATGTAAAACTTTGTGCCTTGCAATTGCTTAATACATGATGCAAGAATAAAAAGTGAAGTTTCACTTTCCTAATGCCTTCTGTTAGTTTAAAAAGGTACGAATTTCATTACGACACCAAAAATTATGTATATTCTGCTCATATTTACTCTATCCATCTAAAAATTTAGGCTTGATTTTTCATCATACAAGATTACGCACATGATGTTGCCATAGCAACATCATCACATTTATTCCTATTTTTAGGGATTATGTATATGTATTTACGGATTATATGCATTATATGATTTCATTAAAATATGTGATGGTTGAGCAGGGGGCACTTCTCTAAAATTGGATCACTTACATGGAATGGCCCATCTTTATTTAAAACTTTTCTGACATTATTAGATGCAAAAATGGGTGGTGCTAATAGATAAATTTTTCTATTTATTGATAAATGTCCAGCTCACCTTCCAGATACTAATTTTCTATGTAATATGAAAGTGGGTTTTCTTTCAGCGAATTGTACTAGTCATCTGCAGCCACTTCATTTGGGCATTATTCATACCATGAAAGCAAAATTTCAAAATGCTTTAGTGCTGAAAGCAGTATCATATATAGAAATGAACAAACATTTGAAACTGAACATCATTCAAGGTAGGCACATGGTAAAAGCTGCATGGAATTCGTTTACAACTAAAACAATATCCCAAGGAAAAATGGACTTGAAAAAAGTCTGATGGGACCGGGAATCGAACCCGGGTCTCCCAATTGCCGGTCGGGTGCTCTGTCCGTTGAGCTATCCCAGCAGAACATTTCTCCAAGCCATTCGGGATACTTGGTGGGCAAAGGACGTTGCGCGTTCGTCTGCATGGCGGCATCGTTCACGTCTAGCTTCATTGAAGTAACGGCCACACAAAGAGATGGAAAGGAAACCCCCTTCTGGTAGTAAACAAATGAAAATGGGTAAGAATGACTTTGCGCAAGATGGTGCGCACCCAGGAAAAATCCCAAGGAAATATGGACTTGAAAAAAGTCTGACGGGACCGGGAATTGAACCCGGGTCTCCCAATTGCTGGTTGGGTGCTCTGTCAGTTGAGCTATCCTGGCAGAACATTTCTCCAAGCCATCGGGATACAGTATCCCGAATGGCAATTCCCATTGTGACATACGAAATGCCCTAGCATTGAACTAAGGACCCACTGAGTAAAATCCTTTACGTATGTAATAGATGTATAGATCCTCTCTCGATGACTTGAATTTCAACATTCTATCTCACCGTTTTTTTTTTAATATTTGGCCTTAAGAATTTACCTAGCATCGAACCTGGGGTGATTAGGGATAAAGTTCTTGAGCAGTACGGAAGATAAATACACGTTCTAACGACTCCATAAATTTTGACGTTCTATCTTAATGCAAAATACGCTAAACGAATTTTTGAAAATGCTCTCAATGCATTTAAACGGGAAAAGTACCGTTTTTGGGGCCTCCTAGAATCAGTAAGGAAAAGGATAAGGTATTTACTGATGTGTGTGCCTTAAAACCCAATGTTAAACAAATTTGAAAAACAGCAACATTGGCTGGAACTAGAGTCCATGTCTCCCAATTTCTGGGGAGATCTTCTAACCACTTTATCACCATCCCTCATCTCTTTCACACTGTATGGAAATGCTTTGGAGGCAGTTCTTCACAAAATGGCACCTAGGAACCCTGGGAACTGCATTTGATTTTTGTACCGAATTTGAGGGAACAATAACTGTCAATTCAATACAAAATTGACTATGTCCTGAAGTTGTTAATTCTTTTGATGGTTTCCTTCAGTCAAAGATGAAATTGACTAGATTGTGAAGCAACCCTTCTCTTGGGAGAGAAGGATTTGATGTTATGCAGGAGGGGAGGTAGAAGAATGGTTTGATTCTTATCAGAATGATTTGACAGAAGAAGAGTTACTGAAATTAGCTGATTTCAGCAAAAAACAGCTGCTAGTGATGATTTGGTGATTGTAAAAGAGATTGCGCAACTGAAATTGACTGTAAAAGCTCTTGATGACATCATTATTAACTCATTAGTGGATAAAATAACCATGCCAAAAACCAAAATAACCATATTTATTTTAACCATCAGTGTTTCACCAAGTCGAGGCTGATTGCATCAATTTTGTTTTTAACTTAGTTTATGAAGTTCAGGGTAAATTAATNAAATCTATAAGTATTTTATAGTCAGCTTCCGTACATCCATTTCTTATTTTTTCTTCAATTTCTGAGCAGATTCTGTTATAGTATGTTTCTCTTGCAATCCTGACTTTCCTTTTGATGGCATTACTTAAAATTTTATATTCCTTCTTATCTTATTATTATTACTAGCAGATCCCGCGCAAATAATTGCGTGTAAGGTATATTAAATGTCTGCAAAAACTTCCACGCATGTTATTCTATTATATGATATGTAGTCTTCATAGAAACAAAGTATTTCATCATCATCTCGGTTTAGAATTATGAAAGAATATTGAACGATGCATTGAATCACTTTTTTCCCCTACGCAACAGTCATCCTTTTTTGTTGGCTATTTCTGTTTTGTAATCTCATCACAGTATTTTTAGTTATATTATCGAATATTCCGTTTGCTTTTACAATGACTTGGTGTTCTGAGATCGTGGGTGAGTTGGCTGATCTAAGAAGACGGAAGTTGCGTATGCAAAAATGTTACGAAAAGCTTTTAACGACGTATCTCGTATTATCCGAAAAACACCTGATTGATACATTTTCGTTTATAACTCGGGAATTTCTCACTTGAGAATTAATAGTATAGTAATTTTAAACCTTTACGGTGAAGCATAATTTAAAACCGTGATTGTCATCAATTCTATTAAATCTTGAACTAATTANAGAAATGTGTTCATCACAAGTTCTCTTTGTATTTTTGTTTCAAAATCAGGACCTTCAAGTATTAATTATAAAAATAAAACTTCTACAAATTGAACTTTGAAGAATTTTTCTGCAACGATTTTTTTCAAATTGGACGAACCGTTCACAAATGAGATAAAGTAAATTTGACCCTAGTGGTGCTGCCATCGGTGTGACATTGTGTGACATTGTATCTTAGCTTTTTCTGGTATGATTAGTGCATGATGTTGTGTAAGTTAATAATCTTGTAACTAATTCTTTGCAGATTCAGCTTGTTTTTGACCTCTGGGAGAAGAGATTGTTGATGACAGAAAGGCCTCTTGATGCAGTTGATTCAGAATAAGTCTCGCAATTATTGTCTGTTTTTTTAGTGAGACGTTGTGGTTTGTTTTTCTTCAAATTTGTAATTTTGACATTTGGTGTTGCCTCTTTATTTTTTGAAAGATTGAATTTATTTAATGTTGGTCTCCACTTTGATGTACCTACATTATGATTCATGCATTCAATTTTCATTGTCTTACAGCCTTTGAGAAACAATTGTGACTTTGTGAAATGTATGTTTTTAAATAATATCATGGTTTTATTTCCTCATGCTTGGAAATTTTTCTGAAATATCATCCCATGATCATCAGTGACTAAGTCAATTACACTGTCATAATCACTAGAAAGAGGATGAATCATCCATCTTAAAAATATTTTTATTGCTGTAGTTTTCGTATTGCTTAAATAAGCCAAAAATTCCATGCAGCTGTGCTATTTTAATTGTGTGCTAGCAAAATAAAATCTTTTGCAGGGAATGTGTTTCTAAGGGATTCCCCTCAAATGTCTGCAACTGACCATATTGATACGAAATACAGTCAATTCTCAATCATCTGGTTGGTCTGTGTCAACTCAATCATATTATACCAATAGTCAAGATAAATTATTTGAAATTTTGATGTGCAAAAATGTTTGTGAATTCCACTATCATTTATTTATTGGTAAATTTGTAACAATTTGAGAGTCTCAAATGGTATTTGATGTTTTAATTTAAAGGTTTTTTTAGTATTACCCATCATATTATGGCTTTTCCCATGTCCATTTATACCAACAATTCTCTTAAGACGAGCAAATATTTAAGTATGCAATATAAATTATTTCAGTTTTATAATGGAGAAAATACGAGCAACTATGTAATAATAAATATGTAAAAACAGATAACCATTTAGATTGCATTATTTTAAGAGGTACAAAGTGACATAACATTCAATAAACGCAATCATTGATCAATTACACCAGATAATTGTCTTTCCCTCTCTATGCAGTGAAATCACAGTCTTAACGTTTTCTTAAGTTTAACTTTTGAGACCACAACTACAGCAACGTTAATTTCTTGAAAAAATTTTCCGCTCTTTAAGTTTTTCGTATTTAATGTTTACCCGCATCTTAACTTTTAAGTCCATGCCTACAATTACTTCTGTTTATCATGTTTAGCACACAAGGGTAAAAGTTATGTAGTAATGAAAGCAACTCTGCCTCTATTAAGTTCCTATGTGTTATACATTGAGTAACTCACTAAAGCCAATACGTTTGTTTCTTTTGCATCCAATTTGCATATACTGAGATATAATGCATTCCAAGAAAAATGCCCACTAGATTTCACTTTCATTAAATTACCATCAAACTCAGTTTGTATTATATTCATCTGAATGAGCAGCCATAACATTTACCACTGCAGTTCTTTGGCATCTTCACCCAACCGTCATACTATAGAAAAAATACTCTTTGGCCCGGTATTATAATCGATAGTTAAATCTGATAGTTACTTAAGGTTAAGCTTAACCTCCAGTTAGCGGCATGGCCTGTATTATAAAACTTTGTAAACTGATGGTTAGTTACCTACCACTTTAACTAAAAGATGCCTTGCATGCGGATAATTTTCATACCCGTTACCACAAAGTTTGTTTAAACAATAACACATCATAATATTTCCTGCCCATCTTTGGTAGGAAGTTCTTCACATATCTAACACATAATTTAATACTCTTCTTTTCAGAAAATGGATGTGCAAAGATATAAACATTTTATAATGGTAAAGTACATTATATAAGTAAATTTAGTGGAAGAGGAGGGAAACGTGATAGAGAATAAGATAAGTAACACTGTGATATGGAAGCAGCAGACGATTTTTAAATAATAAAATCTTCTTTACATGCCTAAACCAGGTGGCAAATGATTTTTTGCATTTATATTTCGTTCACTTGGTGGCATCTACAGAAATGATACTACATATCTATTCCTCATTTTAGAAAATTAACTAATTAATTTTAATTTGATACGCTGTATTAGGTTTACATTTGTGCAGAAACTTATTCATTTGATTTCAAAACATGACTGTCTATGATGATATAATCACTAAGAACCACTTATAGTTAATTAGAAGTATCGTATTTAAACTACTATGCCAAAAAACATTTTAGTATTCTATACTTAAAAACAAAAATATGTTTATTTCACTGCCAATGTTCAACTTTTCATCTCCGAAGTAGTATTTGATATATAGGTAAGTACTTACTAACATGCAACACATATCTAAGGATTTCTAAGCACAATCGCCGAACAAACGGCAATTTTGATACTATCAACAATTGACAATTTCTTGGTTATAAACAGGAAATTAACTAATTTTTTAGTCTCACGTCGTAGAAAACGAGCCTATCTTCCGAAAATTTATTAGTATTCCTGGTTCTTGATCGGAATTGCCGTAGAATCGGCAATTTTGTTTCTATCGACAATTGACAATTTCTTGGATTTGAGCACGAAATTGTGTAATTTTTTGGTCTCACGTCGTACAAAACGAGCCCATCATCCGAAAAATATGAGATTTTTGCTCGGTTTTGATCGGAATTGCCGTAGAAACGGCAATTTTGTTTGTATCAACAATTCACAATTTCTTGGTTTAAAACAGCAAATTGAGTAATTTTTTGGTTTCACATAGTAGAAAACGATCTCGTCTTCCATAATTCTGAGATTTTTGCTGGGTTTTGATCGGAATTGCCGTAGAATCGGCAATTTCGTTTTTATCAACAATTGACAATTTCTTGGTTTTGAGCTGAGAATTGAGTAATTTTTTGGTCTCACGTCGCAGAAAACGAGCCCGTCTTCCACAATTTTAGAGATAATTTCTGGGAATCTCCGTAGAATAGGAAATTTCTTTCTATCAACAATTGACAATTTCTTGGTTTTGAGCTGGAAATTGAGTAATTTTTTGGTCTCATATAAAAAAACGAGCCCGTTTTCTACAATTTTAGACATATCTCCTGGGTTTTGATCGGAATAACCGTAGAATCGGCAATTTCGTTTTTATCAACAATTGACAATTTCTTGGTTTTGAGCTGCAAATTTAGTAATAATTTAGTCTCACATCGTAAAAAACGAGCCCGTCTTCCACAATTTTAGAGATATTTCCTGAGTTTTGTTCTTAATCGCCGTAGAAACGGCAATTTCGTTTTTATCAACGATTGACAATTTCTTGGTTTTGAGCTGAAAATTGAGTAAATTTTGGTCTCACATCGTAGAAATCGAGCCCGTCCTACAAAATATAAGAGATTTACCCTTGATTTTAATCGATAATATCTTAGAAACGGCAATTTTTATTAACAATTGACAATTTCTTGGGTTTGAGCTGAAAATTAAGTAATTTTTTGGTCTCACATCGTAGAAATCGAGCCCGTCTTCCATAATTTTAGAGATAATTTCTGGGTCTCTATGGGAATCGCCGTAGAATCGGCAATTTCTTTCGATCAACAATTGACAATTTCTGTTTCAACTCGTAGAAAACGTCTTCTATAAATTGGAGATTTTCGCTGGGTTTTGATCGGAATTGCCGTAGAATCGGCAATTTTGTTTCTATCGACAATTGACAATTTCTTGGATTTGAGCACGAAATTGTGTAATTTTTTGGTCTCACGTCGTACAAAACGAGCCCATCATCCGAAAAATATGAGATTTTTGCTCGGTTTTGATCGGAATTGCCGTAGAAACGGCAATTTTGTTTGTATCAACAATTCACAATTTCTTGGTTTAAAACAGCAAATTGAGTAATTTTTTGGTCTCGTGTCGTACAAAACGAGCTCATCTTCCGAAAAATGTGAGATTTTTCCTTGTTCTTGATTGCAATCGCCCTAGAATTAGTAATTCTCAATGGCAAGGGTGTTATATTGTTACATTGCCGATTGAAGTTCTGTGAATGTGAATGTTGGAATATTATCGACTTATAAGAGGTTTTAAAGTGAACATTCCCTCAGGAATGTAATGGAATTCATAGGAAAATAACTGTTTAATCTCAAAACCTGTAATTTTGTGTTATTTTTACCTGATTTGTGATTGAATATTTATTTTGACTTTTAAAAATTAGTATAGCATTTATTATTGTTACAAGTGTACATGTAAGTCAGTTTGCAGGGTATTTATCTAGATTTAGAAATTGAAATTGCTACATACAGTGCTTTAGTATGAAAGAGGAAGGAGATGACCATCTGCATTATTTCCTTTCATAAAAAAAAGGTTTGGAGCAGGGGCAGCAAAGAGTGGAGTTCCATGGATACCTAGAATCTGGGTCCTATATTTTAAGGAGGCCTCAATTTACAAGTTAACTATTTATTTGTAGATGACAAACAGTATATCTGTAGAATATATTTCTCTAAACAAAGTATCTTGCTTTATATAAGATACTTATCACTTGGAAGGAGGAAGCGGATAATGGAATCAGTTATTTTCACCCTTTAAAAGTTGGCTGGACATTATTAGAAATAAAGAAAATGATAAGGGCAGTATCTTATGAGGCTGATAGGAACGAGTAAGTTGAATAATAATGATTGAATGATGCTTTGATAGTATTTCTTACCTAGGTGAACAGAGGAAAAATGCAATTCATTTTAGGCATTAACTGTGTTATTGACTTTTTCTATCCAAAGTTAAAATTTCCTCCAAGTCCTTCAATCATGCCATTTAAACTGCATCCTCGTTCTACATTTACGTCTTACTTTAAATGGATAGCAGTGTTTCGCAACACATGAAAAGAATTGAAACGATATAAAGACGAATATAAAATTTAAATTGCACAAGGAATTAAACTGAGGAATAATAAGTATATTACAATTTAGTAAGTAGCCTTCCACCTTAAACAGGTACATCAAAAAGAGCAATGGTTTGTGCTTCGGCTGAGGCTTTTGATTCGCTCCAAAGAAGATTTGATTCTAACGCGGCTGAAATACGCTATTTCAGCCGCGGCCGATTCCCTGCACTTCCGTTTATTTCCCGCTCTTTTGTGGATTATCAGTCATTTGAGTGAACGTACTTCTTTCGTGTCTCAGCCTACATCTAATTTACTCCGGCTTTGTCTATGTGGAATATTTTTTGAAACCATACTTAAATATTTCAATCAACTCTGCCTTCACTGCTATATTGTACAAAACTCTAATGCTAACGATATATTACGGATACTGTCCATATATTTAGCTCATGTGTCTTTTTATTAAATGCTATCAGCACGTGCAAATTGGCGCGAATCTTTGATGCGTGTATACGTGTCTTTTTTCTTTGATATTTCTCCTCATTGCATTGCATTCCTCACTGATTCCTTTTTTAATTTCTTTTTTCACTGCCTCTTTGTTCGACTCCTAGACATGGAAGGTCTTCCTCATAGAAATAGCTACGTTGGCAGAGGATCTTCCTACAGTGTTGGAATGGCGACGAGAGGGAATACCGCTGCTGAAGGAAAAGCATCGACCCTCGGAATTTGGCTGCAATTCGACCAGGGGACATCAGAGGTGGGCTTCGGCGCAGCTAGGAAGTGCCTTGCCAAGGGCGACCCAAGGAAGACCATCGTCGCCCGTGCTAACCGCGAAGAGGCAAGATAAGGAAGCAATACTTCAGTGTGGTCAGTGTTTTGAGAGTGTGATAGTCAATAAAAAAGTTCAATTAAGTGTGTGCCATATTCAGTGTTAATAATATTTAGTGTGTGTGATTGGCAGTGCAGGAATCGAGATATGAAGATTCCATTTGGAATTCTTCTTTCAAGGTATGTTGATATTCTTTCTTTGTTTCATATTCTCTGGTGATTCATTAAAAGCAGCTCTAGTTTTAGAGTATTGGATTTTCGAGGCGCAAAAGATTGACCAGACTCAATGAATGGAGTTATGAAAATTTTCTTAGAACACGAATAAGAAATAAAGGAGTATAGAATTTATTTGCTAATAAAATACTTCTCAGAATTTTTTTAAGATGTCATCAAAACATTAGTTTCGAAATTTAATTTAAATTTTGTGATCTTGGATTTTTGCCATTTAAACAAAATCACCGCTAGGGCTTCCGCAACTATTCTATCGCCCTGAAACGTCCTTGAGAGTGCCATAATTTGCAATTAGTATTTTATTTACCAATTTGAACTACCTGTTGAGAATCAAGGGGCATATTAGATATTCAGCTAGATACATAATAATATTACTCAATGGAAAATGGCTTTCGCATTGGAAGATCCTGTTTTGATGTATTGTGCAAAAGAAAGCATTGCTGTAGAATTTCAGAGTTCTGAAATCGAATGGAATCAGCGCTTTGTATGTACCATTGAAAGGTTACTTTGGTCGGCGACTGACTGTGAGATACATACTTTCCTCTATTCTCATATTTTGATGTATATACAATTTGATCATATACACTTAATCGGCTACATTTGTAATCATTCCACTAATTTTGTAGGAGTGCTTCTTCCGCAATTGTATCCTATCGAAGAAATACTAAAACTGTTTATAT
>KZ308718.1:72967-94182 GCA_000376725.2 Ladona fulva | reverse complement strand
ATTCCACATTGTTTAATAGGTAAAAGTAGATTCATTTGGATCAGTATATGTTTTCTAAAGAATAACAGGAAAGTATTACCATGGAGATCCATAGTATCCATCGAAATACTACATTTGCAGTACTTTTACTTTGGCTACCGCATCAACAAAGCAGCAAAAGAGAAATGTGTATATGGCACCATCTGTTTTATCATAGATTTCTTTCTTGTTTTCTCAGTTTCTATTTACTGTATAATATACCATATTATGGTACCTGACAACAAAGTTTTAAACACTTCTTCAAACGTCAAGTTATCAATTAAATTACATTTCCGTAAATTAAAATCTATTAAAGTAACACATTTATTGGTCTTATCAAGCTCTTTCTGAGTGTCAAAAATGTCACATTTAGCGACATTCCTGTTTTTTGTTCAGCATTATAAGGTACGTTCAGGTGACTTTATATCTTACTCCGCTTTTTTAAGCTCCAAATAACGCTTATAGGAACATTTACTGGACATAATGTGTGAATCGAGGAAATCAGTCCAAGTATCATGTAAAAAAATCCTGAGCAAAGCTTTAGAACATTTGCAAAATTGGAAAGCAGACGTCATTTGTCTTTTCGTACGTCATATCCGATGGAATCATGAGATAACATCCATTCTAATCCTTACTGTAATGTTTCGCCACGTGGCAACGTAAGCATAGTGTGGTTCGTCTCATGAAATCTCTAGTGGCATTAAGAAAGTGTGAAGGAACATTTATATTATAGATGTAAATGTTGCATGCCAACTCATGCACGGGTACATACGATGTGTGAAGGATGGTAGATTTACTGTTTATATTAGAAATAAGAACTATGTCGAAGAGCATAAAAGCCCATACTTCTTACGGTGGCCTTCAAAGTGCTCGAAAGAGCATGCTGCAATGAGGAAACCCAGACACTGTACGGCGGTGATGCTCAGAGTTGGAGATAAATATTTTGGTTTTATTCTATGAAAATTGATAATATGGGCTACTTAGGAAGAAGAAAATATACGAGGAAATCCTGATGAGGTGCGGAGACTTCTTCCATTATCGCAGTGCGAGAACCAGGTAAATAGTGATCGTAAACGTAATATTTCTTTGCTCATTTCATACCATTACTTTAAAACGACTTATCAGTGATTCGCAGGAAGTTGATAACCGAAGTACTGCTACAAAGGAAGTCTGCCATTCATTGGATTGAGAGCCAAAGAAGGGAAGAAAGTGAACGATTAATCAAATATCGGCAGAAGTGTAAATGAATACAATTGAAAGGAATGGTGGCATATATAAAAGATCAAATATGAAGTTTCAATTATTCTCGAGGTAAGTAGAAGTGTGCATTGTTAGAAAGATGTACCTATACCGTGCGTTTTAATAGTATTAAAAGAAATCCTGGCTTTGAATTATAAAACTATATACGTTTAGTTTACAGCACATTGATTTTTTTCTTCTTTTTTCGGAAACATTGAAGGAAAGCATGGAGGAGATGGAAGAGGGCAACCCTGGATCTTGGATAGCAACCGAAGTAAAAATCAAACGAAGATATCTGGCCGAAAACTCAATTTTAATGTTTATCCATATTTGATAATATTCAATACACAATCAAATGAACTTTGTGTTTTTAGTGAAAGATATTCCCTAAATACCTGAATAAGATTACAGTAAACCAATAGACGTTATGGTAATGAATGTTAACAGCAAATAGGAATGCGTGTGAGAAACTAACAGGATTTCGTATAAAACCAACAAGATCTTTATTATAACCAACCGAATTTTATTTAAAACAAACAGGTTTTCGTTTAAAAACCAACAGGTTTTTGATTTAAACCAACAGGAATTTATTTACAACCAACAGGTTTTTGTTTAAAACCAACAAAATTTTTGTCAAAACCAACAGGTTTTCGTTTGAAACCAACAGGATGTTGTTAAAAACCAATAAGAATATATGCAGAAAACCAATAGGATTGATGGAAACCAATACGAAAGTTGGAAACCTACATCATAACATTGATGGTTTCTGTTGGTTTCCAATAAGATTTTTATTGATTGTGTTTGTTGGTAGTTATTGGAAAAATATATTGGAAACCAACAGAAATTTCCGATAGGGATATCAACTCATTCCACCAACGGGAGAAAATTACTCTGGAGGAGGGTAACATCAAGATCAACATCGGTATGCGTCAGCTATAAGCTATAATAATTATAACGTCAATGCCATTCCATGACAGAAAAGAGAGATGGATACGCATGCAACATCAGGGATTTCTCTAAGGGAGATAAAGATCAGGTTCTCAGAAAAAACTTATCGCGCTAAAAATGAAAATCTTTGTAGTAATTCATCATTCTTTCTGGTATAAATTTGGCATTTATGACACGCGTAAAGATATCGATAATCGTCTCGCATAATTATGTATAGTCTCTAGTGAATTATAGTGAAAATTTTCGAATCCTGGGATCAAAGAAACAAAAATTGGTATCTTGGCCAGGTATTTGGTTAGCTGTTTAGCGATCGTTGTATGTGAATCTCTGCAGTTATGGAATTCGTTATTCATCCCCAACTCTCAACCTGGTAAAAGAATACTTTCTTCAGAGAGTGAAATATGACCAGTTGGAGAAATAAAGAAAGGCTCTCTCTTCGTCCGAAATGCTGACAAATATACGACGAGAAGGCACCCAACCGTAAGAAGCATCCCATCTCGAGGCAAACAATCGCAGGCCGCGCCGTGTTATGGGTAACCACGAATTAAATTTGTTTTTCTTATGTTATTTATAAACTTAGAGGTTTGGTATTTGCACAGAAAATAAATTCACTATTTTCTCCGAAACTTTCCCGCTTGAAGCTTCTTCCAGAGCAAATAAGACGAAAGATAGCTGGCGACTACTTTCTTTGATACATTTTCTCAAAAATTCTCGACCTCTCCAATAATTTCTATTGAATATTTTCCTCAAAAACGTTTGTCTGCAAAATTAATAATACAAACGGAAAGAAAATGATTTGAAGCAGAATTTGATGTAAAAAAATTCTTGTTTCCTAAATTACAGAAGGCACCCGTTCCAACAAAACCGGAATAAAAATCTATATTTTCTTTGAATTATAGTATTCTCGTTTTTTCTACGGTTATGATATTAATTAACCTAAAATAAATCACAATGTTATTTCCGGCATTAATTTCGCTCAATACTAAAAAAATTTGAAATGATTTTGACTAACTTTATATTTTTATGCTAATGTAGCAAAGTTCTACCACGCTCTTGATGACAGGAGGGGGGCCTTTCGCCCTGTCCTATTGGCTCCCTATACGAAGATATATCTTCTCTCTCTCTCTGTCTAACCCACAAACATTTAGTGAACGGATAATAATTAGGATCATATGTGAAATCGCGGACAATACGCTAAAGGCGTCGTTCAACTAACACCCTCGCAGAAACGACGTTTGGGACGGCATAAGAATATTCTAAGGAAGATTGTAGAAAAATCGGGGTGTTGGAAAAAAAAAGAAAAAGATAATCGTTCAATCAGGCGGATTCAACTTACCACTGCTCTTACCGCTCGTATCAGGAGTGCTTTCTAATCTCTTGAAGTAATGGAGCAAGCGAAAAAGATGGTCTTGGTACCTCAGGATACACTTAATTGAATGAGAAACTCTTCGTCGACGATGACGGACGTGTCGGAGATGGTTTCCGTTCTCGATGGAAAAGATTTTACGAATTCCGAAACTATCGGATCACTAAAAGAGGAGCCATTACAAGCAGATTCTGCATCGTTTTCTACATTTTTCTGACGAGGAAAGAAAACCCACGAAACTATCGTTTTGAACCGTTGATGACGATGTGAAGCAGGAGGTGGCGGAGGGCGATCATGTCATCGGAGACGATCAATCTACAACTGATCGGATTCGATATGAAATTGTTGCATCAGTATGGAAAAAGTTGAAGAAAAAAGCGCAATTGCTCAACGCCTTACACCTTTCGGCGTGTGGCAGGGGGTGTAAACATTCCAATTCAAGAATGTTCGAGCTATGTCTTTATCTTGTTATTATCGCGCATCGTTTGCGGAAAGAATGAGTCCTTAAAACCACTTGTTCTAGCATCTATTTCCCTTATTTTACGCTCATTGTCGGATCGGCCAAAATAGCAGGGGGGTCGCATAATATTGATTACGTCCTCCGCAAACACATTGTCTCGAAGTTTATCAAGTAACCGTAGCCTAGCTTCTAATTTCCTTTCTCTCAAGGATCTTCAACCTGCGTCCGAGTGCATTTTCGTAACGCTTTTTATCGTAGCATTTTTTCACAAAACGTATTGCCTTGCGCTGCACTTTCTCGAGTTCGAGGGTGTACGTTTCATCCGCCGGATCCCATAATCAAGATGGGGCCTGACCAAGGTGAAATAGCATCGCTCTCTAACCTTTTCATCGCATCTACCTACAATGCGCTTTATGAAGCTGTCAGTCAGAAACTTCTCAAGGCATGGATCTACCAGCTTGAGAATACGCTCCGGGAACTTCGCTCGTGGATCTTCGTGAATGGGACCGCGGCGGGGAGTTGTAGGGGGACGCCCAACTCCGCTGCAGTTCAACCAGCGACGATGACTCGGCCAACGCCGAGGGTCAACGCTGGGTGGACTGTTGAGGAGAAGGCGCAGCCCACTGCTTCCCTTTCGGGGTCGGCCTCGTTTTTGGAGCCCGAGTGGAGGGTGGCTACGAGGAGCGGAGGAGCATCACTGGCTGGTAAGGGCACTTGGGAGGTGACGTCGAACCCCATCCCTACTCGCAATAGGTTCTCTGCACTGCGAAGTGCTGATGAACCTGTTCGGGATAACAGATAGTTCCCTGTTCCCCTGAACAGGGAACTATCTGGGGTCCATTACACTGTTTCGGCTTCGAAACGGGTCGCTCCTATCATAATTAGAGCCAACGTATCAAAAAAATAAGCGGTTCTACTCTTACTACTTACTTACTCTTCAAAAAACTAAGGTATTCTATCATAATTCAAGCTCATTTTTCATTATAACTAAGCGGTTCTATCATAATTCAATCTAACTGATCAACATGTTATGCAGTTTTATCATCATGCAAGCTAACTTATCATAAAACTAAACGATTCTGTCATCATCTAAGCATACTCTCGAGTAAACTAAGCGTTTCTATCATAAATAAAGGTCACTGATCAAAAAGCTAACCAGTTCTATCATCATTCAAATTATCATATCATAAAAGTAAGCGATTCTATGATTAATTTGCCTTACTTATCATTAACCCTTTCGCGACGGCGGTATTCTCGAATTTTCGAATCCGTATGCCGAGGCTTTGGCAGAAGAAATTTCTCTCAGACGCGAAGCACTCTTGAACCTCTACCGATGCTAGTGACCCTTTTGGGTCCGTCACAGCGGGGATCTCGACCCTTCCCTTGGTTATGGTTATGGGAGTGCCTCTCTCTGGGGAGGTTTATGGCCCCTAACGCAGCATGGGGCGTAGCAGAACTAAATGTTGTTGCAGTTATTTCGCAAAAATATTATTTGTTTCAAATATGGTTAATATGTCATTCGTGATGAAAATCTCGTGCTTTGCTGATGACGTGCAACTTTTAATCAAAACTCTGCTGTTGATATTAACATAATTAGCAATCTACCATAACGATATTGAAATATCTATTATTTTCTTTAATAATTGCAAGTAATACCTCCCATCCTTCTTTTCCATCCGGGCTTTGGACCGGCATAGGCGAAGTTAAAAATATTTTTGCGTTTTTTAAATTTCACTTTTTTTACATTTTACACTTTACGCCTATAACTAAAAAATTAAAAATAAGAACTAATAGTTTTTTTTGGTATGATAAATTTCAAAACACGGTGAAACACAAAGTCCAACATCACACCCCTTACACATGAATCTCGATTCCTTTCTTTTCCCGTGCTTGCTACACACAGCACATCTCCTCACTAGCACTTTCTTTGATATGTTTTCTATGGGAACAGGGGAAGGGAAATGCCTCGCTGTCAATCTACTCGGACATTCTTCGTCTATTCTTCTTCCGCATCCAATTCTAATTTTTTCTACCCGGCATGTCTCAAGAATTTCTCGAATCAGAGTGAGGTGAAATTTTTCGAGAGGTATTTTCTTTCCCGTAATAAGTTTGTATAGATAAAAAGAGTTCAAGATACAAAGGTCAACCATATGGAAAAACAGCTTTTTGTACCACTTAACTGACTTCCGTATGGACTCAATTGAACTCAACATCATGTCAGCTTTATCGACAGAGCCCATAAACTGGTTATAGTCAA
Organism: Ladona fulva; assembly: GCA_000376725.2. Lineage (NCBI taxonomy): Eukaryota > Metazoa > Arthropoda > Insecta > Odonata > Libellulidae > Ladona > Ladona fulva. The sequence goes on along the minus strand of KZ308718.1, from coordinate 87,894 downwards.
CCACACATTTGGGCTTTTTTATCATTTCTCCCGTTTGCAGGTCTTTCTTTCTGGTTCCGGTGAATTCAGCGGAGTGGCAAGTGGATAGCATCCAAACCTCTTTCTTGCTGCACCATTTCAGTGCCAGGAGTTTTTCGGAGGATTTGAATTTTATTTCCCCTTTCTTTAATTTCTCTTCCATCTTTGGCAAATTCCTTCGATTTTTTCTTACCGTTCCACAAGCATTGGTGGCCCTGTCGTGGAGCCAGCAGAACAATGCTGGGCTCGTGTACCAATTGTCCACGTAAAGGGTATGGCCATTTTCCAAGTAGGGGTTTATCAAGGTAGAGACGATGTCCCCAGATTTTCCAAATTCGCAATTTTGGTCTAGAATATCACTTTTTAGTCCTGTGTAAACGATGAAATCGAGGATATAGCCGGTCTCACAGTCGCAAATAACGAAGATTTTGATGCCAAATTTATTTCTTTTGGAGGGGATATATTGTTTAAAAAATAAACGTCCTTTAAATAACATCAAACTCTCGTCGATGCACAGATTCTGGAATGGCACTAGGGTGTTTTTGAATGCTCTGCGTAATGGATCAACCACAGGACGGATTTTGTGAAGCCGATCTCCATCACTTGGTACATTATTATTCGAAAAATGAAGCATTCGCAGTATCATTAAATACCTATCTCGTGACATAAGCTCTCCAAAAATTGGGGTCCTTATCAAAACATCTCTCGACCAATAATCATTCAGTGAAAGTTTTTTCGTTCGCGGCATCAGCAGGGTAATGGCAAGAAAACGAAACACTTCTTCATTTGTTGTGTCTTTCCATTTCTGCAAGCTAGTAACGATTCTTTCAGCTGAGCGCTCCATCGTGTATCGGTGAAATCGATTGGTCTCTTCTGATATTAAACTTATCAATTCCGTAGAAATGAAAATTTTGAAGATCGTTATTATTGACGAACTTGCAGAAATATCAGCCTTACAACCGGAAGAAGTGGAATCGAACGGGTGGATTATTGGAGATAAATCAACCGGAAACCAATCTATACCTTGCGTAGATGTCTTCCTTCTTTTGACTATAACCTCTTCTCCATCTGATGTGTCATCCGATCCACTGGAGCCATCGGGATCCACTGGAGGAAACTTCCGTTTTGTAACAGCTCCAGAAGTCGAAGGCTGTGGCTCAGTTTGGTCGTCCTCCTCCGAATCTGTTACAAGCTCTTCATCTTCGCTGTCACTCCTGGTCAATATCTCCAGAATTGAATCCTCAAGTAATGACTTGGACATGGTTGAAGGACCTATGCAACTCAAAACCGTCTTTATTCTCAGCAAAAGAAAAATAACTCCGTGATATCGCTTGTCCAACTGCAAAAACTGAAGTAAGAGCAAAATCCTCCAATAGCAGGAGCAGGAGTAAGGGAGTAGCAAAACACCTTTCTCTTTTTTAGCTAATTCTACGAATTTCAATAATAACGATTTCTTTAGAAATGTTTGTGAGAAGACCAAACTACCGAAAACGCATCTGAGAAGTACTTCCAGAGGAGCGATGGGGGTTCCAATTCTCATGTTCCAGGAAAAGGAGAGGGAACCCAGCAATTAGGAGGTTAATGCTGTGAGTAAAGAATGTGAACTTGAATAGATGGGATATGGGCTATTGATTTAAATTCTAAGAAGGGATAACATGGCATTCCAGTAGAAAAGAACCGACGAAATGGAAGAAATAACTATCTGATTCGTAAATGCATTGACTAAGGAAAAAGATAGCAATGGTGAGTGTGAATGTAGGAAAGTAATAATGGAAATAGAAGTAATCACAAATGATAGAAGAAATGTGGCGACACAAATAAGGGCGAACGAATTCATGTGAGCGAACAAAATATTTGAGTATGAAGGTTATGTGAATTATATTCATAACAATACCATAATACTTGATACAAGTGCGTAGATTTCAGATTTACATTTATACTCTACGAGTCGGAAGTTGGGGTATGGCGGGGAGATTTTTATATTTTACTATGTATTTGTACGCCTCCAATTTTCAAGCATTACCTATAAGCGATTCAATGACAAAATGAAATTATAAAAATGGATAAAATATATCTCTGCTAACGCAAACTAAACGTAAGGATAAAAATTATTCCATGTTAGAAAAGAACGTTATCAAGAATTGGTAGCATACTAAATACGTTAATATTAACACTAAAATGTCGTTTAAAAGCTGTTAACTACGAGCAAAATACAAAATATTCAACTCCAAGGGTTTTTTGACTGAAAGTGCAACACGTAATTCTTTAGCAAAACAACTGCAACAACATTTATTTAACCGCGGCCCCACGCTGTGAAAGGGGCTGCGCGTTTCCCTTGAGACTCATGCGGTTGCTCGGAGAAGGGTAAGGAAACCCGCTTTTACAGCCAGAAAGGGGGCAAAAATTATACCTGGAAGCTATCCTTCTCCTTGAAGAATAAGATTGTACCTGCGTCGTCTATACACGACAGTAGGTCTTTAGCGTAGGAAAACCTCCGTCGTCTATAGACGACAGTAGGTCTTTAGCGTAGGAAAGCGTCTGTCGTGTATACACGACAACAGTAGCGAAAGGGTTAAAACGAAGCGAATATTTCATAATTCAAGCTAACATAATAAGGCGGTTCTATTATCATTCCAGCTACGTTGTTATAAAACTAAGCAGTTCTATTAATACTCAAGCTAACCTATAATAAAACATAGCCGACCGTATTCAGGAAAGAGGCACGTAAGCTGGATTAGGTTAACCCTGACTCAAGGGTCTGTGTGCTAATCCGTATTCAGGAAGCCGGATTAAGGCGACTTATCTTGGAACGGGTTTTGCAGTTTTGGGATGGGACAACATTGGAAAAACAGTTGAATGTTCGGGATCCGTAAGATAAAGTTGAATATTTGGTCTTCTGCTAATACTTGCTGTTTTCTGATATTTATGGAGCCTTTTCTATTCACAGCGTAGACAATTTTAAATACCATAATTTAGAATAATATTTCTTTCGTTTATAATGCTTAGGTGTATTGTGTATAAGAGTTTGCTAATCGGTATTATTTTAGGCAATTTATGGATTTGTTTTGTAAAGTGTTACTTATATTTTGTTTTCTTTCATTATTTAAAGGTTATTTCATTGAATTTCTTCGCTGTATTATTCTGTCGTTAATGATTAGTGTCCTCTTGGCGTCTTTTACTGAAAAAATATTCGGACGACGATGTGTGATCTTGTTCTGCTTTAGTGCACCTTATTACCTGCATGACGATTTCAGGAGTTTAGTATTAGGGTATATTTTTAGCTAAGAAAACGGAAAAGGCAAGGTGTTAAAATCCGATTGACAAGGATTCCTTATATTACGCTGACAACTCATAAAAATGCTCAAGAATACGGCGATAAATGGAGATTAATTTTCCTGAAAAGGAATTCGTGGGAAGAAATTCAAAAGAACATCCGATGTAACAAAACATTATTAATTTATTAAAAATCCTTTAACTGTTTACATACAATACTTCAGTTAACTTCAAAGCACAAGTTTCGTCTGACTCAACCAAAGCCATAACCAGTCATCCCCTCAACTCCATCATTGTTATCTCTCTCTATATCTTCTTCAGCTTCCACGTCTTCAACCAAGTCACAACTGAAATTACAATAAATTGTTGTGCTATCAGCAATTTATGCACATGTTTCAAGTACAGCAAAGTCATTCCCCTATCTTTGCTTTTCACATACCCGATTCGGATTTAGGCTTCTCTCAAATTACATGGTTCCAGTATTCCACACACAAAATTTTTTTAAACTAAACAAAAAAAAATTGTCTATATTATTGTCAATCCGACAGTAGTAGAGAATCATTGTGGAGATGCTTTGTTTTCATCAGAGACCATGCGAAAACTTTCGCCTCCTTTTGCATAACGAGATGATTTGAAATCTAAGATCCAAAACAGCAATCGTTAACAGCTAAATAGTTTATAACATTTTTAAATGAGAGTTTAAAGTTTCCTTTTCATCCTGAAGGGAAGGAAAAAATCCCGAAAGGAAAATAAATTCAAGTGACTAATTGCTTTAAGGAAAGAGTCCACCTTGAACTTCGGAAGAAAGGAAAAGAATTGAAGGTCGTTTGAGGGNAAAGTTTCCTTTTCATCCAGAAGGGAACGAAAGAATTCCGAAAGGAAAACAAATTCAAGTGACTAATTGCTTTAAGGAAAGAGTCCACCTTGAACTTCGGAAGAAAGGAAAAGAATTGAAGGTCGTTTGAGGGAAATCGGTCTAACTGTACTATTTGGAATAGATAAAGTCGCCTTTTTAGAGAATAATATGACGGTGAAAGGAACGAAAATGGAAAGCAAAACATCAATCAGCCTTGGAAAAAGGCCGTAGTAAATAAGTACGTAAACACATTTTCACATCTTCTTAAAGAATAACAGAAATTAAGAGTAAGGGGTACAGTGTCTTTAAGACGGACGGAGGAATACACGAAGTTTGATACAAAACAACGCAATAAAACACATACAACATTAATTAGTCAAAATTTAAGTAATACGGTGACAAAATAATAGATAGTAAGTTGATTTAAATAGTTGTCTAGCATTCCATAGACTTAGAGCTGTTTTTAAAAGGATATTCTCAGAACTATTTTTAAACGTATCTTATCCAAATACTTAAAATATGAAGCTGTATTATGATGCAGATCTTTCGTAGAGAAAATTCAATTAAACGGAATGAAAAAGACATTAGATGTTAACGTGTGTGCAAAGAGATAGTATTGGCGATTAAATGTAAATATAAACCCTCATTACCTCATGTTAAAACTCTGGAGAGCCGCAATCCTCCGTCGACTTCGATGACTTCCAAAGGACTTTGAAAACAGGAGAATCAGTAATTTGCCAAACAAACAACGACCACGGAGTGCATTCAATGTCTTAATATCTGGAAATATAGAAATACACAAACAAAGAATTGACTTCAATTTAACATGTCTTTTTCTCTAAAGACAGGGGCGTGCATGAACTACCACTGGTAATTTTTAAAAGGAGGACTTTCATTACTTTCAAATCAGTATTTCCTTTACCATTTAGTCACATGATATTTGGCTATAGCCACTAGAATAGAGAGATTAACGTATGATCGAACACATGGTGATAGCGGAAAATTCCATTAAGGATAATGATTAATATTCATATATTTGTTTACGATAATNGAGAATCAGTGATTTGCAAAACAAACAGCGACCACGGAGTACATTCAATATATTAATATCTGGAAATATAGAAATACAAAACTAAGAAACAAAGTATTGACTTCAATTTAACAAGTCTTTTTCTCTAAAGACATGGGCGTGCATGAACTACCACTGGTAACTTTCAAATCAGTATTTCCTTTACCATTTAGTCTCATAATATTTGGCTATAGACACTAGAATAGATACGAGAGATTAAAGTCGAGAATTAAACATCAAGCACACTGGCTACGATGTTTCTCGCACAAAAACACAGGAATTAGTTTTAAAATGGAGGGAGTTAATTATTACTTATTGATGGCATACGTTTAGTGATTCATATTTATACTGATAACGTAGGCAGAACCATAAACCGGTAAATATTAAGAGGAGTATAAAAATCCCTCGATAATTTAAGAATAATTGCTATCTTGCTAACAAAAGCTATGTTTTTAATTCATACAAACCGGATAAGACACGTATATAGGATGTAACTGTGTTTTGGGGGTAATAAGTAACTTTCCTAGATTATAAGATGTCTTTTATCATAGGATTATAAATGGAAAATTGAAGTATACAATTAGACATTGTATTTAATTTATTATACATTCAATTAGAATATAAATTAATGCCTATAATTGTACATGGAACTGTTAGTTGTTACATTTATATAGGTTTAAACTAAAATATATTTCCCTTCAGAACGTTTCCTATGTTTAAATTTTATATTACTCATCTACGCTTGCATTGCATGATACAAAAGAAGATTATGGTTGTTATATATTTCTGTAGAGTCTCATACAGCGAATCACTATTTAAATGGACCAGAAGTTGTACAGTGGCGTTAAGAAAATTGCTGTATAAACGAATAGATTTTGGTCTTCTTCCATGTAAATGAGTTATTTTCTAACTAGCTTATCTTTATGAATGGCGATACTCTCTGTAGTGTTTTAATGCAAGAGAAAAATGTACCCTTCATTTGTCGATTTAGGAGTCAAGAAATAAACCAAGGGGTTGATACATTATTTCTTGTTGTGTCTACTTATCCTCTTTTTCTCTTTCATTCATTTGGTCGAACAAAGAATTTAACTTTAAGCTGATGACTTTATAAACAGATCTTAACTAAGAAAATAAACTAATCAATGTAGTATCTAGATGAAACAATTATAAACGAATTAATGTATTTCATATGTTCGGAGGTTAACACCCGGATTTCAATGTCGTAGTTTCTTTCTTAAACATTCCCTCACTCGAAGTTCGATTTTTTCCTAGAATAACTGGGTAAATTGAATCGCTCAGTATATTCTTTAAAAATTCCGCCCCCAAAGATATTCAACATTCTGAATACATCAATGGCATTCTCAGAGGAAAACACCACTGTAACATATGAGAATTTAAACCACTTTACCCTTTTCTGTAAATTTGGAAATGTCACTTTCATACAACACTTACCTTCAGTTCTTTCGCAACTGCCCGTAATTTTATCATGTGCGATAAATTCCCTTTAACTCACGTATGAATTCAGTTCGTTCCACCTAAGGTTTCGAATTCTAGAAGATTAATTTACCACGAGTTGCACACCTAATGTAAGGGAAATCGCTGAAAGTAGAGCTTCCACTCTCGACAATATTTTCTTCTTAGTGTGTCCATTTCATGTTGTATTTGTCGAACAAACACTCTAAAGGGAAAAACCAGAAGGAGACACACTAACGTTAAACAAATTCAATCTACCTCCACGGGAAATTATTGGCACACGAAAATAACTCAACTGGAGGTCGCCATTACCCACGCGATCTCAAAGCAGTCACGAGGCAATTACGTGTCCTTTTTCCGCGGTTTTGAGAAATTCCGATTCTCTAGAAAAGTCTGAAAGACGTAAATATCGTGTCATAAGGAGTGACTAATGTCAGGTGACCGAAGTTTCTAGTTCCGGTTCTCCATGTGGCGGTCTTCGTTTGCTTTGAAAAGAATCTACTGCGTATTCTTGTGGTAGTAATAAGAGTGTTAAAGACATCAGACCTAAGATTACACAGCTAAATTTTGGCGAGTAAGTTTCTTTGTAATAAAACCATCAACCAATTAACAGAAAGCCGTTAACTTTGTGATTTCCTTCAAATGTTTGGAAATGGGTTTCAGAGAGAAATGTGCTTCGATGTGTATGATTTGTATCCCTTCTTGAGTCTTGCATGTGTGAAATAATATCAACCATTCTCATTAATAACCTGAAAAGTTAATGGTGGCCAAGTTAGGAGTTATTTTTTCGATTCCTTCTGTGTTGTGAGTCCGAAGGAAACGCGAAGAGGAAAGAATGGAAAGGTATGAATATCGAATTCCATATCAAAAGCATTTCCCATCATTTGCTACAACATGTATTATGCATTTGAGAAAGTTATTATTGACTCAAAAATGATGAAAGATATGTTTTTATCCGGTTTGTATGATTTAAAAACATAGCTTTTGTTAGTAAGATAGCAATTATTCTCAAAATCTCGAGGGATCTGCATAGTATAAGTATGAATAACTGAACGTATTCTATCAATACGTAATAATTAACTCCCTCCATCATTTTAAAACTATTTCCTGTATTTTTTTGCGAAAAACATCGTAGCCAAAGTACTCGAGCAAGAAGGGGAACTTTGAATTCTGAACTTGGAAAGTAAACCATACCCTCCGTAATACATTGAATTAGCGGATATTATCTTAAGGGGCGAACTTCTTTTAATCATAGTGAACTATTCTTATAAAATATCATCAATTGTGACAACGGAGATAGATTGTTTGAGACGATGCGCTAATCCCAGTCAAATGTTTTTTGTAGCCGCGTATATATGTAATCTATTTAATATTAATCTAATCATTCTAGTTTACTTAAATAANGCCACGTATATATGTAATCTAATTAATATTAATCCAATCATTCTAGTTTACTTAAATAACTCATGAACTCATTCGGAAATATAATATAAATAATAAATACATGTAATCAAATGATTATCGTAAATAAATATATGAATATTAATCGTCGTCCTCAATGGAATTTTCCGCTATCACCATGGTTCGGTCGTTAATAATTATAAAGCATAAAAATGGAAGTTGAAAAAAATTTCATATTTAGAATAATTTAAAATGCGATTTTTAAGATGCCTTACTGAATTAGATAGAAGTTTAATTTTTCTATAATAATTATCGAAAGTTTGAACACGGGCGGTGGGCGGGGCAACTGACGGAGAATTCGGTTTCGACCAATCAAATCACAGGAAATGTCAGTTTCGATTTATCCTCATGTCTTTCGCTCTCATTTGCTGCGCAGATTTCGTACAGGTAGGACCTGCTTCCAACTTTTCTCGATGGGATCGTTGAAATTTTAATCTGAAGAATTGCGAGAAATTCGAAAGCTAGGTAATGGGATAGAAAGTGTAAAGTAATACGTTCCTATTTTTGAAATTGTAAATATATATGAAGTACTATTTTATTTTAAAAAGAGAGGAAGAATTTCCAAGGAGTCAAGATGTTTCTGGTCTGCCGGGAGGACTTCGCACCCATGGTAAGTTGCATATAATACTTTGATCGAAATTGAATCTTTGGAGGAAAATCGGTTAATCATTTTATTGTTATTTCAAGCCGAAAAACTGTTAAGTGTGGCCGTTGCGTAGTGAAAATTCGTGACGATCGCGTGTTCATGAGGTCGACGTTAAGTTTGGTCGACAATTAAATCAGTAACGAACTTCCATTTTCCTTTTGTATTCGTATTAAGTTTTGCGCGCACTTACTTCGCGAATCTCGTTAGATTTGGTTCAAATTCTTACTGGTATGTACGTTTTCCTTCCTAAGTTGAAATTGCAACTCATTGACGACTTTAGAAACTTGAATAAGGTACATTGCTTTAGATTTTTTAATTCACAAATCATTATTTTTCTTATTTATTAAATTCTTCACCTCGGAAATCGTGGATTTAAATTGAGTGATGTTGACGGTCATCTCATGCCTAGCCCATATGATGTAGTCATACCTAATTACGTTATAATAACTTATTGATGGCAAATGCTTAAGGACAGAAATTGAATGCGGCATTGTCTTGTGTATAATTGGTGCGTTTAGTTCACGAATATCATAAGATATGGTTCTCGAGAGTGAAGATAAGACAACTTTCTTCCTTGGGTTCGTATTGATTATCTTGTGGTGTGAATCGGATTTTAATTAACGAATTATTCCATCATTAAATTTGATGACGGAAATTAAATCCCAATATTTCTCTTTCATGTTTCGAGTTGCTTTATTCATTAGTTCTGCCATAGACGTAACGGTTATCATAATTTGAATTTTGCACGGAACAGTTATCAATATCCTGTACATATCCATGGGAAATTGTTTATCTTTTTAAATTGAGATTACCGTTAAGACCGGTATTAAGCCTTTAAATAATTTTTTTTAGTATTTTAAGTAACTTTTAGCAGATATGAAACTGCAAAGCCCTAACAGAAACTATAATTAGAATATTTCTCGAGAATAGATCGAATCCCTCCTAGCAGTTATAATAAGTGACTTAAATATATGTATGGAAATGATATCTCTAGGATTATAATAATTTTATAATTATTATATCTTGCCATCGTACGTAATTTTCTGGCGCACTATAACTCCAAATTTTAATGAATTATATTTTAAATGAAGGGAATATTTTAAGTACGCATGAATTATTCGATGTATGAATATTTAGTTTTCCAAGGAAGCTTCTTGTTTTCTGTTGGAAATAGATAAATAACTATATTAATAAGTGTATAAAAGCAAAAACTATTAATACCTCGTTCTTTGAAATTTTATTTCTAACTTGATCTTTGTTAGGTCATTAGCGTGGGTACAGCCAGATAGCATAAGACTCAGAGGTAACTTAAATTTTGTTTTGAAAGCAATGGAAGTTCTCCTTTCAAATCATCGGTAATAGTGCGTGAATGACCATTGCTTCAATGTAATATATTTATAAGATGGTTGTTAATTCTAAATGTTTTAATATAGAATCTTTATATTTCCAGGCTTTTAGAAAGTGAATGCACTCCGTGGTCGATGTTTCTCTTGTGAATCATTCACTCTCCCGTTTCGAAAGTCCATTTGAAGTCACCGAAGACGACGGAGGATCGCGGCTGTCCGGAATTTCAATTTAAGGTACGGAGAATTTATATTTTTTATTCCCTCGTTGTATCGTTTTTGTTACAAGTTATGGTATTATGAACTTTAAAATCTTTTTTATGTCGCATTTTTAATTAAAAAGACCGACAAATGTTGTGCTATAAATTACACATTTTGAATAATCTACAGAAGCAAGGCGCGGATTTTTATAAAAGTTTAGTTAATACTACTACAGTCAGAGAAAAGATAGAAGAAAGAGAGAGGAGACAACGATCGCGTTGTAATTACATTACCTCCTTCTTTAAAAGGAAGCAACTTAATTCATGTTTTCGCTTTTTACCGTCATCGTTATTATCATCTCCGCTTTGTTTCGAAGGGATTTCGTGAGATTAAATAAAAAACGGATACAAATGTTCGGTCTCTTACTTCGGAAAGTTAAAACTAAATTTCATATTAGTGAATCCCCTGTCTTCACACCCACTAACGTACACAATAAGGAGACTTGTGGGGTATAAAATTTAATATACATGTAAAATGAAGATTCCATTCAATACGGTGCATTAACTTTTGGAAATATATTTGCGATTGTAATGTATTGTAGTTTTCTCCTGATTTGGCTTTTTAATGGACTTTTTATCCATTCTACCTCACTTTCTTTTGGATCGCTTTTATAAAACCATAATTTCTTATCAAACAAACAACTTGCATTCATCAAATACTAAGAGAATGTTCTTAATTGGAATACCAAGTACGAGTATATCGTGATAAATTTTCTTTTCTAATTATAAAAAGGGAACTGAATGACAGTTTATTATTCTTAATGATGGAAAATATCATTGTCCCAATTAAAATATTATCCGTTTTTCTATTGCGAGGAATTAATATTTCACAAAAAGATGAATTAAGCCTCGCTAACAGCGTGAGGCGTAATTTATCGTTCACGTGAACTTTCGTTCTCATCTCTGCAAACACGCAGATTTTAGAACTGTTTCTTGTGCAACAATGATGAATAAAGAAACTGTATTTGGTTTATGCGATACATCCTAAGAATTTCCAATGGGGCATTACATTTAAAGCCTCCCACCGTCTCAGCAATCACAGAGTTAATTTCGAGTAATATTGCAGCTGTTTTTCATGTTTGGTACTTCATGTATGCGAATATAATCACTACGGCGAAATTGTCGATCAAAGTTAACTTTAGGCGTTTTGTAGCTTATGTCAATTCGTGAATACTCATTACCTCTCCATGTAACGTTCCTTACGGTTTCGAATTATATGAATAGATTTGTGTGCATAGGCTAATAGTCGAAAACTTATTTGGCGTGGAGTTCTAATCTAGTTATCTCGTGAGAATAAAATAATAGCCTCTTCATGAACTACAACAATTATTTTAAAAGTTTTGTCTATTAAACATCATTATACAACTTCAGATTTCAAATATTTGGTAATAAGTTAGTATTAGTTTCTCCGTAGAAATATACAAAAAATTTCGAATGATATTGCAGCCAAGGAATTTTCATTTTGGTACTCCTTGCTGTGCGAATGTAATCTCCCTGGAAATTGTTAACTAAAGTAATACGTTTTGTTTATGATGAGTTTATTTAAGTAATGATAAGTTTACTTAATAAAAAATTCGTTTACATAGTAAATGATGGTTCCCTTTGCTTTAAGATTACTTTCCTTACGTTCGGGCGGGTTCGCTAAGTTAATAAGTACGCTTAGTTATTGATGTGTTTGCTAAGTTAATGATAAGTCCGCTTATTCCACATGGAAGTCTCTTAGTTAAAGATGAGTTCACATTGTTAATAATGAGTTCGCTTAGTTTACATTGATTCCGCTTAGATTTTAATTAGTTCGCTCAGTTAATGATGAGTACGCTTACTTAATGAATATTTTGCTTAGTTATTGATGAGTTCGCTAAGCTCATGATTAACACAAATGGGAAATTCCCTATCTAGGAATTAAAAACTGTATCCTATGCAACAACTACAAATAGTGCCATACTCTATGGCATGTACATACGATGCATCCTGATGATTTGACATGGGGCACAAATAAAAAACTTTCCTCAGTTTCAGTAATCATAAGATTAATTTCGAGTAATATGACAACCTAGGCGTTTGGTGCTTGGTAATTTTGTTATATTTATTTAATCTCTTTGGCATAGTTGTTAGTTAAATTTGATTTTGGGTGTTATGTAACTAACATTAGATATTTAATACAAATTACCTCTCTGTCTATCGTTCTTTGTTATTATATGGATTAGTGTGCACATGCCAATGGTCGAAAACTTAGATGGATAGCTGAGTGTTGCTTTCTCGCGAGAACAAAAATATAAGAGCCTTATATCCTGAATCATAGATTAATAAATTTTCCACTAGAAAAAATCATATTTTATGTATTTGTTTATGAGAAATTTAAAATTTGTTCCGAGAATATCATTCTAAAATCAGTCAAATCTGTGAGACTTAAAAATGCTGGTCTGCTAAAAGAATCAACTCTTTTTCTGTCATTTTCCTTTTGTCAACTTATTACTTATCTTTTGACTAATTAATGCGTTTTTGTGTTTTATCTCTTCGTTTTGTATCAACGTTCGTGTATTATTTCCTAAATCTTTAAGAAACAATTCCCCTTTCTCTTAACTTGGATAAATCTTGGAGAAGACCTGGCAATGTGTTTCTGTATATACGACGAGCATTTTTCAAGGATGATTGATGTTTTGCTTACCATTTCCGTTCCGGCGACCTTATCTCTTCTAAATAGTTCCGTTAGGACAGGTATGGGCCTCAAACGAGCTTCAATTCTTTTGCGTCTCCTTTAGAAGTTCAAGATTAATCCTTCTTTATTCCTTGAAGTAATTAGCCATTTTCATTTCATTTTCTTTTCTGATTTTAGGTTTCATGCAGGATGAAAGAGAAACTTTCTTCGAAATCGTTTTCACTTTTTTCTGTTAACAATTGCGCTTTTGGACCTCGGAATTAAAATAAAGCCGTAACTCGTAAATACAGACAAAAACTTTTGCATTGTACCTGATAAAAAAGGTATTACCGCGATGATTACCTGCCAATTGTAGTTTTAATATTTCTCTTCCCAATATTCGCGTTTATTCGCAAATTCAGAAACACGTGCCGGTGAGGAACCCTGGATCAATTCTCGGCCATTGCAGCCTTTTTCTCTTTCATATCAGCTTCCAAAGTGAACCATGCTAACCACAAGCTTTTCTTTGGTTATTTACATCTGTAATAATAATAATAACTTCTCTAATGGAAACAGGTTAACCCAAATTACATCCATTTTAATAATTATTGCTATTCACAAGTACACACAACCATTCCCTAATCGGAAAAATCCGAGTAGCCGGGATTCGAACCCGGGACCTTAGTGTTGGAAAGCTAGCACCTTACGAAGTAGCAATTGCTACTTGTTTAATTTCTGTAAGAACTATTCCAAACCTTTCTAGATTTGACTCTTAAAAGTCATTGAAGTTAACCTATATTGAATGTCAAAGACATGTAGTACTTCAAATTATTTATGATCAAGTGTGCGTCAAAATCTTTTTCATAGAATGAACTCTTTTATAGTATATTAATGTGTTAATTAAAAAAACCCTTTTCAAGGGAGCCTTCTTTGCAGATATTGCTTTGTGGAAGGCAAGTAAGGATCTGAGGACAAGGAAGTATAAATTATCTTAGCCTTGTATGTATGAGTGAGAGTTTTACTAGTAGTAGGTACTTAAAATTATTTGCTGTCAAGTGTGCATCTTTATCATTTGCTCAAAATTAACTCTTTCATAGTATGTTAAAGTGTATTTTTTTTTTCGTTTTTGAAGGGAGTCTTTTTGACTGATATTGGTTTGTGGATGGCAAGGAAGATACATAGAATAACTAAGGAGAAGGAATATATGGAGTATCTTAGCCTTGTATATAGGAATAAACACTTATAAGTTATAGGATTGTGCCTCTTCATAATTGGGTCAGAATGTTCTTTCATAACATATTCATTGGTGTTTTTTCTTTCATTTTAGAAGGTTGCATTCCTTGCTGTGTTTGTTTTCTGGAATGCAAGAAAGGATTGATTGGATTGAATATTTGAAATAGACCTATTCCAGATGTACAAAGGACAGCCTAAAATTCAAGGCCTGCAAAGTAATTTTGGTAAAATATCCATATTAATCATTTCCTCCAAATTACCTATTTAATAAGATATTAATTTTGTTTCTTTTTACCATTGTTTTAGAAGGAGAATTTCTTTGCTGAATTCCATTTTGACAGAAAGATAGGAACAAGAAATAACTAAGCAAAAGGAATACATTCAACGGTCTAGCTAAGTATGAATTAATAACAGCTTAAGACTGGTAAGACTAGAAATTATTTTTAATTAAATGTGAATCTTATTCATTTCCTCTTTTAAATCCATTATACTATAATTAACTGTTATTTTTTCCTTTTGAAAGAATCAATCACTGCTGATTTTCTACCATAACAAGTAAGAAATTACTTGGTAATAACTCAGCAGAATGAATAAATGGAAAGTGCAACTTAAAACTTATAAATGATACCTTAAAATCTGTAAGAGTAAAAATTTTCA